>OZ007583.1:44506064-44938564 GCA_963931925.1 Onchidella celtica
GAGAAAACGGCATTTAACCCTATAAGTGGCAAATAGTTAATTGACCAAATATTATTGGAGTGATTGTTGTAAGGAGACTGTAGTCTAACTACAAAGCCGTTATAGAGATCATATGCATAGTGAGTTTACTCTGTAACATGCCACGGTCCCCTAAACAACAGCCAAGTTGGAAGTTTGTGTCGGACCATATTTTCACTTCAAAGCCGTTTTTCTCAAAATCAGCTTTGCCGACTTAAGCCGGGTTTTCTTATTCACAATCTCATTTATTCACTAATGTTGAAAAAATAACCCTATGTTGTATGCTATTACGATGGAAAATGGACAGTCTCTAAACAGAGTTAAAAAGCAGCCGTGTCAGCTTGCTGAAGGTTCCGTAGAGTGCTCATGCGCGAAACAGCAACAGAAAGAGAATGAGAAATAACACTTAATACATGTCGTAGAAATGTTTCATAAACTTCCAAATGGAAGAGTTTCTTATGTATTTTGACATCGTAGAGTTCACATTTTTCATCCGTTTCCTGCTACGTTCGCAGGCAAAATCACGATAATTAATATTATGACGTGCGGTGTGCGTCTCAACGTCTCGGGTTATAACGAAAACATGTAGGCTTAATTCTGTGATGCATGTTGCACCCTAGGCCAGTATCTTAGCACTGAATCTATAGGCGTACCACGTACGCACACAACCATAAACGGTTCTGAATCAAAGAAGCTTCGCCAGCCAAAACTTCAGCTATGAGCAGTCCCGAATAATATTTTTACCTACGTCATAATCTTCCAGTTTGGTTTTTTTTTCCCGTTTCCTCTTGAACTGTTTGGATTCATTTTAAGATGTTTGACGTGTGTTTTTTTTTTAATTTTGGCAGTTAATGATCTAGAAATTCGCATAATTTTAAGCTGTTTTGAGCTCTTCTGTTTTTTAAAGCCCTGGAATAAAATTAATGTCTTACGCAACATGTGAAAATATTAACTTTGGCATGCATGTCTGATGGATTACCTGACACGCGTTTTTTCTTGTGGTGAATAACGATATATGCAGCATGACACTTTGGCGTGTTTTTCTGCACGGCGGAACGTTTGGCAGCTGATTTAATGCAACATTATTTTGCTTGCAGTATAAGTGGGCTCACATTGCGTGGGGCCAGTAGTTATGAAGGCTCTTGTTACCTTCACGTACGTACCCCAAGCGTTTAGTGTTAGGGACGCATACGTACACGTACCTATCCCTAACCCCCTCCTTATCCTCAACCCTAAATCTTACCGAATCCCTAACCCTACCCCTTACCCTTTCAAGCAAAAAAACAGGAGGAAAACGAAAAGAAAATCTGGAAGAATAATTAATTAAGGCTGTTGTTAAGAGTATTTCGGGAGCAGCTCTCTAGCTCTGGAGCCACAAAAGGCTTTAAAATACGTACCCCTAGCGCAAAAAGCTTGGGGGACGCACGTGCATGTAACAACATTCATTTACGAATGTGTTTCCAAGGAATTCCCAACTTGGGGTACGCAGGGGTATAAACTGATCCCAGTTTGCTGATTTTGTGTTGTTTTTTTTAAATTATGATTTTAATAAACCAACTGTTGGGCTCGGTATACGGGTATCTGTTAATCATTAGTTGTTCATAATTATAAATGAGTGAAGTAACATTGCTATGTGCTATTATTATTGTTATTGTCATTTGAACTTAAAATAATAAAAATGTTAAAAATAAATGGGGATTTTAAAACTGTTTCCTTCGACAGTTGCTTTATTGTGGTAGAAGTGTTAACTCAGATTACTGAGCTAAACAGGGTGGAGGTAAATTTATGTTGGGGGGGGGGGTGTAGAAGCAGGTTGGGGACCTGTTGTCTACAGGCTCAATTTGAAGATGGGCAGAAGGATTTCTGAAAGGTTTTTGGAAATGTGTTTTGAGAAGGAGGTGAGGAATTTCATTCATACGGAAAAATCAGGGCGAAAGTGTGGCCTTCTCTCCTTCCTCATTTCCATCCATCTAAACATCACATTTATGTGGTATCCTTAGTCGAATTGAGTGCCGGAAATGTTGCCACAAGACCCCTGACACTATCTAAAAGTTCATTCACTCATCTTTTACTGATGTCGGCTTGTCGGAATGATTGCCCTTAATCCGAGGTGCGGCACTACACACTGAGCTATATGGGACGGCAGAGGAACTCAGAAGCACAGCGTCCTTCATAAAGGCTACCGGCTTCCTGCTATAAACAGTCTGACACGAAGAACGCAGAAGAAGAAGAAGAAGAAGAAGAATTGCCCTTAATAGGGGGTGAAACAGAGCAAGGCTGATGTAGGCGCCAGACCGGTGTAGACACTGCCCTCTACATCCCGCAGGGTCGCGCTGTTGGCAGTGCCTAATGTGCTGATGTGAAGCAAAATTTATGGACGGCGAGTCACCAATCTGGCGCCTACACCAGCTTGGTCTGTTTCACCCCTAAGCCTCCCAAGTTTCAAAAAAAAAAAAAATTGATTTTCTCCTTTCCGGTTTGAAGACACCAGAAAATCATTCCTAGAGGCCGTTAAAAATTAGCACACGCTGTCTGTGTTGTTCTTCCTTCAGCTGATTACTGGTTCATCGAAACCAATGGTTACGTGCCCTTTTACAAGTAAATCAAACTTCCAATTTTCTAACATGTTCTGAAGAGTAGATAGTATAGAGGTAGACAAAGAATAACAATTATCTAGAGAGTTTGAACAGATGGGCGACAGGGAAAAACCAGGACAATATGGGCTTTTTGTGAGCATCCGAGCGGAGTGATGAGTGGCGAACCATGATCGTTGATATCTATTCCAGATCCGGCACTTGAAGAGAGAGAGAGAGAGAGAGAGAGTACTGAATGGGAGAAGTTGGGGAGGAGATGGGGACAGGGCATGTTGACCTGGTCACCGTTATTTGTCATGTGTCAGATTATTCCAGATTGTTCAGTGGTGATGCTGTGCAGATTCAAGGAAATTCGTTTGCATCAGAAATTATTTCCCAACCGGTAGCAAATACACAGGCGCGTGATATGCGTCTAGTGCAAGTAAATACATAAATGAGCCAGTGAATGAATGAATGAATGAATGACCGAGTGAATGAATGAATTAATGAATGAATGAACGAATGAATGATCAATGAATGGATGAGTGAATGAATGAATGAATGATCAATAAATGGATGAATGAATGAATGAATGAATGAATGAATGAATGAATGAATGAATGAATGAATGAATGAATGAATGAATGAATGAATGAATGAATGAAAAGTGAGCGTGGGCGGACCTGGTGAGCATTAGGTGGATGATAGCCATGAATGGACGTCCACATAGTTCGAAAGGCAACAATGACTCTGAACCCGTTGCACATTCTTGAATTGCCAAATTTCTCGACCAAAATCGGGAGAGGAAATAAGTAGTGTATTATTTTCTATGATCCCCAGGTACCAACCAATTCATGTACGTCTCCCCGGATCTGGAAATCCGGATATTCAACTGTTCCTCCAACTCATCAACAGCGATCATGGATAACAGCACATTTGTAAGTTGTGGATACCATAGAGGCTGATCATAATAATATACGGAGCTGTACATGACATTTGAGTTGTGTTCTCGTGTGTACGGAAACGGAACCGGGGGCGGAAAAGTCAAAACTCCTTCAAGAAGTGAAATAGAGAAAATGTTTTTATGCGTACGGAGACGTGATTTCTGTACCCATGGAATAACTTTTTTTTTTTTTAACTACTTGATGGATTTTTACCCTTTCTGTATCTGCACGCATGGGAACATCTTGACACGGCATGGATAAATTCTCCTGTAAAGGAGTGATACCATACGCAAAAAAAAATAAAAAAATTCTGACCAGTAATGACATAATGCTTCGAAATTGTTCACGTATACTGGATATAGGTCAGAAACCTATAGAGAGAAATAATGTTCGCCAGGATAAAGTTCTGTACATTTCATTTGCATCTCGTATGTACTAAGGACATTGTGGCACATTTTTCTAAGAGAAAAATAGTATAATTTGCATTTCATTATATTTCTGTCTGATATGAAAGTGGTAGCTCGTGTTACTGTTGACAACAAACTCGGTGAGTTCATTATGATGCATGCTACAATTCTTCGCCTTTCTGTTCAGTCCTTGCATTTTGGGATTTTAAATGAATTTTTCAAGTGATGTTGAACGTACTAGGCAATAGTTTACTCAGCCATTATAGACTCACAAGGAAACTGAATTTCTCACGTCACAATGATACTTATCTCATCAGAGACAGCTGGACAGTAAATGGCACCGCATATCCGGCGATGGTCAGTATTTGCTGCTCAGACACAGAGTCAGAATGGTAAGTGGATAGTGGTCAGAAATCCAATTGTAACATCTGACACCAGGTCATGGGTGAGGGGATTTGAAAAAAGTCTTCCATGAAAGAGTTATTTCTTGAGTATTCGAGATTTTGACTGTGCAAAAGTTATTTCGTCAATTGGCCGAACACCGGATACTAGTTTACACAGTTTCCAGAAAACAGTTTCAAAAATGCATTAAACCAAAACTATAATAATATGGTTATTGACACTCACCAAGCGCTGTAGTAAAGAGCGGAAAGACGATTGAAGGTTTAGCTATGATGACATAAAAGCAACGTCTTACGTTTAACAACGTGTTTACAAGACGGCCAGTTCCACTGTCAGTGGGTAGTCACCCTTAATGAATGAGTGAGTCAAAATGCCGTGTGACTAGGTACTAGGTATGCACAGATGGATCACTTGTCAGTAAATTGCTACAGTAAACTTCTATAATTTCCCTACAGCGTCGTGCAAGGAAAGTGTCAACATCTAATATAGTTTTGGTTTATACACTTGAAACTGTTTATTTCTTCTGGCATGACTCTCTATACAAGAGCAGTTTAAGAAAAAACACAAAGGTTTACCTTAATATAGCCCCAGCTGCTGGCTTTTCAATCTTGTGGATCTCTCTGTTCACCTCGTCAACGGGGTCACCACGCCCCGCTTCAAGCACTTCACCTCTGCCAGGTTAAATGAGGTTGTTTTTTTGTGTGTGCATTCTAATTGAAAGGTGTGAGTTTCCCTAAGTTCCTAAGCCCTGGATATGAGCTTTGCAATGCTTGGCACCTTTAATGAATGATTATTCTGTCTCCACGTCAGCATGTTTTGAGAAAATCTTTTGTAAAGACACTTGAGGTATCCTATACTGAAATTGCTGTAGTGGGCACATCTGCGCTATTGATGTGCAGTCAAATGCAAGTTGCATTTTCCCCACTTTTACTGAACATTTTTTACTCTTGTGTTTCAGGAATACAGACATTCAACTCGAGCAGAATATTTAGTCTACAATATACAAACCAAGTGAGTGTTTGTGGTTACCAGAGCCATCCTAGTATTTTCTCAAAATCTTTCCTCTCCTGCTTCCGGTCTGTCTTTCTGCTTTCGTTTTCTGATTTTCTCTTTAGTTTCATAATCATGGGCGCCCGGGGGGGGGGGGGGTGGGACTAAGCAGAGATGAAACATTGCACTTGGTTTGCTTTTTTTTTTTAAGGTGACACATTTTATTAATTTACACATACTTACTCTTCTTCCCGCCTGCCCCACGCCTCATTATTTCCATGTTTTACTTTCATTATTCTGTTGCCATTATTTTTTTTATTTCAATCTCTGTGTATTTAAGAGCTTGGAATCTCTGCAGTCGACAGCATGTCTAACTGTTTTTTTTTTTCCGTTGATTTATTTATTTGTTTATTTAATTTTTGGGGGAAAATTTAATTTAGTTTAGATTTGTTTTGAAATCTGGCCAGTTGAGTGCTGAATCTTAAACATTCCAATAACACATACATTGGCTCCTGCCTAGCCTGCACCTGCGCATACTCTTCAACTGCGCTGACCGTGGTTTGGGCGTAATTTTGTTTGTTTTATTTGTGTAAAGTAAAACAAACACAAATTAACAAAAACTGAGACGTCGCTTGGTGCAGACTGTGATAAAATTATTGCTGTCGGAGTGCTCAGAGAAATGAATGGAACGGATAACGGGTTGCTCTGTTTTCGTTTTTTTCGGGGTCACTGGGTTGAAATATGATGATTCGTCTGATATTGCGAATAATTATGTTATGTTACGTTATATAATTATGTAACTTTCGGCCAGTAAGTTTCAAGGAACGGCATGGTGCACCGATGTGAATTTCCTCGTGAATATTGTTTAACTGTTCACACAAGACAAGGATACAGAAAATTTTGAATTCTATTCTAATTCACGCGAAGTTTCCAGATTACAGAAATGGGGGAGTCAGAGACCAGCCAGCATTCCTATGTCAATTCGACGTAGGATGTCAGTACAATTGGTAGGATTACCGAAGGGGCGGATTCTCTACATCAAACCGACGTCGGCGCGATGTTGTAACCAGCGGATCTGTTGTAGGAACGATATTATTCCTAAGAGCAAACTTGACGGCGATCCTACCCGTGGGATTTCGGTAGGGGGGGGGGGAGGCTGGTCGCAGAGGTGGGGGAAGGGTGGAAGGGGCGGATATTTCAAGTCGCCTCTTAACTATTTTTGCATCTAGCATAATGTAGGAGGAAATGTATGCAAGGAGGAAGGAGAGGGGCAACCATTTGAAGAGAATGAGTTAAAAAGTAGGGAACAGGAGGAAAGGTGTTTGTGTGTGGGGAAAGAGAGATAGAGAGATGTGCAGATAGAAGCTTTAAACTAGAGAAATTGCAAGAGAAATCGTGACATCAGTTCTTGTTTGTTCCATCTCCATGTTTTGAAAACCGGAGATCTTTTAGTATGTAGAAGAGCTGTAACAAATGCACACTTTGACACTTGTTTAAAATGCGTTGTGGCACTTATCGAGCTGTTTCACAGTTCCGATTTATTCTATAGCTTCTTACGGTAACACTACAGCCGCAAACGTTTAACGTCAAATTTCTCAGTTGTGCAAAAAGCGGAGTTGGAACAAACAAGAACTAGACTGGCGAAGTCGAAGGTCGGGTTCATGAAAGTGGTGGTAGAACCGGCCGCTGGATTTGACATTTTGTGGAAGACGGGACGGAAAGAAGCAAAATATTTTTAAGAAAGAGAGAGAGAGAGAGTAAGGAGGAATTCGGCACTGTGTACGCTTGAGATGAGAAAGGCGCGAGCATTGCTTTCAGAAACACTTCAGAGAAAACAAGTTGCGTGATACCCTGTTTCGAGCTAAGAAAAATCAATTATGTAGGTCAGACGCCACCTCCCCACGTTCCTTGTGTCTGGTCCATTTAGTCTGTCTCTGATTTCATGCAAGACGGGCAGACAGACAACAGGAGGAGAAAAAAAATGGAAAAATTGTGTTGTGTGACAAAACCCTACTCGGGTAGATTAAGGCATAGATCAACAGATGGCCAGACGAGCTTTTGTACCACTGGAATATTTATTTTGGTCATTTGCGTGTTCTTTGGGAATCTCCGTTGTTCTTGGTTGTTTGTCCTTTTTGGGAGTGTAGACCGGCGTCCCTCGCGTTTTCTATCCTATATAACCCCCCTGCGTCTGTCTGTCTGTCGGATCTTTGTCCCCTGTCCTTTTCTTCTGGGCTCCACCAAAGAGAATATTTTGCATTATCCTCACGTTTTCAGTTCTATTCTGACGGCAACGTCTCACCTCTCTCATTGATTTTGTTCCGCACGTCCTTTTCTGTATTTTCCCACTTTTCCTTTTTCCGTGTACAAAGTACACTCTTGCAGGGCGTCGTTACTTTGTGCAATCACTATAGTATCAGACGTTTCATCAACCAATCATACTATTAATCTGTGAGACATTTTCATGTTTGCTCCACCCACAGAGAAAACCCACAGCCAATCTCAGGTCTTAATCCAATGAGCCATGTTCTCCAGTATGTAACCTGGTCTCCTACTGGCCATTCTTTGGTAAGTCAACATAATAATGTATCGTCACGTTCATCAGATAACTGCCTAAGTCATGTTTTGATGTGTTTGGAAAATCAAAGAAAACTGTTTACTTCGAATATAGTAGTACCAGTTTATCTTATTCTCTCAAGGAGGAAGAGTTTGGGCTGTATAAAAATAACTCGTTCCCTCCACAGTGCTGACTGTGACACCGACCATGCACTGGTAGTCAGCAAAATCAAAATTTCGGCCAAGAAAATATACAGATCAAAAGCCCCTTCAATCCCTAAGATCAATGTAACAGCAATCAGAGATGAATCAAATAGAAAGTCATTTGAAAAGTTATTTGCTGAAAGCATGGATAATGTCACCCAATGTGACTCGGTAGATGAAACATGGAACACTCTCAGTTCAAAAATTCATGACTGTGCCATCAAGTCTTTTGGACAGCATAAAGTTTCAAACAACGACTGGGTAGCCCAGAACAGCGAAATTCTCCTACCTCTCATTGAGCAAAAGAAATCTGCTTTCAATGAGTATAACAAAAATTGCAATCAGAGTACAAAAACTTGTTTGAAAAATGCAAAAGCTAAACTTCAGCTGGAGGTAAGACGTTGCGCCAACAAATACTGGACAGACTTGTGTAACAGCATACAAGAGGCAAATGAAAAGGGAGATATGAAAACCGCCTTTAGTCAGATGAAAGTAGCTCTTGGGCCAATCATCACCAAAAGCGCCCCACTTAAGTCTGTAAATGGTGAACCCATCACAGATAAAAATGAACAACTGAATAGGTGGGTAGAGCATTACTCTCTGTTGTATTCAACTGAGAAAAATATTCCACCAGATTTTGAGGAACACCTCCAAAAACTGCCAATAATGGCCGAACTTGACGCTGAACCTTCCTTAGTCGAGCTTTCCAATGCAATCGACCACCTGTCTGCTGGAAAAGCCACAGGAAGTGACAACATTCCTGCAGAGGTATTAAAAGACCTAAAAGGCCCACTATTACCACACCTGTATAATCTGTTACTGCAGTGTTGGAAAGAAGGCGTGATACCACATGATATGAGAGACGCCAAAATTGTCACACTTTACAAGAACAAAGGAGACAAAGGCGACTGCAACAACTATCGAGGCATATCCCTCCTCAGCATTACTGGAAAGGCTTTTGCTCGCGTCATCCTCTGCCGCCTTCAACAACTGGCGGAAAAAGTCTTACCAGAAACACAATGTGGCTTTCGAAGCAAACGATCAACTATTGACATGATATTTGCACTTCGGCAAATCCAAGAAAAATGTAAAGAACAAAACAGGCCGCTTATAACATGCTTTGTGGACCTAACAAAGGCTTTCGACACCGTAAGCCGATCTGGCCTGTATGCAGTCCTTAAATCCATAGGCTGTCCACCAACATTGCTAAAACTTATTGCATCCTTCCACACTGACATGAGGGCATGTGTCAACTTTGAGGGCTGCACATCCAATTCATTTGCTGTAAACAGCGGTGTGAAGCAGGGATGTGTTCTTGCTCCTACCTTATTTGGTATATATTTTGCAGCCCTACTCAAGAATGCCTTTGGTCAATGTCCAGGTGGAGTACTTATTAACACCAGAGTGGACGGCTCCATTTTTAATGTTGCCAGACTAAAAGCAAAATCTCGTACAGAGCATATTATGTTACAAGAGCTCCTCTTCGCAGATGATGCTGCAATCGTGGCCCACGATGAAACCACGCTCCAGGCTCTCATCAATAGCCTTGCCAAAGCCTGTGACAAATTCATGCTAAAGATCAGTGTCTCAAAAACTGTAGTTTTGACACAAGGCTTGAGAAACCCCAACCCAATCATGCTGAATGGCTCTCCTCTGGAGCAAGTGGGAAAATTCTGCTACCTAGGCTCAACCATCAGTGGCAGCACAGACATAACAACTGAAATAAATGCCAGAATAGGAAAGGCGGCCACAGCTTTTGGCAAACTCTCAAAAAGGGTGTGGAACAATAGCAAGCTGACCATCAAAACAAAGGTACTCGTGTACCAAACTTGCGTCCTAAGCACCCTGCTGTATGGCTCAGAGACATGGACCACCTACTCCAAACATGAAAGATCCCTCAACTCCTTCCACCTGCGCTGCCTACGCAAAATTCTCAAGATCAAGTGGCAAGACAGGATCTCAAATATCGAAGTTCTGAGCAGAGCCAACATTCCATCAACTCAGGCTCTCCTAGGCAAAAAAAGACTGCGGTGGCTTGGACATCTCCACCGTATGGAAAATGATCGCATCCCCAGACAAATTCTCTACGGGGAACTTGCTACTGGCAACCGACCCAGAGGTAGGCCACATCTGCGATTCAAAGACACTTGCAAGGTCACGATGAAAGCATTCAACATCGACCCCAATGAATGGGAGAACCTTGCAAATGATCGAAGCAGATGGAGACAAAAATTGCGCAGTGGCACGCTCGCAATAGACTTCAAGGCAAAAGAAACATACCTGACAAAACGACAGAGGCGGAATGAAAACACTCGCCAAAGTGAACCCAAAAGACTGACCTGCAATCACTGCCATCGCACTCTCGGGTCAAACATTGGTAGAATAAGCCACGAGAGAAGCTGTCAGTCAAAGTGAAAGTGAATATTCTAGCTGCTAAGACCGTCTGTAAAGACGCTAAAGGCCATATAGTAGTACCAGTTGTTAGAGGAGCGTGGTATTTTACATAGAAAGCAGTAGCTGAATAACGAATACAACTCAATATTTTCTCTATTTGGCCCTGTCATTATACTACGCTCCCCTAACAACAGTCTGAACGGTGGTTTAGGTGGATGTGCGGTTTCCGTTTAAAAATTCATAAGTCAACGAAACACAACAATGTAACTGTTGAACGGGGCAGCCTGACTGTCTGATTAAGGTGAGCATTTCATCTCAAAACACCGAAAAAAATTACCTTGGCAATTATATTATGACCGTGACGATATGATTTCTTAGGATTAATTGAAAGATGATTAAATTTATATTGTCATTGTGATTAAAACATGACTGTGCCCATTCTTGGAACTACAGACATTTGTTAGTTTCACAATACCTTGATTTAAAAAAAATAATAATAAGGCAGCAACACATCCAAGCCCACGTTCACGCAAGAGATTCGCTTTCGATAACTTTGGTACTACTCACGAACAGACTAGGTTAATCTTTATTTATCTCGTCTATTTGTATTCTCACATAACTCTCGTAAGTTAGGTGAGAACACAAACTGGCGAGCTATTAAGATTAACCTAGTCCGGCCGTGAGTGGTACGAAAGTTAACGAAAACGGATCTTTGGTCGTGCTTCGATTTCGCTTCGCTTTCGACGGTTTTGTCCGGAGACGTCAGTCTCAATGAAAAACAAAAAGAAAGCGAAAGAGGCGAAAACGGAAGCACTAAGTGCTATAAGTGCTATAGCTACAAGTCGCTATGAAGGTTCTTGACGTCTCGGCTCTTCGGCAGGACGAGATTGGCATCAATCATCAAAACTGCCGAGAGCGAAATAATTCCGAGCCACTGTGTTTGGGTGCTAAACAGAAGACCTTATGGTCCTCGGACCCCAGAATTCCAATTGCTAACTCTACTGTAGCATATTTTTAGGGTCTATTCAAAATCATGCCACTGAACAAATTAAAAACAGGAAATTGATTCAAAAGAATGAAAATTTAAACCTTCGTTCTTTAAATCAGTGTGTTTGTATTAGTGCGTAGACAGGGCCAGCTTTGTGTCTGTTGGTATAGGTCTGCAATATTCAATAGAAATCAGACGTTCAGTCAACATGTGTAGGGCTGTGTCAACCATCCCTGTTCCATTCTCCGTGTATTTTTGCAAAAAATGACAACATTATTGTAAAGTACCAGCATTCAAACAAAGTATGTAAAGATCAGATGTTCAGTGAAAAGCCTGTGGAAAGTACATCTTCAATCAACGTCAATGGTGATTCACTTTAGTCAAAAGTCTGTAGAGGTCAGAATTTCGGTGAAAATTTCAAACTCTTTTCTGTAGAGATTTGGTCAAAAGTCTGTAGAGGTTAAGAATTCAATCAAAAGTCTGTAGATATAGAAATTAGACATTCAGAGCCATCAGACTCCACCTATGCAATAACTCTTTACTTCCATTCCCCAGATAGTGGTACAAGATTACAATGTTGGATACAAATCAGACATCGATGCTGAAGCTGTTCCCTTGACCAAGACTGGCATTAAAGGTCTGATTTACAATGGGATACCTGACTGGGTGTACGAAGGTGAGGACTGGTATTCTGTTTCCTAGCTCCTGGTTAACTCTACTTTGGAAAATTATCATAGCTTCTGCACCTCATTCAAGATATTTGTGGTCTAGAGGCAAGGTGCTGGCCTCTGAAGCCAAAGGTACCGGGTTCGAATCAGGGTCAGTGCAGGCATGTTGGAATTGTGGGATTTTTCTCATATTTTTCCTGTCTCTGATCCTATGGTTGATGGATCTGAACCTAGTCTTCTTGGATAAGGACGAAAAACTCGAAGGGCCCGTGTGCATGTTTAAAGATGCCTTGGCAGTTGGAAATCGAGAAGAGCAGGCCGAACAGGCCGCTGCCCGGGCAAAATTAAATTAAAACTTATCCCTGCCATCCCAACCCCTCGCTGGTTATATTTTTTTTTTTTATACTTTACTTTTTCTTCTTTCTTTTTAACCTTTTACTTCAGTCTGAAAGAAGATTGGCTTCAATACTGGAAGAAAGAAAAAACGGAGAAATTTTAATGAAAAATGCAAAAAATAGTGAAGTCTCATGAGAGGAGATTAATCAATTATTTTTTGGGGGGGGTGGGGGGATGGGGAAATATATACATAATGGTATTATTAGATGATTGAAAGGGAGATGATATCTTGTTTTCAGAGATTTAGGGTAGCCTGGAATTCAGTCAAAGAAACTATGCATTTTGAATTATTTTTTTCTGACTATCAAAATAATTCTACTCAAATTTTAAACCTTACATTTGACTCCAAAACAGAGCATGTAAAACTCAGTTTAGACATCCTTATTTAAGAAATTCAATTCAACTACGGAAAAGTTAATTATGAAATACTTTCCAAATTTAGTGTGAATGTGAATCATCTGACATGTTGTATAAAAGCTGAGGTTTTTTTTTTTTTTTTTAGTTCAACCTTTTGCAACCATAGTTGCTGGTTTGTTCCAAATCAGCTTTTAGCGTAACTGAGAAATTCGACATTAAAACATTTGCGGCTTTAGCACTATGATAAAGAGCAGGAATAAATCGGAACTGTGGACTGTGAAAGAGGTGGCACTCTGCATTTTAAACAAGTGTCAAAGTCTTCTGCGTACTAAAAGATCTCCAGTTATTCAGAAAATAGGGATGGAAAAAACAAGAACTGAGGGTGGCGACTTTTCCTGGTTCAGCATTTACACACTCTGCGCGCACATCTGGAGCTCACTGCCAAAATCATTACGAGAAGCATCTGCCGAGTCAAAATTCAAAACTGGTCCAAAAACCCATCTTTATAAAAAAACATTTTCAGTTGTGAAGTCTCGACATTCCCAATCCGTTTATTTTCTCAATTCACTTAATTTTTGTTGTTGTAGTGTTTAATTTCTGCCTTATGTGTGAGCATCTATGTATAAATTTATGTCTAGCAGAGAGAGAGAAAAGGAGAGGGAGGAGAGAGAGAGAGAGAGAGGGTGAGGCAGGTGGAAAGAACAAAATTCTGTAAAGTGCCCAGAGCAAATTGTTTGGATTGGGCGCTATATAATTATTATCATTATTTTTTCTCCAAAGTCCACTTTTTATACTAACCCCAAGTCAAACCAGACTTTGACTCATCATGCCATTAGCCTGAGGCAACCTTCTTGAGGAGAAGGCTCCTCTTTATGCAGTGCTTTCCAGTTGGACTTTGAGTCGAGTCACCTTCAATAATTTTGACTAAAAGCTGAAACTTTAAAAGCGTTTTCCTCAAAACTGTGGTTGTGTCACTTCCTGTCTTTGAGATTCCACATCTTCTCTGCTAATTAAATTACAGAAAATTTGTTTTTACCAAATGAAAGGGTTTCGAATGACCTATTTGGTGATACTAATATCTCCATACTGCCAACAAAAAATTTGTCGGCAAGCTACACATATTGAGAACATAAGTTATTCATATTGAGAACAGCTTCAATCTGGTATGCTTGTTCCACAGAGGAAATTCTGAGTACCGACAATGCCATCTGGTGGTCACCAGGATCTACATACATCTTGTACGCCACTTTCAACGACAGTCGAGTGCCCACTTTCCACTTCCCAGAGTACGGAGAGCTGGACAACCCCTACACTGCTGATCATAAGATTGCTTATCCCAAGGTGGGTCAGTGGGCGGTAAAGCTGTCAGTTGTTGGTGGGTTGGATGGTCAGTGGGTGGTAGACCGGTCCGTTGGGTGGATTGGGTGGTTAGTGGGTGGTAGACCGGTCCGTTGTTGCATGGTTTGGATGGTTAGTGGGCAGTAGGCCGGTCAGTTGTTGGGTGGTCAGTGGGGATGGTAGACTGGTCACTTGTTGGGTGGATTGGATAGTCAATGGATAGATTGGTTGGTGGGAGAGAGGACTATTTCGTTGGTGTCTGCATGGATAAATTAATTCATTTGCTCCACTGAAGTAAAGACAATTTATATAAAAATATTGATATCAGTCTATGTCAGTGGAGTAATGTCTTGCAGATTTGCATGTTTTTTGTTGTCTTTTTTTGCTACTGAAATGAATGGATAATTAACAGAGCTAGTTTCTTACGCTTAATAGCTTGACCAACATTGATTAGATGAAAAAAAAACATGCTGGGTGACGGTGGGGTGGGGAGGGGGGGGGGGGAGGGGGTATGTGGAAAGAATAAAAAACGAAGCGGGGGGGGGGGGCGGACCCCATAAAATATAGCAAAGATGAATGGACTGTGTTCTTGTTACAGTAGAAATTATTTTTGTTCTTTGGGTAGAACTCGTAAACACGTTATGTAAACGATTGGCTTAAATTATTACTTAAGTAGACATTGTAGTTTAAAAAAAAACAGAACACAAAAACAAAACATTGGGAAATTTTTAGAGGATCTTTCAGATAATGAGGCCCTAGGCCGTACATTGTCACTGCTCTATGATCATGGCATTAGGTCAGACTTAGGCTATGTCGAAAGGCAACTGACAGTTTATTGCATTCCTGACCATGGGGGTTAAAAGTTAATGTTATAGAAAGAAAAGAAATGCGCCAAAAGAAAAATGTAATAATGCAAAAAGAGTCATAATGGCGTTAGTCATCAAATGGCAGGAAAAGAAACAGTTTTTGTTTTGATGTCTCAAAAGTGTCAAAAACGACTTATGCCATTAGCATAGAATGGTGACGACATGTTTTTGAATAAAAATAAATCCAACCCAGGTTGTGCACGGGAACTTTAACACCGAGGTTTTCTGTAGTAGTACATTTTGTGCAGGAAACTGAAATTTGGAGTTTAAGGTGGAGCACAAAACAATTACAATGTATATTAAATTACAAATTATTCCTTCTTTTAGCTAAAAGATGGCAAGGAATAAAAGAGAAAAGGCCGTATGTTACAAAGTCCCACTTAAGAAATTAGTAAGAATGGATAAAGGAAAGTTAACA
The DNA here is from genome assembly GCA_963931925.1 of Onchidella celtica. Taxonomy (NCBI): domain Eukaryota; kingdom Metazoa; phylum Mollusca; class Gastropoda; order Systellommatophora; family Onchidiidae; genus Onchidella; species Onchidella celtica. The sequence goes on from OZ007583.1 coordinate 44,521,584, forward strand.
GTAAATTGGAAATGGAATGAAAAATAACAACACAAGCTTTATGTATTCCTTAGGCTGGCTATCCCAACCCTGAGTTTACACTGAATGTGGTCGAGCTGTCCAGCAAATCTACCAGGGCACTATCACCCCCAGGAGAGCTGGCTAACGGGTGAGTACGTTGTAGCTATAATAGTCTGTAAATGGTTCGTGGTAATCGTCTTTCGTTTAGGCCATTAATACAAAGATACATGTAACTCACCTGCAATGCCACCACTGCCATTCTCAATTAGATCAATGTAATAAAACTGGGAAATTTATAATGCTGGTTAACATAAAAACATATCAGTTGTTGCAGAAATTGATGCAAAATCCAAATGCCATGACTGAAACTTTATGATTCAGAATCAACCTAACCATGGCAGACATTAACCACCAGGACCACGTTCGGAAGCTGCATCTCTCCTTGGCGCTTGATGGCGCAAGAGGCTAGGAAATGTAAGAAGAAAGAAAGATTCAGTCAGTGATTTATGTATTCTGAATGTGTTTTCTGTACCTTTCCAGTGACTACTATTTCACCACGGTCAGCTGGTTGAATGACAATGAGGTCATGGTGACCTGGATGAATCGGGCCCAGAATTACGCCATACACACCACCTGCAAGGCTGCCGATGGATCATGTAAAAAGGTGAGGGCGTGCATGCTGACACTGTTTAACGAGTTAGACAGGGCTGTCTTAATATCATTTTCGGCCCGTGGGCAAAGCAATAAGATTTTCACCCCCGTTTCAAAAACTAATGTAAATTTGTATGCATGGGGCGCCCTAAACCCTTGGGGCCCCTGTGCAACTGCCCAATGTGCCCATGTGATAAGACAGCTCTAGAGTTAGGAGGTGTAGAGACAAATGTCCTGAATGTTCTGGAGACAGTTGGCGGCTGGAGTTGTAGGACACCTTATGGGGGAGATTTGGCACAGGGGAGGAACCATTGACCTAAATTTGCATTACAGATAATTGTAGCACATCACTACATGTCAGCTGGCAAACCTTCATCAGTCCTACTCAATCCTACACTTGGGATTAATTTCAAGTTTGCTCATAGGAATGACCCCAGCCTGCGTCCCTATGTCAGCCTGACGTAGATTTGTACAGGATTTCCATAGTGTCGGCAGGATCCACTGTAGGGATGAGTTTCCTACATTAAATCGATGTCAGCGCAATGTTGTTACCAGTGGATCTACACAGATGTCATTCCTATGTGCAAACGACATCAGTCCTGGGCATTGGATTACCATAGGGTTGCTATCTGGGACATCATTCCTAGCTATGATTATGTCACCGTGGATGTGATGTAGAAACCCACCCCAACAGTAATCCTGCCAATCCTATGGAAATTCTATACAAATCTACGTTGGATTGACATAGGCTGCTGGCTGCGATGACTTACAGGACAGATCTGTTGTCCAGATGAGGCACAGGAGTAGTGAGGACAGAGAAAAAATAATGACTGACATTCACCGAGAAGGAGAGAGACGGAGGATCCTTCTGTATTAGATGTAATGAGAAAATCCAATGCATGCAAGGGACATTACCTGTGCTGCGCCTGAAATATGAACAAAATGTGATTTTTTTTAAAAATTGTTTTGTAAGGCCGTGATCTTAAATTTTAAAAAATTTAAGGCATTGTTCATCATTTCCGCCTTCAGTGCTGCTAGTTCTTGGTTAATTTGGGTAAATTCCTTGATTTTTTTTACATGTAAAGCTGGTTTTCATGTTTACGGAAACGGCAACGGCAACGGCAACAGCAAAAACCCTTTCAGTAGTGAAATAGAAAGAATGTTTTCATGGGTACAGATTGGATTTTTGAGCTGTCCATTGCCGTTTTCCATTTCTGTACATTTTTAATTCATGATTGTTTCATGTTTCTGTGCCGTTTGGTATTTTTCCACAGAGCATTGAAGCCAGATCAGAAACTGGCTGGTTGGATCTGGTGAGTAAACTGATTTTTTATGTCCAAAAACCCTTACAGGTTGTGTTGGCTTAGCAACCTTAACGAACCTAATGTATAAGTAGTTTTCCCCTAAATTCTTTATTAAAAAAATGCAGTTTGTAATGGACGAATCAGTTTGTTGGTCACATTTGTATTGTGCTCATGCTCAGCAAAAACAAGTTTTAATGTTCAGCCGTACCTTTTTTATTCAGTGTCTAATCGTATATAAATTACAAATATCTGGCTTTTCTGTCCGTATTTTGTATTTTTTAAAAAAAATTTTTTTTTTTTAAAGTGTCATCTCTTTGTACTTTGATGGCAATTTCCTGAGTAGATATGAATTATCTTGGTATGTAAAATAATATGAGTTAGAACACAGCGAAAAAGCAATCTATTTCTGTACGCGCAAGTGTAAATGAAGGCAGGGCTATTCTGCTAGCCTTGTTATAATTGTCGTGAGTTCTTGTTTGTTCTGTCTCCATTTTCTGAAAAACTGGAAATCTTTCAGTGTGTAGAAGAAGTATTTTGACAGTAAGTCTTGTTTAAAATGCATTGTGGCACTTATCTATCTGTTTCACAGTACCGATTTATTCTAACTCCTTATCAAAATAAAACATTTACATCAGATTCCACAGTGCAAAGAACAAACAAGAACTAGGCGTGTCTTATCGTAGGATTGAATTGGGTTGTTTGTACCTGAATATATCAGTGTAGTTTATGGTCGTCAAGGGAGATGCCGCAACCCTGCGAAAAGCACGTCAGCGATTTGATTTTGTAGTAATATAGAAGAATTCAGTAAATCTCTGATGTCTCATGAATGTCATCAATAAGGACATTAACTTTAAATCAATTTCTCCTGCAGCTCAAACCTCCACTGATCAACAGAGATGGCACTCGTTACTTCTGGATTTTGCCTTTGAAAGAAGGAGAGGCCGGTTCTTTCAAACATGTGGCCATGATGGAAGCAAGGGTAAGAGATCGCCTTTTTAACTCATTCGCCACGGTAAGCGGAATATTCAGCGCGCTGGTTTTCTTTTCGCTATGAAAGCCAAATATTCAGCTTGAATGGACACATATTCTCGCCATCAAGAGATTTCAGGCAGAATACCATGCAATGGGCCAAGGGAAGAATGTGTGACAAGGCTGGATGAACCTGGCAAATATGAGACCAACTGGCCACTGGGACAATCAGTAGAATAATCCCCAAATGGATATTGGAGGTGTGAGAGGAGCAAATATGGATATGCCTGGTGTACTAGGATTCTGATTCCTATCATCAGTCAATCATCGTCAGTACCAACTTATCTTTATTTTATTTTTTCACCCCACAGAATGCCCCACAGAGAGACAAGATGACTTTCTTAACGTTTGGCATCTGGGAAGTGAAGGAGATTGTTGGCTACGATGACGCCTCTGAGACTGTGTATGTTTTTTTCTTGTTCAACAATTTTATCTACCACATGATCTACCAAAGCATCCTTGCTTGATTGTATATATGACTGTTTTCATATTACATCTATTTCAACAACCATGTAAAATTCTGCATTCAAAAATAAATTGGTGGTTTTTAGTAAATATTGTGAAATTTAGGATTTCTTTTAGGATTTCTTTTAGTAACTTCATCCATATTTAATTTTTAACCCCTTCACTGCAACACATTTTTTCCGGCCTTCTGCTGGACAGCGCACCCTCACGAACTTATTTAGGACGAATCGTGGATGTCCACAGCAAGCTAACATTACTAATTTTAGGATTTGCAGTGTATGTCCAGAGCACAGTGACAAGACTAAAAAAAAGTACTGTGCCTTATTTTCATTATCATACTCATGAATAACATGACATTCTGAAAGTTGACTAACTCACAAAATGCTTATGGGGTATTGTGCGTATTAATGACAGATATTAATAAGCATTTCAGTGACCTAATGTAACTTATACTGGCTCACAGCCAAAAAAAGTAAAAGCCAAATATTCCACTATCAGTTTTGTAACAGAAACCTTCTTCATACCACATGAGAAGATTAGGATCAGATAAATATTGGATGGGACATCCATTATGAAATATTGTTGTCAACCTTTTACCCATCTCGCTATTGCGGACGAGCCTGACAGAAAGCTGTATAATCATATAATCACCTTTTAACTAATGAAGCACAGGGGTAAGATGTTCAGGTGTTTCACCAGTCAGTATGCAACAAATGATCAAGGGATTCAAGTATTTTTTATTACTCCAGCAGCGAATAAGCCCTCACCTAAGCCTGGGCTTACAAAACTTGCTTTCCTCTGCATCTTGTTTCTCACTGTGTTACATAGCATGATAATTTAATGCTGCACCCAGAAAGTGCCACCAAACTACTGAAAAATGATACAAGAATATGGAACTTTTCTGCAAAACATAGTCAGGAAAAACTCAGAATGTAAGACATGACGTGGAAAAGGAAGCACACAGCTTCGAAAATTGTCGTTCTTGAGTACAAAAGGACTATATATCGACTACTTCTTTGATCCATAACAAACAACACTTTTTAAATGAATTTGGGTGAAAAATTCTTGTTTTCTAGGTTTTGTTGTTATATTGGGGTTCTTTGAATAAGTTTTGCAGTTACCTTTTCTGTAGAGAGACTTAATGGTTTATTTCGTAAATGCTGACTTGAATTTTTTTTATTCTTTTGCATTTCAGATATTTCTTAAGTCCAAAGGAAGATCCCAGGAGGCTGCATCTCTACAGGTAATTCAGTAAAATCAGAATTTCAACCCCAGCTGATCAAACCAAGTCCAATTAACTGTGCAATTTACACAAACAAAGACCATACCGGTACACAAATGATATCAATAAGAATATTGGAGAGTCCCCAGAGTTCCAAATCGCCAGTTGTTTAAGATAAATGCCCAGATCAAAATGAAGGGTTCTGAGGGGTTTTGAGGAATTGAGAAAGAAAACTGGTTTATGTATTTATACGCCAAGTGATTCTTATTGCATATTATGATGAGTATAATCTAAATTACAATATCTATTACGGCCACTGGATGATTTTTTGTGAAAACTGAATATGTTCTAAAAAAGTGACTAAGGCAATAATGATTGTGTTTATATGGAACCTTATGTGAGTGGGCGGGCACCATAATATTGAATATTACAGAGAAATGAAGACCGTGGCATGCTCAGGAGGGATGTGATCATGTATTTGGAGGTTAATAACAATATGTAATGTAATGCAATAATTAACTTGTATAGTGCTCAAATCCACAAAAAGATGATATGCTCAAAGGCGCTGAACTAAAATTAGAAACAGGCTTAACATAAGATCAATACATCATGCTCCCACTCACACACATTAACAAACACTTGATCTACTCACATCCTCAAACCTCTGAGACCAACATGGGACATCATTCAGTTTTAACGAAAACAGTCCTAAACAATTGTTTCACTTTTCCCGGTGTCAACGCTGATGTTATTCCACAATTTAGGCCCACCAATAGAAAAAGCCTTTCCACTAAGTGACAATCTGACTGTAGGTGTCTCAAGAAGTTTCCCATCTACTGATCTCAAAGTGCGAAATGGTTGGTATGATTCCACTAGCTCTGAAAGATATTCTGGGGCTTGCCCGTTTAAACATTTAAAAATAAAGCACAAATCAAAGTCTATTATAACTGTACATTGTCGGTATTCTTAACCTTAAATTCTGCAGTATAGTCATTAACCATGTGAGTCCTGGCTACCTTCATCTGTTCTTCATCTCAGTTCCTGCACTTCAAGCATTTTAGAACACATTATCTTTCCTTTTTCAGTGTCTCAGTTGCCAAGAAAAAGGCCATATGTCTGTCATGTGACTACAACGAGCAATGTCAATACAACCAGGCTACCATGGCAACCACCACTGACTACTACATACTGGAATGTCTGGGTCCAGGAATACCCAAATATTCGCTGATGAACAGGGAAGGAGTGGAAAGTAAGGAAATTATACAGTACGAGGGGCATTGGGTCTAGAGAAGCTAACATTAATGGTTTTTTTTTATTGTAGCAAGAAAATTCTCCAAAGCTATGATATGCCTTTGGAGACGAGGCCATTTTTGATGTTACCCAGCTAGAAAGACTAGGGTTCACAGGACAAAAAAAGGCCATTGATATGTACAGATCCGTAGATTTTATGAAACAAGCATTCGGATTGGCCACAAGACCATGACACAACTAATCAGATCTGCTTTGTCAATAGGCCAATAATCGGCCCATTTGTATGTTTCACTATAATACAGTCGGGCCAAAGGTCGGCCCTGTCAAGAGCGGATTTAATTCATAAGAGTAAATTTTTGCGAGAGCAGTAAGTAATTTTTAGAAACGTAATTATTGTACGAGCCAGCATAACTTGGCCTTGAGCTGGTCTCGTAAACAATGTGTTTTGAACAGTTTTTTCCCTGATAGATAGACAGAAGGTGGGGAAGGATAGAGGGACAGCGTAGGTGTGCATGACTGAGCACTTGTTGTATCTCGTGTTTTGAACTAGGGGTAGTAAAGAGGGAAGGGGTGAGTAGGAATTAAATGTTATTGAGACGTCTGTTGACGTACAGAAAAACCGTGATCCAGAGTAAAAGCTCGGGGTTTTGAACATGTTAAGAATTTATTGCTATAAAATTTATATTATATTGTATTGAAGTAATTCGACCTTTGATGTCGACCCAAGGTCGTTGCGTAGGGCTGTTACTTAAAATAACTCAGTTCGGCAGCTGAGCTAGAAGTGGTTGCACCAATCACAATCCAGGAATTAGACGGTAAGCTGCAGATGCAGTCCAGTATTTAAGGCCATACAGAACTTAGTTCTGGGCCACATGTAGAAAATCCATTTACGAGGTGGACGGCGATAGTCCTCAGCCAGATGAGGGACATGGAGACGCAGTTGAGCAGTCCATTGTGAGGGGCCTGATTTAAAGCTCCAGAGCCTAAGCTACTTGGTTTGATATAAACCCACAGCGTTTACATCCAGCGCTCTCACTCCCAGTGAGGGCCGCATGGTGAGAGTCTATACTAATTTGTAATGATGAAAGTGAACCGTTCTACTTACTTTTGAAGACAGTTTCAGAGCTACCGCCAGACAACGCATGGTTGTACAAGCATTCTCCATGGCGTGTCTAGAGGAAATGTCCACATCATAACATGTCTCATTGAATTAATAGAATTTAAACTGTTAAATCTGTCGCCACGTGCGCGGATTCTATTTGCCATATAACTCATATGACCTGCAAGTAGTTAGATTGAATTCGTTAGTCTTTATAAAAGCTGTAGTTCCATTAGTTAGATTCAGTTGCCTTTGAATTGATATATATATTTATAATTATATTTGTTACATTAATTCCTGTAATTAAACTGCTCTACAGTTCTGCTAAAATTGAAAGCAATTGATTTATTTAGTTTCTAGAGTGCAAGTATTTATTTTTGTGTGTTCGTCGATTGTGGGAGCGGACCTCGAAAGAGTGTCAGTCGAAATATCCCCATGTAACCCACATCGCGACACTGGAGGGGACATTGTTTAGTTTATAGGTTATTTAGATTGGAGTATAATATCGGTTTTCTCTTTGATTAACTTTTGTTTTTTTTCAGTTTCAGTGCTCACGTGGTCTTCACGTTGAGCTACTTTAATTACTTCATTGTATTTAGTTTTGTATACTGCTTTCTTTCATTATTTGTTCCACATATTTCCGGCTCTCCCATTGACCCGAGGATCGAGGCCAAGGAGACTTCAACATAACTAAACGAAGAAAGACAAACGTACTGACTGTGGTGTACGCAAGGGCTAAAGGAATCTCCACCAGTTCCTTGAGTTAAGTGATTCCATCCTTAATATCGTCTGCGTTAAGGAGTTGAGTGTTCCTCCTTCTGTTTTACAGGCTCATTTTACTTTTTCTCTGTGTTTAGGAACCCACGGGCGGTGGCGAGCAAAAAGTATTCCATATTAATATGCTCAAAAAGTACCTGCCTAGCGATGATCGTCGTCGAGGCGACTCCGTTCATGTCATCGCAAGGGCCAACGCGGCTTTAGTTACTGTCGACGACGAGGACCCGTTAAGTATCGACAGATCCTTGCCCATATTACAAGCCTCCGAGAGCATCAGTGATATTAATATCAGTGATGAGCTTACGCCGTCTCAAAAACAGGACCTTACGGACCTGCTCCAAGAATTTGCGACAGTGTTCACTGACCTGCCCGGTTCTACGTCTTTAGTCCAACATGTAATACGACTTCAGACAGACGTACCAGTGTTTGTTAAACCGTACCCGTACCCGCTGCACGCTCACGAAACAATAATCACCGAGGTACGTGCAATGTTACAATTAGGCGTAATAGAGCGGTCTACAAGCCCTTATTGCTCGCCCATTGTGTTAGTCAAGAAGAAAGACGATACCGTGCGCTTCTGCATTGACTATAGAAAGCTCAATGCTATTACCATCTATGATGCGGAACCCATTCCCAATCAGGAGGACCTTTTCGCGCGGTTATCTAACGCCACTATCTTCTCTAAAATAGACTTATCCAAAGGATATTGGCAGATTCCTCTCGAAGAGGATAGTAAACAGTATACAGCCTTTCAAACCCCTTTGGGTTTAATGCAATGGAAATATATGCCTTTTGGACTGGTTACTGCACCAGCAACTTTCGCGCGCATGATGAACATCTTATTAAATGAACTGCGCTGCGTGTTATCCTACTTCGATGATATATGTATTTTTCAGACCGATTGGGCTGGCCACTTGATGGCCCTTCGTGAAGTCTTTGCCACTCTTCGCCGAGCTGGCCTTACCGCGAGGCCCAGTAAGGTCTTCTTGGGCTATTCCCACATAAACTTCTTGGGTCATACCATAACCCGCGGGGTTCAGACTCCAGACAATCGCAAAATATCCACTATTTTGAAACTTCAACCCCCTAAAACTAAAAAACAAGTCCGTAGCTTGTTGGGACTTTTGAATTACTACAGGAAGTTCATACCAAACTTTTCTTCCCTTTCAGCCCCGTTATCTGATCTAACGAGGAAGAATTTTCCAAATAAAGTCGTCTGGACGCCTCAGTGCGCTGATGCCCTTCAGACTATTCAGAATTTATTTTCTACTTTCCCCCTGCTTGTTTTACCAGATATTCGCCAGACCTTCGTCGTCCGTACAGATGCGTCGGATAAAGGTATCGGCGCCGTGTTGCTCCAAGAGCATGAAGGTTCCTTACGTCCGTGCTTTTACGCAAGCCGGAAGCTACTTGATAGAGAGACTCGATATGCGATTATCGAACGTGAGTGTCTCGCGATTGTTTACGCGGTCGATGCATTTTCTCGATACTTATTAATGTCCGAATTTATAATTGAAACGGATCATCGTCCATTACTATTCCTCAAGTCGAACAGAGCGAGAAATGCGCGACTTACCCGATGGAGCCTTGCGCTCCAGGAATACAAATTTATCATTAGAGCTATACCTGGGAATGATAATCTACAAGCCGATGTGTTGTCCCGGTTAATTTAGTATCATTATATAGTCTGTAAACATTGAGGTTGAGCATTTTTCACCTTATTCGGAGACCGTGGATGGTTTCACATTATTTGTCCTACAAGTTATGGGCATACTTTCTCAAAATTTATGTGATTCCTTTATCCACTAGCGTCCATTCTGACCAAGACCTGAGTTCCAGACAACCTTGACGCCTTTGTCTGCGGGTCAATGAGATGAGGAAATGGCAAACCAAGGGACCAGACCTACTGCTGCCAGGATACCATTACGTTAGATTAACCATTGTTTGTACATGTTATATATGTCATAATTACGCTCAGTGAAGCTATGAGCTAGATGCTCAATATTTTAAGTCTTTACAGTATGTCTTTGTGAAATAGGTTATCACTTTAATTGTAACGATATTGTTACATTACATATATTACACTATACACAATTACCACATATATTATAGAACGTCGCATATGTCCTTCAGAATGCACGTTCTCAACAATTTTTTTCATGACTTTCAGTTAACGCTATAGTTTTTCCATATGGCTTCCAAATGTATTCTGACTTAATGACTTTAGTACACATTGTGTCGTTCAAACCCTAAGTTTTCACTGGGGTGGGGGATGTGTCAAGAGCGGATTTAATTCATAAGAGTAAATTTTTGCGAGAGCAGTAAGTAATTTTTAGAAACGTAATTATTGTACGAGCCAGCATAACTTGGCCTTGAGCTGGTCTCGTAAACAATGTGTTTTGAACAGTTTTTTCCCTGATAGATAGACAGAAGGTGGGGAAGGATAGAGGGACAGCGTAGGTGTGCATGACTGAGCACTTGTTGTATCTCGTGTTTTGAACTAGGGGTAGTAAAGAGGGAAGGGGTGAGTAGGAATTAAATGTTATTGAGACGTCTGTTGACGTACAGAAAAACCGTGATCCAGAGTAAAAGCTCGGGGTTTTGAACATGTTAAGAATTTATTGCTATAAAATTTATATTATATTGTATTGAAGTAATTCGACCTTTGATGTCGACCCAAGGTCGTTGCGTAGGGCTGTTACTTAAAATAACTCAGTTCGGCAGCTGAGCTAGAAGTGGTTGCACCAATCACAATCCAGGAATTAGACGGTAAGCTGCAGATGCAGTCCAGTATTTAAGGCCATACAGAACTTAGTTCTGGGCCACATGTAGAAAATCCATTTACGAGGTGGACGGCGATAGTCCTCAGCCAGATGAGGGACATGGAGACGCAGTTGAGCAGTCCATTGTGAGGGGCCTGATTTAAAGCTCCAGAGCCTAAGCTACTTGGTTTGATATAAACCCACAGCGTTTACATCCAGCGCTCTCACTCCCAGTGAGGGCCGCATGGTGAGAGTCTATACTAATTTGTAATGATGAAAGTGAACCGTTCTACTTACTTTTGAAGACAGTTTCAGAGCTACCGCCAGACAACGCATGGTTGTACAAGCATTCTCCATGGCGTGTCTAGAGGAAATGTCCACATCATAACATGTCTCATTGAATTAATAGAATTTAAACTGTTAAATCTGTCGCCACGTGCGCGGATTCTATTTGCCATATAACTCATATGACCTGCAAGTAGTTAGATTGAATTCGTTAGTCTTTATAAAAGCTGTAGTTCCATTAGTTAGATTCAGTTGCCTTTGAATTGATATATATATTTATAATTATATTTGTTACATTAATTCCTGTAATTAAACTGCTCTACAGTTCTGCTAAAATTGAAAGCAATTGATTTATTTAGTTTCTAGAGTGCAAGTATTTATTTTTGTGTGTTCGTCGATTGTGGGAGCGGACCTCGAAAGAGTGTCAGTCGAAATATCCCCATGTAACCCACATCGCGACAGGCCCCATCCCCTTGGTCACTGTAAAATAAATGGGCTGACCATTGGCCCTACCATCCACTAAGGGATAAGATGATGATATAATTTGGATCAAGAATTTGTAGAAACTTAACAAAATTATGAGCTGTTTTTCATTCACTATTATTTTTGTGCGTTAAGCAAATTCTTTCAATTTAAGATCTCCTGTGTTATACAGGTTCATTACAAAAGAAATAGACAGTTTCAAAAACATATGAAAACAAAAGTATACAAGTTATTGACACTTACCATGCACCTTAATTGAGAGTAAAGAAACGGTTGAAGCTTTAGCCATGATAACATTTAAGTTCATTTTGCACTGAGTGATCAGTTGCGCTGTTTGTTCAACGGTTAGAGAGCTGACAGCCTGAGTGAAACAAAATGCCCTGTGACTAGGGGCTCATGCATTTGTAAATTGCTGCAATAAACTTATTTTCTCTCTCCCTCCCAGTTGAAAGGCTGGAAAACAACACAGAATTTGCAGAGAAAATCGCCAAAAAAGCCTTGCCGTGGATAAAGTATGAGCAGATAGAATTGGAGAATGGAGAAAGTAAGTACCATTTTCAATTCTCTCCACTGAATGTTACATTTGACAGTCCTTGTGTTTGAGAATGCATTAAGGCAACAAAGATAAAATATGGCATACGAAGAATAAAAGTTGTTAGTTACAAGCTATGCTTTAGATGTGCAAGTGATGGAACAATGCTTGACAGTTGTTGGTAAGGGACAGCATTCTAATTACAAAGCCAAATAGAGAAAATACAGAGTTGTGTTCATTGTTTAACTTAAGGTTATAATGTAAAATGCTAAGGTCCCCAAACAACAGCCTACTTAACAGCTTCTCAACATACAACTGTTTGTCTTTTCCGGACATTATTTCATCTTTGTTCCAAGTCGTGCCGCAAACCCACATATTTTTAGTGTTTTTTTTTTTTTAATATGTCATTAATGCAAGAAACACTTTTGCAGTTCTGAATTTGAAGTAATTTAGCATTTAATATTGGCAGCTGCTAAAATATACCAACTCCTCTGAATTTGGAATAATTTAGCATTTTACAAGGACATCTGCATAAATACATCAAATCTTTAAACTTTTCAAGCTTATAAGTTACATTAATGCTGTTTACCATTAATGCTGTTTACCATTAATATTGTTTGGTGTATTCTATTCACATTGGTGTGTCTACTATCTATTCAAAATCTGCACAGCTCACAGATGCCACTTAGCTAATGTTTTATTAAGATGTTTTCAAACAGATAAATATCAGTTTTGAATTTTACCCTTACACAATGACAATGTTCCCAGTGTCACTCACAAGCAAAGGACAATGAGAGAAGTGTGTGTTATCCAATAGATATCACTATCAGTGTTGACGCACAACATGAAAAATACTGACACGAAAAGACTGAATGGGATGAGCTGAGTGAGAAATTGTACACCTAGGTTTGGCTGTACCAAATACCGTTGTCTATCTCAAAAATCGGCTCATCAATGATTTTGCTGGTTTTGAGTTATCATTACTCACAGTGAGATTTATATTCTCTTCTGTTCTATTATTCTTTTATATTCTAGCTCCTTGCTTTTTCCTCGCACTCCAAAGTCAAACTCAAACTCAGAACTTGGAAAGTGACATGTGGATATCTCTAGTAGCTTTGAAGTTTAAATAGAAATGTTTTTGCCACATGTTTGTTTGTAAGTAAGGGATGTCACTCTCACACCACATCTTTGAAATGCTCTCTTATAAAATAGGAAAATTGTGATATGCCAATACGTGATATGGTCGACGTCATAACCCATCGTGTTTTCTGTATCATTTTTCCATGGCATAATGCAAGCTTTGTTTTTCTGTCCTCAGAGCTATGGGGTAAACTGTTATTACCTCCTGTCCTGAAGACTGAGGAGATTCTGACTTACCCTCTAGTCATGGAAGTGTGAGTAATTTAGTATATTAGCTCCTTAAATGCTGAAGACATGTGGTGATGGAGAAATCTGGTCAATTCAAATATTAAGTCTTGGATGTTGCTGGCCAATTTTAGATAATCGATAAGCGTAATTACTGATGTTATTCACGAAGAATAATGCTTGTGAACAGCTGTGCATGTAATATCGTAAAATAAATGCCAGTTTTGCGGCATCACTAGTCAAAGTGTTACTACTTTCTTTTCTTGTAAACTACTGAAAGGAGAGATGGTGGGCTTGAGATTATCATAAGGGTGGATTTCCTTCTTCAGACCAATGGCGGTGCTATGCCATAGCCGCTGGACCTACGTAGGAACAATGTCATTCCTTTAAGCAAACGAGATCAGTTCTCTGCACTGGGTCGACGTAGGGTCGCTGCCTGAAATATTTGCTGATAACCACAAAATTCATTTGCGCTTGGAAAATTTTCATCCAGAGCTTATTCAAGTTTCACTGCACTCTCAACTATGTGCATTGTGTTTTTGAGCAGATACGGAGGCCCAGGCACTCAGAAAGTGACAGAGAAATACACGATAGACTGGCATACTTACCTGACCAGTTCACGAGAGGTCATCTCGGCCTTTGTGGATGGGCGTGGCACTGGTGGCAGGGGAGACAAATTTTTGCATTCTATCTACAGAAACTTAGGCACACATGAGGTGGATGATTCCGTCATGGCAGCAAGGTTAGTGGACACAGCCTTTCTCATTGACATAGCTCTTTTTGTGCTGAATATGATACAGGTACTTTTTTTCTCTGATGTATCAGAAGAATAATTTTAAAATATATTGTAAAAACTAGTAATGGGTCTGTTCTAAGAACAGTAAAAATAAAAAAGCACATCTTCAAACTAAAAGAAATTCACATGAAAACTAAGAATCTGCAGCCTTGCCATACATCTCATATGGAGCGTGACACCAGAGAATATAGATATATAGAGAGGGTTCACTTCCGCCAATTCGCAAAACTAGGTCACTGCGGTAAACAAGAAACTGAAGAATTGAAAGAGACCTTCTTCACCAAAAGGTAAATATAGTGTGCATATCTGTTTACTGTGGCTCGTTCATATTTTTGGGCTGATTGAAACTATTTACAACCATTTGCAAGCTCTTACGCCCCGTGGAAATGCACAAACGGGTATTGTTTACCGCAGCGACCTACTTTCTGCTCCATGCTAACAGTGGTTTCGCAAAGCCTCCTGTGTCTCGCAGTGCAAATCAACCAATAGTGAACCCTCTCTATATATCTGTACTCTCTGGTGACACTAGGCATTCCTTTCTTGGTAGAGAAATGGCATCCAACCGAATATGTGTCTAATACAGTCTTCAGTGCACATTAGTGTACTATACACTGCAAAAGGTCAAACGAATATGCAAAAGTTATCACTCATCTTGTAAATTGTAGAAAAATACTGCCTGACCAAGTATATCAGTGAAATATTCAAAAGGCATCACTTCAGAGACTGAAAGGAACGTGTTCAGAAAGCTGGGTTTGTAAAACATGCAGAGATGGCTGCATAGGGTCAGTCTGAGTCAGAAGTAGTAGTGAGGTTTTTTTCTTTAACAGATATTGTGTTTCACAATGTTATTTTCACTTCAACAAGCATGTTAGATCCGTGAACCGAGCTTTCAAATAATGATTGATATTCTATTCCACCATGTGAATAAATGAAATGCCTTTCATTATGTAGATTCTTTCATCATGACACTTCTCAGCATAAGAATGTCAGAGTAACCTACATTACATGGCAACATTTATCTTGAAACATTATGGGACATTTAAGGGCATCATTATTCAAATCCATGTGTTATGTTGTAAATCATGGACATTTTTTTTTTACTATGTTATTCTCTTATTCCTCAGACATTACGGCACTTTGCATTATGTGGATGAGAAAAATATGGCTATATGGGGATGGGTAGGTATTTCTATTTTTATAGAGATTTATATTTTTATAGAGATTTATATTTTTATAGAGATTTATATTTTTATAGAGATTTATATTTTTATAGGTATTTATATTTTTATAGAGATTTATATTTTTATAGAGATTTATATTTTTATAGAGATTTATATTTTTATAGAGATTTATATTTTTATAGAGATTATCATAAAGAAATGACCAATGGGAGCATTGTTTCAGGTTTTCTTTGCTAAATCTATGTGTCTCATCAAGAAATGCATTTTTCTTGGGCACTTCTCCATTTGAGTTGTGGAACTTAAGTTGGAAAAAAAAAAAAAGAAGAAATGAAATGCCTTGTATAATGTATATTCTATCCGTTGTAAATTTTTTTTTTTTACTGTGAGAGCTCAAAATTGGTGATAAATTATGTGGAAGCCACCCAGGTTGAGAAAATCGAGGAAAATGAAGGCCGGGGCAAAAGTTACCATTCTTTTAATAGAAAACGACAGAACATAATGATGTAATTTGGCAAAACTTGAAAAGTTGACGTTTTGAGCCCTAATCAGTATTTTGCTTGATTTTCTCAACTTGGTCAGCTCCAACATATCACTGAGTCTGTGTCGCCATGCTTCACTTCACATTTTTTATCATTATTACTAATAATACATGTATTATTATTATTATTATCATCAAATCACCAATCTACTTGGAAAGTCTGTCGTTCTGTTTATCTGTCTGTGTATTGACTCTTTTCATGGCTTTAGTTTGTTTATCTCCATTTTCTGGAAAATTTAAGACTTTTTTATGGAGAAGAGGTGTAAAAAATGCACACTTTGATACCTGTGTTGTGGCACTTATCAAACTGTTTCACTGTTCCGATTTATTCTAACTGCACATCATAATACTAAAGCTGCAAACATTTAATGTCGAATTTCTCAGTTGTGCAAAAGGTTGAGTTGGAACAAACAAGAAATAAGATTGTGAGGCCCTTTGTTTCTCGGGAGCCTCAGCCTAGTTCTGTTGGCCCCCAGAAATAAGATTGTGTTTGGTGAAGTCCTAGAGACCCCAGCACAAATCCGGGCCACATTACAATTAATCATCATCATCTCAGTCAGTAGTTTCTCTCATGATCTTTCTACACATTTGATTCTTTTTCTTCTCTACCATGAACAGTCCTATGGTGGGTTCGTGGCTGCCAGTGCTCTGGGCCGAGGGTCAAAAGTTCTCAGGTGTGGGATATCAGTGGCCCCTGTCACTGACTGGATCTACTATGGTAATTATCCTCCTTTATCTGTTTATCTTCCTTGGTCTGTAACTTGCACTGGACACTTCTGCTGTTTTATATAATAGTGCCAAAACCAAACTTTTATATAGGAAACTCTCCGCATGATTCTGTGTTTAATTTCCGTTTTGTGATGACCGAAGAAATTATTAGCTGTACAAAATTATAACACATGTAAAAAAATTCAACAAATTTCATTCTACAGAAAGATGTTAGAATTTGTTGGCTTAGATTAGTATGTATTGTTTTTTTTCTATAACATAGCAGACTTTTATACATTAACTAGTGGGCAGCTAATTTTATTATTATTATCATCACACAATTGATTTTATAATTACCCTCCTGCTGTTCAGGGCCCAGAATGTGTAAAGAAAAGTCGTAGGCTCAAACTTTAGTTTTATCACAGACGTTCCCTCTCTTTAAAGATCCCATTCAGTCTGGTTCTGCTAACAGTATTTCAGTTTTTGGTTATGGAGTGGGTAAAATTATTTAGGTCAAGCCAATGTAAATATAAATATGTCCGAACAGATTTTTCTCAAAAGTTGGAATATCTATCTCGTTGGACGGTTGTTGGAATCTCCTTCAAACTCAACTCAAAAGCTGTTTTTGGGAGCCTTAGTAGTTTACATAGAAAGCTGTAGCTGAGCAGTGAACATAACTCAGTATTTTCTCTGTATAGCTTCGTAATGTCAAAAAAACGAGGGTTTTGAAGAGCTATGTGTGGCCAACTCTCCTGTACAGATGTGAATGCTGGACATTAACTAAGGACATGGAAAGCAAGCTAGAGGCAACGGAAATGTGGTTTTTAAGGAGACTCCTATTGATATTTCATGGAAGGAAAGGAAATCGAATGAAGTGGTGATGAAAGACACCAACACAGAGCGATCATTAATAAAAACAGTTAGGAGAAAACAATTGCAGTTCATGGGACACCTGAATCGACACAAAGGTCTTGAACACCCTGCTCTAACTGGAAAAATAGAGGGCAAAAAAAGCAGAGGTAGACAAAGAATAACGTATCTAGAGAGTTTGAACAGATGGGCGACAGGAAAAAACCAGGACAATATGAGCTTTTTGAGAGCATCCGAGCAGAGGAATGAGTGGCGAACCATGATCGTCGATATCTGTTCCAGATGCAGCACTTGAAGAAGAAGGAGAAGAAGCTATGTAATTAGATAGCGGTTCTCCAGACCCGGCCTTTGATTAAGGGATTTTAATAAGGTTCCAATAGCCGACCAACAATTTAGCATATCAGATATTCACAGGATCTAATCATTTATTTGTGTTGATATTTCTCACTGGAAATAGTTTTATCTAAGCACGCATATCTGAAATCTCTGTCATCCTTCATTTTCAGATTCCATCTACACAGAACGTTTCATGGGCATGCCCACCACAGATGATAATATAATTGGCTACAGGGTAAGGCAGTTTGAAAGGGACAGGCGTACTTTTACTATAACATTTTGAAGGGATTCAGATGTGAAGGAGAGAAGAGTACAGGCATTTTGTTTACCTGTTCATCATATCACCACCTCCACCCCCCCCCCCCTTTCATCATTTCTAGCTCTCTCATAATTGATCGACTTCACATTGCATAGCTCACCAATTCATTTTACCTTCCCTCATAACACACTTATTTCATAGTGATTATTCCTTGCAGAGGCAAAATTTTGGGGTAAGTTTGAAAATTCACAACAAAAAAAACAAAGAAAAATCTCTTACTAGACCTAAAATATGGCAGTAGTGTTTTAATGTATAGGTTAGTAAAAATAGAAGACAGGAATAAAATATTTTTGTATGCAAACATAGGGTTTATAGCGAGTAATGTGAAACTTCACAAACTCGGGTTTTGAACGTTGCAGCAAGGAAGGTTGGGTGAAGCGCCTGTCAGGGATAACACACAACATGTCCATTGGCTGTAAAATGGGTTGCTCAAATGTTGCACATTGTGATGTGAAAGGGTTAAAATTCATCATACAAATTCACTAGCTAAATTTTTTTTCTCTGTTATCCTCAGTATGCCAATGTCTCCAAGTACGCAGAGAATTTCCGTGATGTCAGATTTATGTTAATTCATGGAACTGCTGATGGTAAGACCCTTGGTCAAATTGTTCTTTATCTGTTCCTTGCAGCAATTCTCTGTTGTTTTCCTCTACATAGATTTCAATGAAATTTATTAATGGCATTTGAAGTGTTCCCTTGAGTTGTTCTGAAATGCTCTTTGTTAATACCATACAGTTGCATATCTGCACACATGCAAAATTAAACATACATACTCTCTGTCTTTCTCTCTCTCTATCTCTGTCTCTTTGACTCTCTCTCTCTCTCTCCCTCTCTCTCTTTCTCTCTCTCATACTCTCTCTCTGTCTCTCTCTCTCTCTGTCTCTCTCTCTGTCTCTCTCTCTGTCTCTCTCTCTCTGTCTCTCTCTCTCTCTCTCTCTCTTTCAGTGTATGTCTCAATCTCCTTCACTATTCTTAAAGTATTCCAACATCGAAGAAGATCTCAAAATTTTGCCATTCAGGATATTTTTACCAGTATAAATGTCAGGGCCATGCCCAGCCTGGAAAATCTGCAGACATATTCAGAGATTGCTCACATTGAAATGTTCATAATAATGAAGAACTAATCATGTTTTTCTTTTGTTTCCTCTCTGACCTGATCAGATAACGTCCACTTCCAACAATCTGCTCAGCTGGTCAAAGCTTTAACAGAGGCTGATGTTTACTTCAACTTTCAGGTGAGCAGGTCACTGTGATTTCATGTATCACTTCATTGGCTGAAATTAACGAACTAATTTTTTTAAAACTACAGAAAATCTAAGGTGTCACCGCAGGGCTTGGAACAAACTTAGAATGTAGTAAAAAAAAGAAAAAAAGAGAGAAAATGGTTGTATATAGCAAAGCCCATGCTAGAAAAATAATAAAAGACACTGCAAAATAGGTCAGGAAAGAAATTCGAAAATGAATGGGATGAAAAACAAGCCTTCAGTCAACAAAAACCTTCACTAGATTTTTAAAAAAAAAAAAAAAAACCAGCTCAATTGAAAGAATATTGAGAAAAATGGCTCTTTAGGTGTTGTGGGTCCTCCCACAAGGAAACTGATTTTGAGAATTCTTAGGGAAGAAAAAGAAGAAGCAACAGGCCAGTCTTCTGTATTTTCTTTCTTCACACTGATCTCATATGTATAGAATTAGAATCAGTACTGCAGAGTTTACAATTGTCAATGTGAAAAGAGGCAAGACATCATCTATGGAACAGGCTCATTAAACTGTAAAATTTGTCATTTGTGTGATGAACTGGCCTATTACCAAAAAACCAGTTTTGAAATAATGCTTTGCCCACCATACATTGTCTCATCATGCAGAGAAACTCTATCCACAATGAGTTGATGACTCAGGCGAGCTATACATCAGTTAGTCATGCATGATGCGTCAAATATTATAAATACCATAGAAAAACTGTGGGGTCGCAGCAAGGCTTAAGGCAAAGTTAAAAATTTGTAAAAAAGAAAAAGTTGTAAGTAGCAAAGCCTCACGTAAGAAATAATACCCAAACGATACAGTGAAACGCAAACTAAAAGGGAAGACAGAAAATGGCCAATATTTCGGCAACAGCCTTTTTCAAGAAAACAAAAAAAACAAAAAAAAATTTGGAAAAACTGAACAGATAAAACAATTGCACAATAAAAAAAATAGAATATGAGTTTATAGAATCTAAATAGAGTATGTCTACTTTGCTACGGGTTTTTGCTTGAATTGCGGCACAGGAGCACGTCAGTTTGTCAAACGGCCAGAAGGGAATAGAGTACAGATTCACCATGCGGACAAATAAGCTTTTGTAAAAGTTATACTTCAGATTTTACTAAAATATACTTTTATTTTCAGGATGATAAGTTAATGACACATAGATCTCAGATTTGTAACAAACTAGACAAAGGCTATTTATAGCAATATGCCAATTTGTGTACATGCACTTGCTAGGCCTGCAAATATATGCAACAAAATGATCTTTAGCGGTATATGTCATTATCTCCATATTAAGGTTTTGGCAATTTGCAGGTTTGTCATACAGGTGAGGAAATAACTGTATTTAGAATAGTCAATTTTATTGTCTTTTTATATCCTCAGCTCTACACTGACAAAAACCATGGCATACAAGGAGGTAACACACGTCGCCATCTATATGAGTCAATGGAAGATTTCCTCAGTATGTGCTTTGCAAATCGGAAAAGATATGGTAAGGCTTGTCTCTGTGTCACTGTAATATGTGCATTGCTTTGACCAGAAACTCTCTGGTATTTGCCCTCAAGAAAGGAGGGCCAAAATTTGATAATATCTATGAGATATACGAAGATGTCATCTCGTAAAATAACTAAGTTAACTACAGCCTGTTCTTTTGGACCTCCTGTTCATTTTGTCTGTAAAGACAATGATTTCTGTTTTCAAAAAGCCAAGTTGCATGTCTTTTGATTGCAATACTAGCGCTGTACATTCCGAGTAGATCTGTCACCTAGTAGGCTCGTAAATTTGACAAAACTCAAGAATGTTCATAAATGATGGCAGACAAATGATGCATTCAAAGTTGATCCGTCCTCATTCCTATGTTTCCTCTTGCAATTTTCTTGACGTCAGTGTTATCGCAATCTTGAATAGCTTTCTTTTCCCCTTGTGTTTGCTGTGCCCTGGATGAAAAAATAAAAGATTAGGTGTTAGAATTTTATTCATGGCTGATTAACAAAAAAACTCATAAATAAATGTATGGGATGAGAGCGGTAATCATCTCTGTTATATTATGTGGGATACTTGGGTCACGAGTACCCATTTCTGGTCTACATTTGGTTAATCTTGAAGGTAAACCAGATCAGTTGTAGTGCTGCACCAAAGCTGGTAAAAACTTGCGATAGATAGATTTGCTAGTGAAAAGCAGATCAAAGAATAATGGAGCTGGAGCTACTCTGAATGGGTACAAAGCAAATATAGTTCATTCAGAATTACATAATTATGATGGTGAAATTAATAGATCCACTCTGAATGTACCAGATCAAATAAATTACACTGTTTGCACCAAATACAAGTAGCAAGCATAATTTGAAATATTTTATTTTTTATAGTGCATAAAAAAAAATAATTGAAGGAAAATTTGGATGTACAGGTGCCTACTTGAAGGACTACACATTGTAGTCGTCATTATACATCAAGGAATGCTGGTGGCCAGTATTCCATCAACAATCAAGAAACTTAGTATTATGATTATGATTTAATAATTTGTTTCATGTTTCTTTTCATTCTAACTTTTTATTCTTTTGCAGAGGAAGCATCGTTAAAGGCCAGGGGACCAAGATCCAAATGGCCAAAGAAACAGAAAGCACCTTGACTGCGTTGATTGACATAGGGTTGTGTGTATGAATGGAACAAATGTGTGAAATACAATAAGGGTAGAAGCGACTGCATTCCACTTCCATAAGTATAATGACCACTCCATTTGATCAACATTTCTCCTGATACAGCTGCGTTTCCCCCCCCCCCCCACCCCCCATATCCATGCATTGTGCCTGAGCTTATCCTTCATCTCATAAGTGTATCGTCCATTCATGCATGAGTTGGCTGATTCTCTTTGTTGACCCAGCTGTGATTCTTACGCTGACTGTCTGTTATCTTGAAGTGAATAACGTGCAACGAAAACAGCTGTGGTTCTGGCCCGTCATATGGAAACACCTCCATCAATATGCCCTAACATGTTCAAAGACATAATACGTTTTGTTCACTTTCCATCAGTTTTTCATAGGATTCGAAATGTTTTTAATTGTATTTCATTTTGGTCACTTTTTTGGAATGTGAAGGCATTCTGGTGAAATCTGTGATAAATTCCAGTGATAAAGAATTTAGATCATTTCATCCCCATAGAATGACAAGGTTTTAGCTCCCGTCCCGCAGCTTTTGAGAAAAATGAAAATTCATGTCGTCAAAGCTTGTAGGGCAGAGAATTTTTCTGTTGTAACAAATTACACACCGAATCTGCTTGATACTTTGACACACTATGGAGAAGGCCTGTAGAAGTGGTGTTTAGTGTGTAACTCGGTTCAACCAAAACGTGGAAATAGAACCATGTCATTCTAAGGAGACGATTTGCTAGTGATTAAGTTTTTATAGTACTTGTTTTTCTGATTCAGTATACCATATATGTGACTCAACGATACATTTTATATACGTTTTACAGACAGAGATATTTGAAACTCCTAAGGGTCAATGTCTAACCCAGAAATCCAGTGGTCACTTTTGTCTAGAAGTGTAGAATGATAATATCATTTTTATATTTTCTGCTTTAATAAATAATCAATGAGGTTGTATAGTTTCTGTCCTTGTTTTAGCTTTAAATGTGAACATCTCTAAGAAGAACATTATGTTTAGCATTAAAGTGTGATCATTTCTGTGGGAAAGGATTCTGAATGTGTGTCATGCCAGCATTAGCCAGTCTCCACCTTTTAATGTAATCGGCAGTTAATCACCAAGCCACACATGAACTGTAAAAATATCCGTAAGAGGACTAACCACCTAGGGGACTCTACAGCATTACAAACACCTGCGTACGACTGCTCCTGAAGTCACTTTATTGTGGGGATCCGAACACAAATTTTCCCACAGCCCCCCGCAGTTTTGGAATATATCATTACTATAAGAAAATCTGGCTTTGAGATGCATTCGGAAGTTCTCCTTTTCTCTGTGCTTTTCATGTCAAATGATAAGGCTATCCAAAATTAACATTAATGGTAACCAAGAGACAAAAGGTGATCCATTTCTAGATATGTATGCAAGAAAATAAGGTAGTGCATCAATTTTTTTGTTACTTTCTTGAGAAAGTAACAACTGGTATGTATGACATACACCATACTGTACATTTTTTTAAATCAGATTTCAGGTGTGACACTGTCAGTTTGTTGCAGAGGTCTTGGAGATATTCCATCACACCGAATGATATGCACAATCCTTGAATCACTTTTATAATGAATCACTATATCAGTAGAGCTTGCCTGCATATATATTATGCATAGGTGTATTGCCTCAGCACTCCCTGCACTTGAACAGACATTATTGTTATGAGATTGATTCAGAATTTATCCTTTTACAATCACCTGCCGTATACTGATGCATTTAATGATATGATATGGTGAATATGCTGACAGGTCACTCATCCACTGTAACTCTCCTTCCTTGTTTAAGCACATGAATCACAAGTTAATCCTGTATAAAATATATAATATTTGTTATACTTGATGGCAGGAAAATTTTAACTGGAAGCATTTATACCATTTGATTTTTGCATTGCAGTGTAAATTCTTTGTAATGTTCTTATTTTAAGCAGCACCAGCGTAACTGTCTGCAGTCAAAGCATTTTTTTTAAAACTATGGTCATTCCCTGAAGTAATGATGGCATTTGTAAGGTGTTGTCTTTTTTTTAAATTGATTGATTGATTTTGTCATTTCTTTGTAATCAATATTTTCTCTTTTAGTCAGAGTCGGAGTATCACTTCTAGAGCAGAAAGGGTTAGCTTAAGAAGTAGGAGGTTGTGAATTTACAAGCGCAGGTGTGTTGTCTATGTATGTACCAGTATTTGTATCTGTGAGTGAAAGAGATAGCAAAAGTAAGAGAGAGAAGGTTAGACTGAGAGAAATTAGGGAGGGCAAGAAAGAAAGAGACAGAGATTGTATGTTTAAGTAACCATGAAACAACCATTCTTGATAATATAACATTATGATTTTCACTTTCCACTTTCCAAGATAACTATGATCAAAAGCATAGATAACTCAAAGTTATCACAGAAGGCCCATCACTCTGTATCTTAGTTTGCACTCATGTGGAAAAAGTTATGGTTTTTGTAAAATTGGTCCTTTGTGATAAGGCAAAAGAAAAGCAGAAAAAAACGCGAAGAAAATTTCATGATGTCATCTGGGTGTTTGTGCTTAGCTGAAATAAAATAAGACCTTTGTCAAATTAAAGAACATCTCTGTGAATCAGTTCAAAGTGATCTGCCATTAGTATGACTATTTTGTTAAAAGAGTGACCTTCATTCATGTAAAGTTTGGGGTGGAAGTAGGAGCAAGGGGATAAATTAGAAGTACCCCTAAGGAAATGGCAACAACAGCGGAAAATGCTTTCCTGCTGGATTTGGTGCAAAGGAAATGAACATTAAATTCATATAGTATGGCCTAAAATTATACCGTATAACCAGCGGCAGTATTGGTAGACTGGGTAACACACCTGCATCAGATACCAGCATTACAGTTCAAAGCCAAAGAAGAGCGTGGTGACGGAAAGAAGGTGGGTTACGAACACCGACAGTCATGAACTCGGCATGGCCGGGGTTCTAGAAGATGTCAGGAAGTTCAAGGCTGAAACATCTAATGAAAGAATCCACTCTTCCTCTGAAGATCATCATCTGCCTCGCTCCACCTGAGGAATTTCTTACCACCAAAAATAATTGGGATAAAATGTCATAAATGATGATTAACTTTGATCAGTCTGTGACTCGTCAACATGGATTAATGAGATCTAGGGAAACGAATCCCAACTCCGTGTGCTGCACGCAATCAGCTGACATTATGAAAGGAGTGAATGTGTATGTGACCGAAAAATTGAGCTGTTTGTAAAAAGCAGTCTTCGTCTGGTCATACCCTTATGTCCCTTTGTTTTGCTGACACAATCTTCCCACCATGCAACAAACATGAATGATTAGCTTGTATGGGGATGCATTACCAGTTCAGAGGCAGTGAAACAATTATAAAATGATTATATTTGTCTGATAGTTCACTATTTGATAGATAATGTTTTGGACATTTCCAGCAAGCTGAGATTGTCACTGACTGATTTGGTCTGCTGCGGGCTTGATAAATCTGACGGCAGAGCAGAGTTTCTTTGCCCTAACTTCAAGATGTTTTTATAAAACTATAATTCATCATGTGCATTTTTTTCTACTTGTACTTTATCTTTTTTCTTTTTTCTTTTTTTTTTTTTTTTTTTTTTTCCATGTTAAATGCTGTAATGGTAAATGTGCATCTTTGGGAGTTTTTGTTTCATCATATTAATGAATATTATTTTGTGCTTGATTACACTTTTTAAATTTATGTGTTGTATCATGATATGGTGAAATTTGTTCCTTCTTTAAGTAAAAAACAATCTTCATAGAAAATGAATTAATTTTGTTGCACGAATTTTGCTTATGGAATGTCATAGCATATATTACTTGGTTTCATTCATGCTTATAATTCAGCTGATATGAGTCTGTGGTCTTCCATACTTTTAACCTGGATTTTAATCACTGCTTCTCACTTACATTGTAGAAATTGAAATAGGCATGACAAAGGAGGTTTTATACATGACCTGAGTTGTGCGATATTAGCAACCTATATCATGTGTGTTATAACATTTGATTTATGTGAAACTAATGATTTTACATATTTTACATATTTTAAAATAATAACATAATTTTTTGCATGTTTTTATTTCATAGAAGTTATTGTTGTTGTTATTTTTCTTGCTTAAATTTTGTATTTAAATTACAAAAATTATATATGTAGATCTGTGGTTCCTATATGCCAAGTTCGAATTAAGTTGAGATACAGTGTTTTGTTTAAGAAACATGGGTCTTAAATGTCTTAAAGGAATAGCAAAAGGGTTCCAAAACAAAGAAATTAAAAATTTGAGAAAGAACCCTGGAATTCTCCTCAGGTTTAAAAAAATGCTGAATTACATTTTCCTGTAACTCGTCAGATGGTATGAATATGTAAAGCAGTTTAACACTTGAACAAAATAATATAGCATGCTTGCTACAGCTTTTTCCAAAAATGTTTACCTTGTTTGCCAGAAGGGTTTCTCATTATTGAGTGCAGAACCACGCATTTGTCAGCAATTATTAATTAAATATTGAACCATGTCCACTGCGAGCTCCCTGGTGAAGATTTCACAATATGAATCAAACAAGACAGTTCATTTCCTCAAGAGGAAATCATTAAATTTTTATTTAGAATTTTGTTAATGATTTTTCTGAATTTCATTTTCCTAAGCCCAGCTCTGCTCTTCATACTCTACCTTTGATTATTATTAAAACTTTGATACTGAGCAAACAAAAAGCTGTTTGTTGGATTTCATACTAAGCTACAGATGTCTCACTAGTTATGAGTTTTTTTGAAGAACCGGTGGAGTTTTGTAGAAGATTTTACCATATAATCATGCAAAATATTCCAAGAACCATCAAAACGCAAAATTTAGACATCTTTAATCATTGAGAAGCAGGATTAAGAAAAAACAATTAAGCGGTAAAATGCAATGTTATTGGAATTTTCATATGTGGTGTTCAGAGTGTTATCGGGATGACATTTTAACAGCAATCTACATTTTTTTAAAAAATAGATGCCTGGCATATTGACAGCTGAATGATTACTCGTCATGACATCATATCAGTTTGAAAACAAGACATACAAATGTACAAGCTTTTATTTGATAAGCATATAATCATGTCAATAAAGAAATGTACTTTCATTCTCAAATAATTTAATATGAAATAATCCTTTCCACCACTGATCAACCCAATTCACAGACGAAACGCCTATTTTTCAAGACATTGATTTCCCTGTCCGAGCTTGTCAAACTTTGATGCAATATACAATAGCGTAAGTAAATTAAGCTACCTTCTCAGGTGGCAGAAGCATGCTGGCGGTATATGGGAGGTTTTTTCGGGGGGGGGAGGAGGGCAGGTTTGAGTTTGGGTTTGGGTTTAACCGCACGTCGGCACGATAACGGCAACATTGCACCTTCCATGGGTTTTTCGTTTTCTCGCAAGGGGGAATTAGATTGGAGCAAGAGAGAAGAGAACTTGTATGCCCATAATCCATAATATTAGTTACTTTTTATGTCACTGTGTCCCATCACCAATCAGGATTTGAAAGTGTAACTGAGGATCCCAGATTAAAGATATGGCAAGCAATTGTAGTATTTATGTAAAAATTACATTTCAATCAGCATAGAAACGAAATACATAATAATTCCTTAGTGTATTATTTTTCTTGCTGTTGTTTTTGTGTATATTTTGGTTGTTGGTTGCTGTCCATGTCTACTGTTATTAATACTATTGTTATCAAAAAAAAACTTTCTTTTACTAACAATGTAAAGTACATGTATAATTATGTGTATAACTGTGAATCATATGCGTCTTATTAAGCAGACTGGGCATATTTGAATAACTGCTTTTGCTTCAATAGGAGCACCTTCTGTTGGCTGACAGCTCACTGTTTATATGTAAAGAATAACCAATCTGATTTTACCGTAAGTTCTACATTATATATTTTACACAGTATACAGACATCCATTTTGGGGTGTCACAGAGAAATATATATTATTATTTGTTTCGTGTTCTGAAGATTTGAAGTGAATCACAATCTTAAATACACAATATACAATTAAAAGAAGAGAAAATATAAATTCACTTGATGTTCGACATAACACTATATGGAATAACTTGGAACTTTTTGTTGTGGAAATCAAGGTGAGAAATATTCAATAACGTTGAAGTGGCATGGTAGTTTGCTTATGTAATAGGCTTGTTTCAGTTACATTTTTACATTACAAGACTAATTCACTCAGATAACATCTCAGCTACCTGGGAGACACTTGAATGTCAATCAGCATCATGCAAAATGTAGGATTTCAATCTATACTGATTTCAATCATTCAATCATTCAAGACCAAGGCTTTAGAACAGGACATTACGGGCCATAATACAAAAAAGTATTTCCAAACATAATAAGCTGCTCACTGTGCTACGCTTATAGAGGGACATGCAGTCTACTAGACATAGTAACTCTATCATATGATGGCTGTAATATATTATGTTTAATATGCAAGGCATTTTATAAAAGATTTAATTATTTGATTTTAAATCTTACCTTAAGAATAAGATACATTTCCAGATTTTATGAGAAAGATATTGGATCAGAACATTTTATGGTATTTTCTCTTGTGTCAATCAATTTTTTGTATTCAGTATATGATTTTTTTTTGCTTTTGTGGCTGGAGGGAGATAATGGACACCAGATGGGTCACTGTAACATCATTATGGGCCCCCGGGCAAAGCAATAAGATTTTCTTTCTCAGTTTCAAAAACCAGTGTAAATTTGCATGCATCGGGGTCCCTGGGCAACTGTCTAGTCTTTCCATGAGTTAACCCTTTCAATGCAAAAGCAGAACTGCTATGAATTTCATAGTCCTTGTTACTTCTGAATTTGATAATTTTTGGTTTTCGAGAAGGCAAATTGGAACTTTTAAAGCAATATTTTTAAAATGTCTTAAAATATGTTAGACAGATTCACAGCCGACAGACAAAAGATTATTTATGAGAACAAGCTATTGGAATTCAAGGGGTTAAGACAGCACTGGACAATAAGAATCATTGTAGAAAGGGAGTTTACGGAAACTTGGAGATCTATAAATTGTGTTACTAATTATGCACAGTCTGTTTAATTGTTTCAGTATTTTTTTCAGCAGCGCGTTGCTGTTGTTTTTCGGTCAATGCCCTTTTTTCACCACTGTCTGCAAAACACACTATGTCTCATCCTGAGCTGAATTTATGTTTTATAAAATGAATTAGTAGGACACAGACGATGATTCTCTGTATAATTATAAAGGGATAAAGGAATTAGACATAATTAATACGAACTGTAATGTGTGTGTTTACATTATAAATCAAGGGCTTTAACCCTGAACTAATGAAACTGGATAGTGACAAATTGTCCAATTGCCCAGTTGACCCATACTGGATTAAATTAAGGGGGGGGGGGGGGGAGGTGCAAGAACAACAATTTATTTACTTTTGCCCCTGGACTTTCTTTTTTTATGTGTGGTATGCCAGATCAGGGCTATGATGTTTAACACATGAATCTATTGCATTCAGATAAAACAGTTTTGCATAAATCATGTGAAACCTGCCTAATCAGCAACCCATATGGAAACCAGATACAATGGAATGACATCAAGTTTACGCTTTAGGAAAGACATCATGCTTATATGTAGATTCGCTGGTTACAACGTCAGTCTGACGGCGATTTGATGCCAGGGAAACTGGCCCCAACTGTAATCCTACTAATCCTACAGAACTCCTACACAAATCCACGTCACATTGGCATAGGGATGTAGGCTGGGAGGTTTTGCTGTCTATAATATCAAGAATTACTGAATGAGTGACATGTTGTGAGTGAAGGTGGACTTGTGACCACCAGAGTTGTAAATAAAAGCCATTCTCATCATAATAATGATATGAGCTATTTAAAATTGGACCTGGGCTGTCTTATAGGTAGATTGTGATTTTGTTCAATGCAGTCTTCTTTCTTAATATTTGCTGTTAAAATTTGGGTATTTCCCTAAGTCATCAAATGGCAGGATAAAATTCCAGACACTGAGGTCCTCAATCGTGCCAAGGAATTGAGCATCTTCTGCCACCTGAAAAAAATTCAGCTACCTTGGGCAGGACATGTTGTCAGAATGCCCGACTCCAGACTCCCTAAGCAAATCTTCTTCTCTGAGCTCTCCAATGGAACGAGGAATGTTGGGGGACCAAAGAGACGTTACAAAGACACTCTCAAGCAATCACTGAAGGCCTTTGCCATTGATGTGAGTGAGTGGGAAAAGCTCTCGCTTGATCGTGCAAATTGGAGGGCGGCCCTTACCAGAGGCAGCAAAGCATGGGAAGCTGACAGAGTCCAGCAGGCTATCAAAAAAAGAGAACCGCGCAAGAAAAGGCCCAGTGGTACTGAACCAACGGAGCACTCTTGTCATTTATGCGGAAGGGTCTGCAGGGCAAAAATAGGACTTATCAGTCACATGAGAAGCCATAAGTCATGAAAGAACAGTCTTTCCATTCTGTCCTCTGTGTCCTTTAGTTCTCTTTATTGTCCATGTGTTGAAATTCTCAACAATTTCTGTTCTTTATTCCTCTGGTGTTGTTAAGTCATCATCATACCTGATGGACGAACTATTATTATTATTATTATTATTATTATTTCCCTAAGTATGCTTCAGACCATCAAGTTTTGTATCAAACTCATCACGCTTTTAAACATTCTACTGAATTCGGAAACGAAAAGTATGATTTTCTACCTCTGCACTGTAAATTTAATTCACACAAACTTGGATACAAAATGCTGAGCTTCACCAGCCATTGAAAAGTTTTATCATCTTGGTTAATAAATTTTTTTTTTTAATTTCAATATTTTAAGGATAGAAAATATTGAACATCAGTGAATACAACATAATCAGTTTTGAGCTGTACATATTTCTTTGAAAAATTACGTTTGGTGTTTTAGACTATACAACATTTAAAAATATGCAGCTCGTCAATGTTTTGTTTTGTTTTCAGAACAAATGCTTTTTGTATTGAATGTTGTTTGAATTTTTAGAATTTGTAAACAGGCTGCAAGGTAAATAGAAGAATTTTCTAGCCCGCTCTTTAGTTTTTTAAATGAACTTTTTCTTCCGAGGATAACCCAGCTGCATTTTTAACCAGGCAGATATGTACATGTATATTTGTTGAATTATCTTGTAATTTTAATGACTCTTCAACTTTTCATGTTTTGTCGCCATTTTACCTTTCTGATTTGTTTTGTTTTGTTTTTTTGTTGATTCCTGCTTATAATTTGGATGTGATTTTTACATTACCCTACTTCTTGTAGTAGCTAAGATGGGACCTTACCAACTGGCACGGTACGACTGTTCGTTCAGCAGGCACCCTCTTAGAGCAAGAGACACACAATACATGTAGGCCTACAATACGTCGTATTTGTGTTAGATCATACAACAGATTCAGTGCATGTTCACAGAATTTTTTTTAAAGTAAAAAATGCGTTCTTAGTTTTTCACAGAAAACCAAGCTATCAGGGTGAGAAGGAAATAACTCCTACGTGACATTCATGAAAATGAGACTAAACAAGCGCAGGCAGTGCCGATTTTCCAGTAGACTTGCTAGGTTGAAGCCCAGGGCCTCAAAATCTAGGGGGCCCTCGCCACCTTAGGCCAATCTGCATAATATTTTGTGACACGCCTGGCCTTTTCTTACATTCACATAGTAGCCTATGACGTTACAATGCACTACAGTTTCTAAACAAAGCTTTTGTAGTTTTCCTGACTTATGTCCATTCGAGAAAGACTTGCTATACATAGTGCAGAATTTTAAACACCTATCATCTTCACTGGCCTTACTTAGATTATGTAAAACACTTCCATCTACCTCTAGGCGTGAAGGTGGGGGATTGGGAGAGGCCTTACAGCTAGAATAACCTAGGGACTTTCTTCGTTTAAATCTGGCCCTGTGTGCAGGGATGGGACTTGGGAATCCCGCAACCAGTGGAAAACAAGTAAAACAGGGCCGTTTTAAACACCTATCATCTTCACTGGCCTTACTTAGATTATGTAAAACACTTCCATCTACCTCTAGGCGTGAAGGTGGGGGATTGGGAGAGGCCTTACAGCTAGAATAGCCTAGGGACTTTCTTCGTTTAAATCTGGCCCTGTGTGCAGGGATGGGACTTGGGAATCCCGCAACCAGTGGAAAACAAGTAAAACAGGGCCGCTGGATTGATCGCGTGAATTTGTCCCATGTACGAAATGGCCCCTAAAAGCTACCCTGCCCTATTGATCTTTTTCTTAGATCTATTTCCGGTTTATATTCCAATTAAATTTCAGTTTTCTGCATTTGTCTAATAACTTCACCAAGGATTCTGGAGGGAAACCAGTTATTCTAGAGTCCATGCCATGGCACTGGGTGACTTCAATATTAAGAATTAGGTTAATGACCCTGTCTGCTACTGGAGTGTTACGTCATGAATTTGGCACGTCTATGACGCCCAGCCTTGGAGAGATGAGATGCGTAACCGTGGTGACGTCGTCACACCATTAGTCGATATTATAATAGACAGAGCCTTTAGTGAGGTGTCCTAGGGGGAAATGGCGTCTCTCACGACCCGGATTCGCGAGTATGTACTGTACTTGCAGTTTACGACCCAAGGCAGATGATAATTAGAACCACATCCTGTTGGTAGGAAAATTAAATACACCAAAAGTATTCCTGGCCATAACTTAATCAGATCAATTCATATAAACGCACCGTAGTTCTGAAACTGAATACTGACAAATTTTCCACTTGATCCTTATTAGATTGTGGCAAAAAATCTATCACATGAACTCCAGTTTTATAGAGGCCTGAAATGCCATAGTTATTAGTTGATATAAGTACGTACGCAACACAAGCGTTTTGCGCTAGGTGCATGTAGCCAGTTAGGTATAGTTGTCCCTAACCCCGTCTCTATCCTCAACCCTAAATCTTATCGAATCCCTGTCCCTGCCCCCTACCCTTTCAACCAAAAAACAGAAGGAAAACAAAATTAAATGTGAAAGAATAAATAATTAAAGCTGTTGTTAGGAGTATTTCGGGAGGAGTTGTCTAGCACTGGAGTCACAAAAGGCTTTAAAATACGTACTCCTAGCGCAAAAAACTGGTGGGGGGGGGGTGTACGTACTTGTGACGTAATTCTAGTTACATGAACTATGATTGAATCTACTGTCAGATACAGAAATAAATTTGACCGTAACACAAGACATTATCAAATAGAGAGGCTGCTCATTCATCATACGTGCTGGGATATAATTAATTTCGCAGTTGCATGAACAGGCGACATTTTAAAACTTGACTTTAATTAGGTGTGTTCAAGTTCAAGATACTTATTTTATACCATCTCTCTCTGTCTCCCCCCCCCCCCCCTTGTGTGTCACAGTCTCCGTCATTCACTAACACATCAACAGTCAACACACACATGACGTAAATTTGACACGCAAACATGCTAGACAACTCTGCGCGATGAGAAGTTGGGTAATCTCCCATCATTGTCGTCATGTGCCAGTTGGTAAGGTCCAGTAACACAAAGTAGGCCGATCTTGGCCACAATTGCCTGATGGCGAGGTCTGGCAATGGCTTTCTTTTTTTTTTTTTTTTTTAACTTTTGACCTTTCTAAGTCCACTGTGATCACGTGTGTTACGATTTCCATTAAACTTAATTATCAACGATCAGTTGTGTTTTTGTGGCATGTTTAACAATAATGGCTCGATGTTTGTTGCTGCTGATGATTGTGTTGTTCTTACATGGCTATAATATGTATTAATAATGAGCCTTTACAATCATAGCACTTCATCCCGTTAACAACCGGGCTGTAAGCGCTTAACAACTTTTATATCAAATGAATCACACACATACAATACACAGGCATACTCAGGCAAAACAAAACAAAACAAAAAAAAACCTAGATGGACATTCAGAGTGTAAAAAAATGACTTTTGATGTTTAAAAGTCATAAAATGTTCAGTCTCTCTCAAAGACAGAGGCGGAGAATTCCAAATCGTAGGCCGTTGCAAAGACAAAAGATTTAGCCTGAAGGGATATCCTAGGAATTTTAGACTTTTTAATGTCTGCAGATGATCTAAGATGTCGAAATGGTAGCCTACATAAGGAGTCAAAAGATCAGTTACATAAGTTGGTGCGTTTTTGTACGTATACATTTGTGACACACAGGGTAGCCAGATTATAGTTACAAGTAACTGCTCCATTCTTCGAATGGTAAAAAACAAAGCTCACCACTCCAGACCGAAAGGAATCAGCACAAAGACATTGATGTCGAGACACTTTGGGTCATCCACATAAAATCGGCGATCAATTGATAAATAGGATAGTATTACAGTAGTACACAGTGCACAGTATCACTATCAAAGTTTTCTTGGTGTGGCTGGATCGTGAACTCTAGTTTACATTTCCGGTAAGAGGCGGAAATGACGGAATTGACGGAAGTACATTATCACGACGTATTCGCAATCATGAATTGATAACTAATAATTATAAATGAATTTCTGGGAAAAGTAAAGAGTTTCGGAAAAAAATGAGCTCGACACGTACAGGCTTAATAAATTTTACATGCATGTGCCAAGTTTCATTTCTCTACGTTGGGTAGTAAAAAAGCCTTTGCGGGAACAAAGTTGGGCCCAAGCTCCATTATTATATGATGATACATTGTTCCTTTTTCTACCCGTACCGTAGCCAGCGCAAGCTCTGCAGTAGAGATGACGCATGGTCTCTTTTCCTTTTCCAATGGAATAATCTTAATGCATTATTATGTGCTGATTACATAAATTTTGTGTGTGTGTGTGTGTGTTTTAAGATTTGCTTCATTTTCCGAGGGGATGCGACAAGCAGGATAAATTAGCATGGCATATATTTTGAAAGAAAACAACTTAATGAAAAAAGTTAGGGGGGGGAGGGGGGGGAGAGAGAACAAAATAGAAATAAAAAGTAAATAAATAAATGAATAAATAAGGAATATATATTATTACTATAAAATGCAAAGGATTTGGGGTGGAGTTAGTAAAAATTTTAATGATAATGATAGTGAATAATGCGATATGGAATGTTTATGAAATAGGCAGCGAACATTTTTCACTATCTGAGTCAACGACCGTACGCCAGTCCCACGGGTTTTAAGATTTCGGGTTCCCCACATTCAAACGAGCGTCGCCGCCGTGTCGTAACCAGCGGCTTTGTGTAGGAACGATGTTGTTCCTATGTTCAAACTTACTTAACCCTCTTGCTGCCACAGGGCCGATACATCGTCCCATCATGTTGCAGAAGACTGCCACACGGTGGATATACCCCTCCCCCCCCCCCCCTTTACCTTTTCATGTTAAAACTGTGGCCAATGTGATGGGTCGGCCGACAGCATGTTTTGAACTCCTGATTTTACTACTTCTGCTGTCTTTCTACCCGATAATCCGTTATTCTGGTAAAGTAAAGGAAGGAAAGGCATTTGAGCTTGGCAATAAAAGGGTTAATGTCAACCCTACGCGTCGGATTTTCGTAAGCATGCCCGGTGGGATATTACAACAGTGATAATAGTCCCGATGAAATAAATATTTATTCAGCTTTGAAATGTGGTCAGAAAGGAGAAGGTAGTAGTCAGCCAGCAACCCAAAGGAAACCGCAACGCCTAGGACTGATGTCAAGTGTGGGCATATGAATGTCTCTACGTAAATGTGCTCGTTGTGACATCGCATGGATGTCGGTCTGATGTAGGAAATCGGCCCCCACGGTAAACCGACCAGTGTTACGGAAATCTACGTCGGAATGACGTGGTGACATTGGCCGGGATGTGCACGCTTTTTATGCAGGCTCGAAGAGTACACTGTGCCTTCGTGTTCAGCTCTATAGTCTTTGATTTTAGTTCAAGGAGAGGCCATGAATAATACATTATTAATCAGAATAAAAGGGGACTAATATATCCATTACAAAATCATCCTCTCGTTCCGTTTATTAATTCTTCCATACCGTAGAGTACATTATAACCTACGGAGAACCGTCCGAGCATAGCATTGAAGTACTTTCGGCTTTCACTGATTTGCTATCTCGGGTGGTCTTCGTGGCTATCAAGTGCAGAGGTTCTCAAATTTTCAAACGGCTCTGAATAGTTTCAATCAACCCAAAAACATGAATAAAGCACAGTAAACAGATGTGCACACTGTCTTTGGTGAAGAAGGTCTCTGTCAATTCTTGTTACCGAAGTAACCTAGTTTCGCGATTTGGCGGAAGTGAGATCTCTGTCTAAATGCATGCTCTCTGGTGTTACACTAAACGCCGATGCACGCAGTTACTAGGCAGTGACGAACAATCGACGTCATCCAAAGTGGCACAGGCTAGTCAAAATTGATGACGTTTACCTTCCCTGTGTCGCTTGTGATAGTGTCTCTATTCTGTGGTTCCGATGCAAACTTACACGCTGAAGATCTTTGTTTTGATTTGGGAGGACCACTGCACTGCCCTGGCCATTTGTTCCTAAGGAAACCACCCTTGGACAATAAGAAATACCAATTTAGCCTCTCGGCCCCCGGAGATTTCATCATTGGTTTGAGTAAAGCTGGATTTAAATATGCACGGAAAGGAAAACTGTAACGGCAACGTCAAAAACACTTCAAGTAGTGAAATAGGAAGAATGTTTTCATTTGCACGGGAACGCCATTTCCATACACATGGAAACATTCTTTCTTTCTACTACTGGATAGATTTTTGAAGTTTACGTTGCCGTTTCCGTTTCCCCACATATGAAAACCCAGCTTAAATACATAAATGTTCAAAAAATTTAGGTGTGTAATAACAGTTTGTAAAAATTTAGAAATAAATCAAAACTGGCATGCATTAAAAAGAATATATATATATAGTTTGGGGCCGTACGTGCGCGAAGACATGCCAACACTTTCAGAACTCACATCTGGGTCTTTTGTACCCATAGTTTGAGAATCACTTTACCTAGCGCATGGTCAACTCGCCACAATTAATTTAACCTGCTCAATCAATTAACAATCTCATCAAGAATCTCATGCGCACCCTAAACCGTCGTGACACGTATGACCGAAGTGAAAGTACCCCAGTAAAAACTGTGAGGTCGCTAGAGGATTTGATACAAAGTTGAACTGAGAAAATCAGGGATGCCAATTCTCAGGAAATATCCCAATATCCGGATTTTTAAAATCTTTTTTTTTTTTTTCACAGTAAACACGATTCTCTTTGTTGTCGGATAAATGAATTGGTCTAAATGAATGCGTGTACTGTGGTTGGCAGTGACGCGTTATGTCAAAATGTCAAGATAAGTTTTTCGTAATATATGTAGTTCCCGTTTTTGGAGGAAAATTTCAAATGTTATTACACGCACGTACATCCCCAAAGTTTTTGGTGCTAGGGGTACGTATTTTAAAGCCTTTTGTGGCTTCAGAGCATGAGAGTTCCTCCCGTATTACTCCTAAGAACAGCCTTAATTAATTATTATTATTCTTTCACATTTAATTCTTGTTTTCCTAGTGTTTTTTAGTTGAAAGGGTAAGGAGCACGGGTTGGGGATTCGATCAGGTTCAGGGTTGAGGATCAGGACGGGGTTAGGGATAGAGAAGTACACGTACGCGCCCCTAGCACAAAGCCCTTGGGGGTAAGTACGTACTTATAACAAAGGCAAAAAATATATATAGAAAATATCCACTTTTTAACTTGACACGTATGACGTCAATGGCACATTTCTTTTGTCCTCACTTCGAGAAATTTCACAATACCGCTCGACAGGGGTGACAGGCCTACTGCTGAGTGTATGAAGTGTGAGCAAAAGCCGGGAAAAAGAAAAATTGACCGTTTTCTGACAGTTCTGAAAGATTTAATCAACACACCCAGAATTAGCTGTGTTACCTGGCAACACTTTCAATGTCTCGTCCTAAAAAAACTATTATGTATTTAAAGCTAGTCAGGACAAATAAACATGTCTGTTATTGGAAAATGTGAAACATGAAAAGGAAGCATTTTTCTCATTTTGTTTTACTGGTACATTTTTATGTCGTGAGCGAGTGGCAGAACAGAAACAGGAGTCCAAATTTTTAAGTGTTCCTTAAATTGCGGACCAGGTTGATGATGCTGCCAAGGTTCACAGTATCAAAAAGGTTGTAAATGTAACTGTTTTGTGTCGTCTCACATAATTTATATGCACACGTAAATCGGCAAGCTAACTTACATCTAAGTTTATCTACCGATTTTTTAAAATTTTGTTATGATGAGTAGTTCCGGAGCCTCTTCGCTGAAGATATTTATGGGCCTAGCTCCATGGAAAATGAACTGATCACATTTATTTTGTTGTTTTTGTTGGGATGAGGCATAATTCTTCTCTTTCTTCTGCTATTGCTGCCTCTGATTCGTCTTTTTTCTCGCCTTTCTCTCCTCCTTTTTCTCCTTAAGGCCTGTTTACACTTACAGTGGTAGGTTTTAGGGATAGAAAAAAGGAATGGGGGACTGTGTGGGAAGAACTCTCCTGACTTTCCGATTTCCCCCTTCGAGACATGACCAAAACAAACGATGCGCATCGTTCTTCATTCAGAAAACGGACCAGTGTAAACAAACAACGTTTCGAAGGGGGAAATCGGAAAACAAAAGACGGAAAGCCAGGAGAGTTCTTCCCACACAGTCCCCCATACCTTTCTTCTATTCCTAAAACCTACAAATGTAAACATGCCTTTTAACTGGTGGTTGGTGAGCGTTTCTGGTCCTATCATTCTACTACATCCTGTCTACCTTCTTTCTTCTTCCTAACAGGGATCTGTTACTGTGTCGACGTGATCTCTCCAAACTCAAACTGAAATTCCCCTTTTCTTCTTCTGCTTGTTCTTACTCTCATCAGGACAATGAGCGTTATTCATTTATGAAATGTTCCATTTACTTTTTTCTTGGGCGGAGGAGTGATTGGGGGTAGGGTGAGGAGGGGGGTATCTCTCAGGTTTGCTAAGGAAATTCAGAGGGATGGTACGATGGATCAGACAGACAGACAAACAGACAGACGGATGGGTGGACAGCCAGACAAACAGATAGATAGATAGATAGATAGATAGATAGATAGATAGATAGATAGATAGATAGATAGATAGATAGATAGATAGATAGATAGATAGATAGATAACCGATAGATAGATAGATAGATAGATAGATAGATAGACAGACAGACAGACAGACAGACAGACAGACGGGCGGGCGGGCAGGCAGGCAGGCAGACAGGCAGACGGACGGACGGACGGACGGATGGATGGATGGATGGATGGATGGATGGATGGATGGATGGATGGGTGGATGGATGGATGGATAGACAGACAGACAGT
Source organism: Onchidella celtica (assembly GCA_963931925.1). Lineage (NCBI taxonomy): Eukaryota > Metazoa > Mollusca > Gastropoda > Systellommatophora > Onchidiidae > Onchidella > Onchidella celtica. The sequence continues at coordinate 44,560,808 of OZ007583.1, forward strand.
CAGACGGACGGACGCGGTAGACACACACATAATTCACTTTTATTCCCTCTTTACCTATTATTCGCCTATTTTCCTCGCACCAAAATGGCCAGACATTACAAATAACAAGAAATGGAATAACAAGAGATGGATAATAATTAGATTCATAATCACCCTAGCCTTTTGTTATCGCTCAGTCTGTTTTCACCTCTTCTAAGTGACTCTGTCTTTCTTATGAAAGCATGCAAGTTCTAGGTTTTTATTTTAATAATAATGGATGGCATTTATATAGCGCATTCCATTTAAAATGCTCTATGCGCTTTACAGAAGCAACATGTCAACCACAGTGCAGAATGGAGTGCCGGCGAAGCGCTCAACACACTGCACTGCTTTTTTCTCTCGCCCTGTCTCGCTCACTCTGTCTCTCTCTGGCTCTCTCTATCTCAGAGCAAATTGTAACGCAGCCTGTTAAGCGCACTTCACAACTCACAACAGTTCACAATTCACATCACATAATCACAACTCATATCACAACTCAAATACTATTTGAATATTTATTAATAATAATATATATTTTTGATAATGAATAATACATTTTGTTGTTGTTGGTGGGGGGATGATATGGATAAATTTTTAATCTATTAATTTCAATTTTGCCCGCGCATTTTAGGGTGTTGGTTGTCCTTGGCATTAAGACCTCACTTTCTTGGATGTTATTTTTCTGGTTAATGTTTCTGTGTGTGTGTTTTGTTTGTTTGTTTTTTAATTTTGCCCTGGCAGCGGTCTTCTTCGGCCTGCTCTTCTCGACTTCCAACTGCCAAGGTATCTTTAACAGCGCGCGCATGGGCCCTGCGAGTTTTTCGTCTTTATCCGAGGTCTGGGTGCTCGATCTTACCTACCATACGGTCAGGGACAAGAATCCTCTCTTCCTTCCACCCCCCCCCCCCCATTCCAACATGCCCTCATCGATCGGGAATTGAACCCGGTACCTTCGGCAAAAGAGGCGACCACCTTGCCTCCAGACCAACGTGCCCCCAGCATGCAAGTCCCTGCAGCTCACGTTCAAAGGTTCATCAATTTGTGACAGAGCGTCGTTCCAGTGATTTCACGTCCAGGCCATTTTAGTAATTATGACCTTGCCAAGAAATCTCGGGGAAAGTGACCAGAGGCGCCCATTAATGACGATTAATGTAGACAGTAATATAAAGGTTTCCCAGAGATGGCAATTAATCTGAGAGTTTGTTTCATTAATGGGTGCCTAGTTGACGCTGTTGTACTGAACATTTCAGAATGAGTGCGCTGTCCGATATTTATGATTGATGAGGATAGTTTTGGTGAGGTGATTTTTCATACCCAAATATCATTTTTGTCCATGTAGGTTGATGTGTAAGTACTGTTCATATCTTTGAGATATTGGCGAGAAAGTATACATTTGGATGGATGGATGGATGGATGGATGGATGGATGGATGGATGGATGGATGGATGGATGGATGGATGGATGGATGGATGGATGGGTGGGTGGATGGATGGATGGATGGATGGGTGGGGGATGGATGGATGGATGTATGGATGGGTGGATGGATGGATAGATGGATGGATTGATGGATGGGTGGATGGATGGATGGATGGATGGATGGGTGGATGTATGGAAGGATGGATGGATATATGGATGGATGGATGGATGGATGGATGGGTGGGTGGATGGGTGGGGTGATGGATGGATGGATGGATGGACGGTCGGGTTGATGAATGGATGGATGGATGGACGGACGGACAGACAGACGAACGAATGGATGGATGGATGGGTGGGTGCATGGATGGATGGATGGATGGATGGACGGTCGGGTTGACGAATGGATGGATGGATGGACGGACGGACAGACAGACGAACGAATGGATGGATGGATGGGTGGGTGGGAGGGTGGATGGATAGATGGATGGGCGGACGGACGAACAGCCGAACGAATGGATGGATGGACAGACGGATAGATGGATGAATAGATGGATGGATAGATGGATGATGTATGGAAGGGTAAGAGGATGGACGGATTGATGGGGTGTCAGACGGGCGGATTGTCGGACGGACATTTGGAGTGGCGGACGATTGGGCGCAAGACATAACATGCTGACGCTGCGAAACAGACTTTAGACAGATTTTTAATCATTCAAACAAACAGACAGACAATCAGACCGACTGGGGACTTTGACTTTATTAAAGCGCTTACCAACACATCCACTACTTACTAATTGATCTTTAATTTTTTTAACTTTCTTCTCCACTTTCATTTATATGCACGGGTGTATCTGTATGTGTAGTGTCAATGTCTAAACCATTGAGCTGGAGTACATAGGACTTCTGGTCCATTTGAGGCTATGATTGGCTTCCATCAAAGGTCGTTGCTTTATCAGATTGACAAAACTGGGAAAGCTTCGGGAATCAATCTTCCAGCACATCAAATCAAGAGCCACGCGGTAAACTGTCGTAACTTGGCTTTAGCATATTTTTCAGGACAGATGCAAAAAATTGAATTACTTTCTTTATGAGTCCTAATAGTTACGGTACATGTATTAACTCATTCTCTACGATAAGCTGAATATTCAGCTCGCAGGTTTTCGCTTCGCTACGAAAGCCGAATATTCGGCTCCACTGGACACCGATTTTCCAACACTAATCTCTAAGCCAACTTCTCGAAATATTGAATCCCATCCTGGTTCACTGATGCTCCTTTATTTTAATATCTAATGTATTACATGCATGTCTTGTGTTCATACTGAGCGAGAGAAAAAACATCTTTGGACTATGTCTAAATTTTCAAATTGGATAGTGTTGAGAGTTCCAGTCCACATCTAAAAAAGTTACCGTAGAGAATGAGTTTTAAAAAAATAATTTAAAAAAAAATTAAGTTATTGTTTTTATATTCAAACCCCCAAATTAAGTTACTGTCGGCCAACATCCATGTCAAATAGTTTAATTATTTTTTTTTAAAGTCGAGTTGCGAAGTTTTACCGTGCGGCATTCGAAATCCCATTTACCTCACTCGGCTTGGATCTTTTTCCTTTTTGTTGTTTGTCTATTTGATCAGTCAGCCTGAAGGGGGTAGTTCCCACCGACTTTGTGCGCGAAACATTATCGATAACAGATGTCATTCAACCGTGCTTGGATCTCAAGGGTAAGCTTAATGGTTTAGTTCGGGTGAGTGAATTGCAAATAACTTGATGAATACCAGAATAGCTACTCTGACCGCTTGTAAAATAGACAGACAAACGTAGGAAATGAAACATTTGACTATGAAGAGCTAAACCGCGGTAAAATTTGTCCAAACACACAAAATAATTAAGAAAGTTTGTCAAAACATGTACACGTGAGGTGCCATACAAATTACTCCGTGCCATTGCGCATATGCCTCAGTATTTTTGTGTTGTTTTCAGATTGTGTCACCATGGGGGTTTTATGTAAACGAGGCTTTTGTGACACCAAAAGGTTGAACGAACATGATTTCACACGCCCACTTTGTTTACTTCCGCCCGCCATTGCATTGGTAAATGCTGTGAAAAAATGCCTGCCATTTGTGCTAGTTTGGTTGTCCATATCGAAACTCGGACGAAAGCAAAAGCTTTTTTTTTCTGTACCAGGGATTCATAAACGCAAGATGAAGATGGCAGAGGAACTGAGTGAGAGAAGAAGACGTTTGTGGATCAAGGTCATGAAAAGGAATTTCCAGCTCCCACAGTTCGGAAAAATCCACTTACTCTGAGCTGGTCAAATGTGCAGGCACTGCGTTCGGTACGAAAGAATGAAGAATGTTAGGATAGGCCATAGACTAATAAATTAACCAGTCTGGAAACAAGAGCTTCGGGCTGTGTCGTTTTTTTACGGAATTGCCCGAGCAGCGACAGTATAACCAACATGGCCGCCGCTCGGAAAAATTTCGATTCTAGTTCTATCTGCAGTAGAAATTTCTTTTTATTCGTCAAGATTGGTTGTACATGTATTACTAATGCATTAACTTGCCTATCCTTTCATTTTATTGTCTACATCTGCCTTTTTTTTTTTTGTTGTTAAAAATAATGACCGTATGGACTTTTAGCGACCGCTGCATTGTAGCTATGCTGAAGCGTCGGTCGCAACCGTAAACCTAAAATGGCGGACCTTTCGCTGTTTTGTGACGTTACACAATGGGATCATCCAGTGTGGGTATTTTATTTTATTAGTCTGTGGGATAGGCCTGTGTGATGTTAGGAAGCTCGGTCGGTTGTTAGCCGGTCATCTATCCTTTGACACGCCTGAACAGATCAACGCCTTCTACGCTTTGTAATCTTTGATTCTGTCGTTTTTTCCCTTTACTTCGCGACGGGATCTAGCGAGTCTTTACTTTAGGGCGGCACGTTCGTTGATCTTAGAGCATGTGTAAAATGGCTGCCGGGTCAAAGTTCAATTCTAAACGTGTTCAACCTATAGGTAGAACGCGCATGACGCCACAGAGTGTTTTTGTTTTGTACTTCCGCCAAACAAGATGGCCGGTGGATCAGCTGATGAGTGTAACTTCGAGATGTGTCTAAGCGGTTAAAATACCTGCAGGTTACATTGCAGTTGACTGTTGTGACAGGGGTGGAAAGGATGTATCCAAACTGGTCCGATTCCCTACCATCCGTGAAAACAAGAGAAAGGAACTGAAACAATTGACCGAACGTCTCCCATGTGCGTATACACACGTGTCATTGTTAACAGTAGTGAACTCGCCGCCGATTTTTTCGCGACGCCTTAAGTGGCTCCGGACAGACAAGATGGTGGATATGCGCATTCTACCTATATAAAATGCAGTTTACTGTTTTTGGTATTTCTATCCTATCGATTTGCTTCGCTTGACGCAACAGCAGTAATTCGCATTTTGTTTTTTGAATGGAACGTTGTGGGAAAACTGGGTTTACTGCGATAACTTTGCAAATTTGTAACGAAATCTGTCCATCATTGTCAGGCAATACTGTATAGTATAGCGTTGAGGAGCGGAGCGGAACGGATGCTGTGGACAAGTATACAGAGGTAAAGAGTGTTTTACTTTTTCATACGTCATCTTCCGTAAAAATAGCGGAGTGGAGCGGAAGCTGTGGACAAGACCAGTTTTTTTTTTTTACAAAGTCGTATGTCAGAAAAGAAATAAAAACGACAATAATACTTAACAACAAGAACAGAATAAAAAAAAAAAAAAAACTGCATTAGTTAGTTTACTATGAAAATGTAACAAAATTAGAATACAGTGGACCAGCTGTCGATTTCTAGGACCTTCATCAGGTTCAGAAAAACGAAAACTTCAAAAATTTGTTAAAACATTTTTTTTAAAAATTAGATAAAAAGCAAAACGAAAAAAAAACGCACAGATCCACATAACACTGCAGTCAAATGCCACAAGGGAAACTGCTGCCACCGCTGTTCAGTCGAACCACTGAAGGACAAACTAAAACACCAATGTCAAGGACAAAACTGTTAATGCCAGTGTCAAAAAGGTCAGAAGGTCAGAAGGTCAAATGAATTGTCACCTTAGCGGTGATTAATAATATCAAAAACCGCGCGTACTTTGACGCAGGCATAGCATTTTACTTAACGATTAGTTTCGTAAGTCGGCTGGCGATGTGATAAGACGTTCAATGACAAAACACGGTATGATAATGTCACGGATATTAGTCTGTAACAGTTGATGCAAATTTCAGCACGTTATGATGGGGAGAGTCAGATGGACTGATCGTCTACCCCTTAAAAACGAAACTGTTTCGAACTGTTGTAGAAATAAATAACAGGATCCGATGAACACTTAATACTAACGTTTAATAACTGTAAACAAGAGCTGATATCCACAAGTTACTTACACCTATCAGGGAAGGCACTTACACTTCTACTACAACTGGATTTACACCTACAATTTGCGCCTACGATCTGCAGACCTACGATTTGCACCCACGATTTGCACCTTCCTACTCGTCTGGCCCTCCTTATATATATTCTGCCCAGGAACGTTCAGGAAGCGGCTTAACCGCCCCATAAGCACGAGACAGACCTAGATCGTTCGGGACACATACCAGCCATCCAATCGTACACAGACACGTCACAGAATTACATCACTCAAGGTCGACCTAGCGTAATCTCGGACACTGCAGTATCTTCCAGACTCTCTAGATTTTCTACAGTGAAACAAACAAGCCACATCAAAGAGAAATACCGGCCTTGCTGGCGATAGGGGGGAGGAAGTCGCCGAGTGAGACTCGCCAAGCGGGGGGTGAGAAAATATCGATCGTTCAAATAGTGGGACGCTACATAGTCTCATTTGAGATCACAGTGGGGACAGGAACAGATCTGAACCACAGTATAGACATACTACCTGGAGTGATACAAAGCAGGAATACGTCATCAATTTTGACTACCCTGCGCTATTTTGAATGAGATCAATTGTTGGTAACTAGGCATGCGCGCAACGATGTTGAATGTAACATCAGCGACTATGTGCAAAGAGATCTCACTTCCGCTAAGTGGCGAAAATAGGTCACGCCGGTAACAAGAATTGAAAGAAACCGTCTCCACCAAAGACCGTATGCGTACCTATTTACTGTGATTTGTTCATATTTTTGGGTTGATTGAAACTATTTGGAGCCTTTGAAAGCTCTTACTCCGCCGTGGAAAGGCACCAAACGGGTATTGTTTACCGCCGATCAAGTCAAAAGAAGTTGCATTTCATCCAAAAATGGCGGTGCGAGTACTTCCTGTAGTCACGAAAAGTGGGCTTCTTTCGTTTCTGGTAGGCCTACTTCCTTATTCTGTGATCTGAATCTAAGTTTAGTATAGGCAGCGACCAATCTTGCGAAATCCTACTGGGGGGATTGAGGTCAAGTTTGATTATGTGAATAAAATCGTTTCTCCGTAGGTCTACTAGTTACGATGTTGCGCCGACGTTGCTTTGATGTATTGAATCCGCCACTACGGTAACCTTACCAACCTTGCAGGAATCCTATAGCCTTAAGTAATTATTCTTTCAGATTTTCTTTTTCTTTTCCGCGTTTTGTCTTTGTCGAAAGGGTTGGGGATTCGATAAGATTTAGGCTTGGGAATAAGGACGGGGTTAGGGATCGGTACATATACGTACACGCTCTTAGTGCAAAACGCTTGGGGAATGTGCATACAAGTAACAATAGCCTTTGCATTGCAAAATACTTTTTCCCTCTTCATATTTTGAGGCAATAGCACGTATTCTCTAAGCGGATCGATCAGCTGCCGCAGTTGCAATGTTAAAAGTGTTCTGCCATTTCCAGATAATAATATGTAATTATCACAGTTCAATAATAATTTGCAACACTGGCTATTTAAGATTATGTCAAGGGCAAGTCTGTTGGTCTACAGGCAAGGTGCTGGCCTCTCATGCCGAAGGTACCGGGTTCGATTCCCGGTGGATTCAGGCATGTTGGATTTTTTTATTTTTTTTTCGAGGGGGGGGGGGGGGAGATATTGCTGTCCCTAATCCTATGTGGTAGGTAGAATCGAGCACCTAATCTTCTCGGATAAGGACGAAAAACTCGGAGGGCCCTTGTAATAATAATAATAATAATAATGTATAGCATTTATATAGCGCATATCCATTGAAAATGCTCTATGCGCTTTACAGAAACAACATGTCAACCACAGAGCAGAATGGAGCTGCCGGCGAAGCGCTCAACACACTGCACTGCTTCTTTCTCTCTCCCTGTCTCGCTCACTCTCTCTCTCTCTATCTCAGAGCAAATTGTAATGCAGCCTGTTAGGCGCAGTTCACAACTCACAACAGTTCACAACTCACAGCAGTTCACAACTCACATCAGTTCACACAACACACAACTCAAATAATATTTGAATATTTATTAATAACAATATATATTTAATAATGAATAATAAATTCTGGCGGGGGGGGGGGGGGTGATATGGATAACTTTTAATCTATTAATTTCAATTTTCAATTTTGCCCGGGCAGCGGCCTTTCGGCCTGCTCTTTACGATTTCCAACTGCCAAGGTATCTTTAACGTGCGCAACGTGCACACGGGCCCTCCGAATTTTTTCGTCCTTATCCGAGAAGACTAGGTACTCGATCCTACCCCCCAATAGGGCCAGGGACTTGAAAATATGAGAAAAATCCAATTTCCAACATGCCTGCACTGCCCGGGTTTGTACCCGTTGCGCACGTCAAAGATACCATTAGCACTTGAAAATCGAGAAGAGTAGGCCAAAAACAGCCGCTGCCCGGGTAAAAAAACAACAACTAAACGAATCCCGACCTCAAAAACACACAGAAACAAGAACAAGAAAAATAAAAAACACGAGAAGTGAAGTGTAAATGCCAAGAGCTGCAAACCTCCTAAAATAAAGACCTAAACACACGTGTCACGGTAAAGTCACGACATTTAGTGTCAAAGAAACCCCGAGTACTAACCAACTCTTAGGATTTCATTGGAACTCGTGTGTCACAAATCCCAGACTGGGAAATGTAATAATTATGACAGGACAACAATCACGAACGAACAAGTATAACACTTAACAGAACAACCAAACAGACTCACACATTTATTATACATAGAAATAACGATATACGTGCATTACATTATTCAATTCCAATACCATACAATGGTCAGTATCCCCGACATTCATGCTTCTACGGGCCCACAACCCGATAATACTTTCTAAAATATGCTCTGGCCTCAGCCTCACATCTATATATATATTACTTGCTGGCCTCTCTTATTGGCGCCTGCTCAACCTAATCTCCGTATCTCAATCTCCCCTCGAGGTCTTAACAGCACATTACTATTTCAATAGCACATTATATTCTCAATGGCACATTAACATCGTAATAGCACATTAACATCGTAATAGCACATTAACATTTGAATAGCAATAAGGACAATAACAACGTCCCTGTCTGTGGCCAGACTGCCACGACTCATGTGCTCCCGCTGTCCTGCGCGACAGCTTCACTCAGGCGGCCTGTGGGTAGCCTTCTGCCCAACCCCGGCACAAGTCCGCTCACCGCGGGTGGCTTCTCTGCCCGACCCCGGCACCTATAAGAATAACATTACATCTGTAATACACCACACAATTACTATCCACTTCACCACTCATTACGAACCATCAAGCGTACTCACAATAGTCCACATTTCACTCACCACACATCTTACGGTAACACACCTCCACCGTGTTACACCGTACTCAGACTCGCTACGAATCCATGATCCTAACTTACATCTATCGCTCATTGCGCACATCTCTATACACAGTAATCAATGACTTTCACAGTCCTCACATATAACTTATTTACATCATGGTCATAGGAGAACATAGTACATCAATCATCATAATTATCAATCACAGTTCAACCTACCAGTCATCACTGGAAAACACACAATCTCCCGACTGCCTCTGATCTCACGTCTGTCCCCTTGGACTCCTTAACTTGCAGTGATCTGACTATTCAGATTTTGCCTCTACTACGCCTCAACTTCACTCACAACATGCACGCTTTAACGTTAACTAACAGAAGTCAATACAGGTGAGCAGCCTCACTATCCCGTGAGTCAATCCTACACTTCCATGCCCCCGTAATCCTTGAATCTCGCTCACTCCACTCGTGACATCGTGACGACGCCATCCAATTAGTCGGCCGGTCAATGTAGGTTGATGTGGCTTAGGGTAGCCACACAAAGGCCACCGAATTCGGTCACCGAGCCACTAGGCGCTTTAGGTGAGAAGAATTGCACTATATAATTTCAACAAGTGCGCATAGAGCCCACCTAGATTCAGTCCGTTTATATAGTGCAATTCTTCTCATCTAAAGCGCCTAGTGGCTCGGTGACCGAATTCGGTGGCCTTTGTCTGGCTACCCTTATGTAAGAATTCTTCCAATTAGTAGGCCGGTCAATGTAGGTTGATGTGGCTTAGGTAAGAATTCTTTTGGTTTTTTTCCAAGTTTGATAATATCGGTAATACTGTGTTTTGTCAGAGACTCTTTTAGTGCTGGCTGGTGGGCTTTTCCCTGTATATAATTTCATGCGCCTTCAGTTATTGTAGGGCGTGGCACAATACTGGTGTATATTGTTTGTGTGTGTGTACGTATGTATGTGTGTGTGTACGTGAGTGTGTGTGTCTGAAGAAGTGAATCACTGTATCTTCATGTGTGTATAGCCTGTTCGTGTGTCTGTTGATGGGTAGGGAGGTCGCTGTGTGAGAGAATGTGTGCCTACAATGCTGTGTGTGTGTGTAAATATAAATGTGAGAGTATCTGTGAGCCAGTAGCAATTATGAGTAAGTGTGTTAGTGTGTATGTTCGTGCGTCCTTGCGAGTGTCTGTGTGTGTGCGCGCGTGTGTGCGTATGTGTGTGTGTTCGTTCTGAATGTCTGTGAGAGGAAGGCAACCAGAGTGAGTCCATGCAGGCAAAGATACTAGAAACGATAAGATAAGACACCGCCTTCTTCCCACCACTAAAAAAAACGTGCACACAATTTGCGCGCTGATCGGGGGCGGGGCCTATGGCGCATAGTATGAAAAGAATGTTTGATATAATGGTAAATTTATGATGCAAAATTGTGACACTGACAGTGTTGCTGCGTGTAAAAAAAAAAAAAAAAAGAAAATATAGCCAGAGTTTTCCCACAGTGATTGAGGTGATAATTCCACAATAAGTGACGTCAATCAAGGCCAATAGCATTAGCTGAACAGTGAAAAAAACTCAATATTTTTCCTATTTGGCTTTGTAAAATACGGCACTTTTCATGACTTCAGCGCGTTTGCTGCTAAGTGGCGGTGCTAAAAGCACTAGCTGTCTCATCTTATCAGTTCTATTGCCTTTGATGCAGGTGAGACAGGTAAGTCATCTTTAGCTCTGAACGCAACATGACCAGGTGGTCCAAAACAAACAAAAAAAAAAGACGGAAAGGGCAAAAGTGGCATTTACCGTGCCGAAGCTCCGTTAAACCCAAACTCAAACTCCAGTAACCACTGGCCAAGTACAGGACAACGTAAAGTAAGAAAACATTACGACTGCTACTACCACTACCGCCATTTCCCACAGCTACTACAATCATTTTTTTACTAGTTTCAAATTCATTACTATCGGTAATCACAGAATCCGTTCTGCCTCGGTAAAAAAACTGAAATACCCGACTACAATGAATACAATACTAATTTCTGACCAATCCAGAATCCGTATGTCAATCCGACGCAGATTTGTGTAGGACTTCAGTAGGGTTGTAGGATTACCGTGGAGACGGATTCCCTACATCAAACCAACGTCGGATCAATGTCGTAGCCAGCGGATCTATGTAGAAACGGTGTCATTCCTACGTGAACATTTGACGTCAATCCTACACATCGGATTTCCGTAGGGATGCTAGCCTGGCGAAGAGCCTAGCAACTGTTTCAACTTCAACTACTTCGATTTTTTTTTTTCAAAAACCTAGCATAACGTCATCCACCACTATCACCATCACTACTGCCATCACCAACAACTACAACAACCATTTTTTATCTACCATTATAATCCCTAAATCCAAACATTTACAACCACCACTGCTATTACAACCATCATCCCCACTGTTCCCACCAACAACTACAACCACCTTTGTACCTACCAGCAGAGATCAGCGTTTCTAATCGATCCGCTATCATTATCATTTTAAGCAACTGCAACCGCTGCTGTATCCAAACTGTCTTGAACAACTAACTTGAATTTTTTTTTTTTTTTTACCTTTAGTTAGAAATAATTGTCTGTGCAATGTTGAAACCTACAGCAAAATCAACAGAAATTACCTGCATAAATGGGATGTTGTCGTCGTGTGTCTGACCTGGAATGTGAAGAATCAGGTCACTGTACCTAGCTCACCTCTATACCAGTGGTTCTCACACCTTTTTTGTTTGTTTTGTTTTGTTTCTTTAACTATGACCCAGAGATATGGTCAGGCCGACAGTTTAATAATAATAATAATAATAATATTAACAGAGGTAAAGAAAGGGTCAAAGACAGCTGAACAACGCCGCATGGCAGCCGCTGAAAGCAAAAGGGCAACGCCGGAAAGCGCGAGCAACTAACTCTTCTACCCAGCCACCCACCGGCCTGAAGAGCGCCATATGTGGCGGATGGTTCCGTACCCAGAATGAACTTATCAGCCGTCTTAGAAGACACTCAGCAGACCAATAAAAGATGAAGTCATGGTCAGCATCGAGAACTATGGACGAACATCAATAATAATAATAATAATACTCACTTATTCGGGGCACATTTGCCATTTAAAGCAATTTTGGGGAATTTCACCAATGTAATCAAATTCATCAATAGATGGACAAAGCGCTATACTGACTGGCAAACCAAGGACAGGAAGAAGAACACGAGGACGACCAGGAAGAAGATGGCAAGACGATATAAAAAAAGGAGAAGAGGAACATCATGGTTGAGGAAAATATCAGATAGAAAAGAATAGAAATCATTGTTAGACGGCTACATCCTGCAGTGGATGGACAATGTCTAGGTGAAAGGTGAAAGGCGAAAATCAAGTTAATACGAAACTATTTAATTCTGTTTGGGAAATTCAATAGATGAAGCTCTGAATACCAAACATAAATTAAAGTATCCCAAAATAGACCGTGAAAGGTGCAAAATGGCCGTTATCCTGCCAAAGCGCGGTAAATATCATACTTAAACTCAAAAGTATTTAAAATAACTTCTGGATGCTTTACAATAGGTAAATTGTAGAAAATCATGGCAAAAAGACAATTCACTCTAACCACAACTCCATGAAACAGACCTAACGTATAATTTCTTCAGTGAAAAAAAAAAAAGACTTTGTCTTGTTTTCTCTATCTCTAGTTCGGCTGACCGTTAGGACCTCAACCGATGACCAGCTGGCAGGTAGGTCCTTCTACACCATTCAGTCTTCTGACTTTCCGTGGGAGCCACTGAGCTTCATGCCCGTCCTTTGTGGGATGTTGTCTTACCAACTCTTTCTCCACCTGCCCCTGCCCCCCTTTCCCTCCCCGGGTATTAAGCTTTACAAGACTTGCAGTACTATCCAAAATTTCTGAAACATGCAAAACTAATTTGAAACTGTCAAATAAATACTGACATTAGATATTTATCATAAAAAACGTTGTTTTGGCGATAAATTACATAAGAATTAGAGAAAGGGAAAAAGGATAGATAGATAGATAGATAGATAGATAGATAGATAGATAGATAGATAGATAGATAGATAGATAGATAGATAGATAGATAGATAGATAGATAGATAGATAGATAGATAGATAGATAGATAGATAGATAGATAGATAGATAGATAGATAGATAGATAGATAGATAGATAGATAGATAGATAGATAGAGAGATAGAGAGAGAGAGAGAGAGAGAGAGAGAGAGAGAGAGAGAGAGAGAGAGAGAGAGAGAGAGATAGATAGATAGATAGATAGATAGATAGATAGATAGATAGATAGATAGATAGATAGATAGATAGATAGATAGATAGATAGATAGATAGATAGATAGATAGATAGATAGATAGATGATAGATAGATAGATAGATAGATTTGGGCACACGGTCAATGAATTTGAAAGCGTTAGAGAGGATTTTTTTGGAAAATTGTGTGGAAGCATTCAGGCAAACAACAGATCATTTACAAATGTATGATAACAAATATTGTGTTATAAAAGTCTCATAACCACTAATACATCTTTGTCGTGGGGGAACAACGTTGGTCTAGCTGCAAAGTGCTCGCCTCTCATGCCAGAGGTACCGGGTTCGATCCCCGGTCCGTGCAGACATGTTGAAATTTTGGGAAGGGGGGGGGGGCAAAAATTCCTTTCCCTGATCCTATGGTAGGTAGGATCGAGCACCTAGTCTTCTCGGATAAAAACGAAAAAGTGGGAGGGCACTTGTGCACTTTCGCACGTTAAAGATACCTTGGCAGTTGAAAGACGAGAAGAGCAGGCCGAACAAGGCCACTGCCAGGGCAAAATTCTAAAAAAAAAAAAAAATCCCAACCACAAAAACACACAGAAAGAAGAACAAGAAAAGTACAAACAGGAAAAGTGAAGGTGTAAATGCCAAGAGCAGCGAAACCTCCTGAAATAACGACCCAAACACAAGACATCTCTGTCTGACACACTCTGGAGTCTCCCAGATCAAAGCTCTGAAGACCTCTGTTTTAGTACACTATTGATCGTCCCCACGGATACATCTACCGTTACAGGGCGGTTCCAGAGCTACATTCGTGATTGACTGGAGTTGTCATTATCTCAGGGGACAAATCAATCTCAGTTTACAATCTTACATGCCCGTTGTATTTGAACGAAATCGTTTATACTGTACTTTCCGAGGTCGCTGGTGAGTGTTGCCCTAGTTTTTCTGCACATCATAGATGGATGGATGGATGGATGGATGAATGGATGGATGGGTGGATGGATGATGGATGGATGGATGGATGGATGGATGGATGGATAGATAGATGGATGGCTAGATAGATAGATAGATAGATAGATAGATAGATAGATAGATAGATAGATAGAATAGCTCTCTCTCTCTCTGTCTCTCTTTCTTTCTTTCTGTCTCTCTCTCTCTCTCTCTCTCTCTCTCTCTCTCTCTCTCTCTCTCTCTCTCTCTCTCTCTCTCTCGCTCTCTCTCTCTCTCGCTCTCTCTCTTAAATTATCTGCAGCACAGAAATGGGAAGCACCTCCTTACTCCTTCATAACCGGGCTCTGAAATCAGAAGAAATGCCAAATAATCAAGCTGAGGGGGGTATTCCTCTCTCGCGTGACGTGTTTTACTACAGGCAGCTACTCTCTGCGTCTCGCCTGTTGATAACTAGAACTATGTCCCAGGTCTCATCATGATTGTATACAAATCTTAATCCTCAACGTTACACCTCAGCTGCAGATTAAACCCAGCACTGGGTACTAACCCATTACATTTTTGAACTACCCTTGGCATGATACCCAGCGTGACATGGACCGCCATTCTATAATTTTCCAGCCGTCGCTAGGAATAAGTGAAATTACTCATCATAATTGTCCTAATAACCGTGTGTGCTACGAATGCAATTACTTCATTAGTTGTCTCCCTTACATTCACTAAGCAAAACTAGTTTGCACTTGTGAAGTTAAGTCGAACCCCGGTGGTCCGCGGGCCAGAATCACATCTGGCCATACGCGTTTTTTCTTGGTCATGATCAAAACTTAATTTTTGTGTTTGCCAAAAGACATGAAAAATTGCCCCGAAAAGGGGGAAATGAAGTAGATTTTACGAACGAGCGAACACCAGCAGCATTTACACACGACCTGGAGAACAATAAAGTTTTGATATGACCAACAGAAAAATTGTATGGCCGAGGGTAATTCTGACTCCCGGACCGACGAGGTTCGACTTAGTTGTAAAAGTGCAAAGTGAAAGTGAAAGTAAGGAAAACAGCAAACAAAACATCGTATTTCAAGTAAAGACAAGACCACTGACTAACAAAAACAAACAAAAATTTAGTGATGGGGAAATCATGATTGTATTAACGTTGACTGCAATGTGCCTGCTTTGGCGCAAACGAGATTTGTAGCAAGACTGTAGATTAATATTGGAAACTTCTTAGATCAGAGAGAGGGGGAGCAAGAGCGAAAGGAGGGGGGGGGGCGAAAGAGAGAGAGAAAGACACACCCACACACACACAAAGAGAACGAGAAAGGGGGAGAGAGAGAGAGAGAGGGCGAAAGAAAAGAGACACACACACAAAGAGAGAGAGAGAGAGGGGGAACAGAGAGAAAGAGAGGGTGAGATAAAAGGCAAAAGAGAGAGAGACACACAGATAAGAAAAGAGAGAGAGAAAGAGGAAGAGAGGGAGAAAGAGGGCGCTGGTTATCCCGGGCAATGCCGCACACCTCATCTAGTAAAAATATCAAAAAGTGGAGCAAAAGTCGCCTTTCTCACACCCCCTATGTTTATTCTGTAACATGTTTGTTTTCCACGCCTCACTAGCTGATACTTAGTACTTTCACCCAGATCTCGTCGTAGTTACAATTCTTAAACCTTAAACTTTACACTCACCTACCGGCAAAAACCCTGGTTCTGATCCTTCAAATCCCGACCTTCGCTTTTGTTTGTTATAACCTTACCTTTGCACAACTGAGAAATTCCACGTTAAACGTTTGAGGCTTTAGTATCAAAGAGTTAGAATAAATCGGAACTGTGGAAGAGCTTGATAAGTGCCACAACACATTTTAAACAAGTGTTCCCAAAGTGTGCATTTGTTATATCTCCTCTACATACTAAAAGATCTCAAGTTTTTCAGAAAACGAAGACAGAACAAACACAAACTGAGGTCGCGAACATTTGATCCTACTTCCGGGATGATGCTAGACATAACATGAACCATCAATCCATAGTTTTATAGACGTGAGCACAACATGTGACATTACTCAGTTTGCTCATAATAATAATAATTGTGTGTGCTTGACCTGTGATTATTTCATTGATTTTGTCGTCTCCCTTAATTTCACTGAGCAAAATTGATTTGCACTTTTGTCGCGAAATCGAACCCCGGTGGTCCGCGGGTCAGAGCTACATCTGGCCATACAAGTTTTTCATTGGTTACTGATGACAAAATTTCTGGTTGTTGTCTTAAACATTTGTAGAGGTTAATGTTAGCTTTTCAGTCTTTAATTTCCTATGTCTTTTAACGACTGCTTTCTAACTGGTGATGATGTTGATGGTGATGATGGTGGTGATGATGGTGGTGATGATGGTGATGATGTTGATGCTGACGATAATGGTGATGGTGATGATTGTGCTGATGATGATAATGATTTGATGATGATGGTGGTGATGATGATGATGATGATGATGTTGACGATGTTTATGATAATGATGCTGACGATGATAATGATGATGATGATGGTGATGACGATGATGGTGGTGATGATGATAATATGAGTGCTTAGTACCTTGGCGTGCATGTGATCTGTAGGAAGACCGTAGACAATTATTGGAGACTTGTCAGAGAGAGGGGAGAGAGAGAGCTGCCACGAGAGAGAGAGAGAGAGAGAGAGGAGAGAGAGAGAGAGAGAGAGAGAGAGAGAGAGAGAGAGAGAGAGAGAGAGAGAGAGAAGGGAGGCGGGCAATGCCTGGTAGAGAAAAACGTCTAGAAATTATACAACAAATAAATCAAAGATATCCACCATCCACACCCCCGGCGTCTTGAATTTGCTTTCCATGCGTCGTCATTTGATATTTGAAACGGTCACATAGGCATCGCCGTATAATATATACAAACTCTAATCCTAATCCTTACATGCCATCTTAACCCCAGCATTGGCAAAAAATTGGTTCAAATCCATCATGTTTCGAATTACCGTCGGCATGATGCCCGGCACGACACGGTCCATCAATCCATGAATAAGTGGAACTGGTAACTGTACTCATTATAGACCCTTTCAATTTCCACGTTACGGTTGTTTGCGGGGAGCCGCACGGCTTCGAAAAGTACCGCATAGGGCAAAAACCTCAACTTGCCTTGATGATGGCATCTGAATATGTGCACTTTCAAAGCAAAGATGCATTTCTATACCAGAACCAGCACGTAACGGGTTTGTACAGTTGGGTGCCCAACAAGAGGATGGCATCGTTCGACCGTTGTCCACCGCTTCCGCCCTACAAGTGGGGCACGCCGCCATTTTGTTTGCAAATCACTTGATATGGAGAACGGTAAATGAAAAGGATCTATAGCCAACATAAAAAGATAGAATATATTTCGTTGCAGAAAATGGTGTTGAAATGTGAATCTTGAACTTTACCTGGGTTAGCGTAAAACGGTCTATTCCCTTAATATGACAGATTTAACTACAAGCAGAACAATGAGAAATCACAGAATCTGAAATGGAGATTGATTTCAAAATGTAGTCTATTATTACACAGCCTGGGATAGGATAGTAGAGTAAGTAAGTAAACATAGTAATGATTAACTTATACAGCGCTCAAATCCGCACAAAAATGATGTGCTCTAAGGCGCTGAACTAAAATTAGAAATAGAACTAACATAAGATCAATTCATCATGCTCCCATCCACACGCATTAACAAATATTAAGTCTTGACCTACTCTCATCCTCAAACCTCTGAGACCAAAACGGATATCAATCGGCTTCAAAGAAAAGTAGTCCTAAACAATTCAGTTTTGAGCTTGTATTAAATATGACGGTATTTTCACTTTTCCTGGTGTCAACGCTGATGTTGTTCCACAATTTAGGCCCACCAATAGAAAAACCTTTTCACCGAGCGGATACGTTGACACGTAAAAAAGAATTGTGTTAACTCTGCTTTGTTCTTCAACCAGCCACAGCTGCAAAACTCATTTTTTTAAATAATACATATTATTTGGTTTCCCGCTGCCTTTTCTATTGATTAATTTATTTCACTTACGTTATTCAAAATCGTGCTGCATCCCACTTTGCTATCCCTAGTGCTGGAGGCTGGTTATGCGCACTTGTGAAGATTTGTCTTTTGACACTGAAGCTGAGCAAGCCCACTCACGCACTCGGATAGCTTGGCTGCAATCCCGAAATGAACTGACACCCATAGGAGAACGTCAAATAATCATTATGGCGTTGGAACTACCGGCGAAGGATGAGATGAAATTCAACATTTCGTCTTAGCACAAGTTTTGTGAGGTCAGGTGAAACCAGTCAATCCAACAACAGACTCATCATTATGAAGTGCCCTGCCGGTAGGCGTTGGCGATCATAACCCTCCATCTCTCACGATCTTCCGTAGCCCTGATGACGTCGTTGGTGGTGTATGTCGCGATGTGGGTTACATGGGGATATTTCGACTGACACTCTTTCGAGGTCCGCTCCCACAATCGACGAACACACAAAAATAAATACTTGCACTCTAAAAACTAAATAAATCAATTGCTTTCAATTTTAGCAGAACTGTAGGGCAGTTTAACTACAGGAATTAATGTAACAAATATAATTATAAATATAAATATCAATTCAAAGGCAACTGAATCTAACTAATGGAACTACAGCTTTTATAAAGACTAACGAATTCAATCTAACTACTTGCAGGTCATATGAGTTATATGGCAAATAGAATCCGCGCACGTGGCGACGGATCTAACAGTTTAAATTCTATTAATTCAATGAGACATGTTAGGATATGGACATTTCCTCTAGACACGCCATGGAGAATGCTTGTACAACCATGCGTTGTCTGGCGGTAGCTCTGAAACTGTCTTCAAAAGTAAGTAGAACGGTTCACTTTCATCATTACAAATTAGTATGGACTCTCACCATGCGGCCCTCACTGGGAGTGAGAGCGCTGGATGTAAACGCTGTGGGTTTATATCAAACCAAGTAGCTGAGGCTCTGGAGCTTTAAATCAGGCCCCTCACAATGGACTGCTCAACTGCGTCTCTATGTCTCTCATCTGGCTGAGGACTATCGCCGACCACCTCGTAAATGGATTGTCTACATGTGGCCCAGAACTAAGTTCTGTATGGCCTTAAATACTGGTCTGCATCTGCAGCTTACCGTCTAATTCCTGGATTGTGATTGGTGCAACCACTTCTAGCTCAGCTGCCGAACTGAGTTATTTTAAGTAACAGCCCTACGCAACGACCTTGGGTCGACATCAAAGGTCGAATTACTTCAATACAATATAATATAAATTTTATAGCAATAAATTCTTAACATGTTCAAAACCCCGAGCTTTTACTCTGGATCACGGTTTTTCTGTACGTCAACAGACGTCTCAATAACATTTAATTCCTACTCACCCCTTCCCTCTTTACTAAACCTAGTTCAAAACACGAGATATAACAAGTGCTCAGTCATGCACACCTACGCTGTCCGTCTATCCTTCCCCACATCTTCTGTCTATCTATTATAAAAAAAAACTGTTCAAAACGACTTGTTTACGAGACCAAGTTATGCTGGCTCGCACAATAATTACGTTTGTAATAATTACTCACTGCTCTCTCACAAAAATTTAGTCAGTGGAAACATTTATGAATTAAATCTGTTCTTGACAGTGTACATTCCCAGCCAGGCCTTTAGGTCGTCCTGCATCTTTATGCGTTGTCGTCCCCGACTTCTTCTTCCATTGAATTTCCCTGTTGTTACTAAATGTTCTACTCCTCGTCTTCTCATTATATGTTCAAATAAAAATGTTCCCTGTCATTTTCTGACCTTGTTTACGAGTGTCCTCTTTTCCTCTGCTTGTCTCAACACTTCTTCATTTGTCTTCTATGCAGTCCATGGAATTCTAAGCATTCTTCTCAGAAACCACATTTCTGTTGCTTCCAGTTTTCTTACTGTTTCTGTGTTTAGCGTTCAGGTTTCGCATGTATACAATAAAAGTGGTTAACTATAACACTGAAACCTTTTAAACCCAGTTTTATGACCTTTGTTATATAAAACAACAGATAATCTCTAATATCCCCGCAAGGCTTGAAGCAAAGACAAAATACGGCAAAAAGAAAAAGTTGTATGTCGCAAAGTCTAGCGTAGAAATAATACAGAAACCATACAACCAAATGCTCATGAAAGGGGGACACCAATCAAGCTTTGAGTATATTAACCTACTTCAGGAAAAATATATCTAACGGGATGGAAAACTGAACCACTAAAACAATTGGACATATTAAAAAAATTTGAACAAATGAAAAAAAAAATTTTTGTAGAATGTAAAATCAATTCTACGAGTTTCTGAATTCGTTCAATTGCTTTATTGGTTCAAATTTCCATATTGTTATGGGTTTTTTTTTTCTGAAGAAGGAGGTTAACACACTGATAGCTTGAATTGTCTTCACTTTACTTTTGCGTTCTATTGTATCGTTTCTGAATTATTTCTGGCTCTAGACTTTGCTACATACAACTTCTCAGTTTTGCGATATTTTAACTGTCGTGACCCTTGGCTTTGATAAGTCCAGAAACACCCTACTTTGTAGCTGATGTGAGGATATTAAATCTCATTAAATCTAATCCCACGGTCCATGTAATTATAATATATTAAAAATACCCCAGCGATTAAATTTTGAAAACTCCACGTATCTTTCTTTCAGTCATAATCCATTGTTGGTTTTCTGTTTTATTTAAGCAAAAGCCATCATCACTAACTGGTCAACTCTTTTTTGGAAAAAAAAACAGAAACAATTCAATATCAAATCAATATAATTATCTATACTATATTTCAGTAACTTGCAACCTTTGGCATCACTAACTGACCAAACTATACACTCTTCAGGCCTTAAATTTGGCAGGAAGGTGGCAATTGAGATAAGGAAGATGATGTCACAAATCCCAGACTGGGAGATGTAATAAGTTATGACGGGACAACAATCACGAACAAACAAGTTAACACTTAACAGAACAATCCATCAGACTCACACATTTATTAAACATAATTATACAGATAATAGCGCAATTACATACATTATATTATTGAAATCAACTGCCGTACAACGGCCTTATTCTCACACACACTCTCCCTCGGATCCACAATCCGGTAGTTACTCCTAAAGGCACTTCGGCCTCCGCCTCTCCCCTCAGGGTCTTAATAGCACATTAATAATTTACTGGCACCGCCGTCTCTCAATATCACCTTCCTATTGTCATACACCTTAGCATTCCCCTAGCACCTCAGCAGGGCAATAACACATTATCATTTCAATAGGCATTATCATTTCAATAGTACATTCTCCCCTCAACATGGCAATAGTGCATTATCACATTCACGCTCATATCTACGTCCCTGTCCGTGGCCTGACTGCCACGACTGTATGTGCCTCTACTGTCCTGCACTGACAGCCTCACTTCTGGCCTATGTGTGGCCTCCGGCCCTATGCTGGCCTATCCCCTGTGCTCATCGAGGTGGCTCTGCGGCCCGTCCTCGACACCTACAAGAATAACATTACATTGGTATAATACCCTACCATTTCTATTCACTCCACCTCCCCTTACAACCCATGAAGCATACACACACTAGTTCACCTTTCACTCACCACACATCTTACGGTAACACACCTCCATCGGAGTACACACTACTCACTCGCGCTACAAATCCATGAACTCACTTTCATCTATCGCTCATGGCGCACATTGCTATATCCAATATCAAGGACTTCCACATTCCTCACATATACTTATTTACATCATGGTAATAGACGAATATAATATAATACATCAATCATAATAATCAATCAACGTTCTACATACCAGTCATCACTGGAAAGACTCTCTCACTAGTCTTCTCGACTGCTCCCCTTATGTCTGCCCGATGGGCTCTTATTCACAGGTCCGTTCCGTAGGACCTTCTAACTTGCAGTGATAGTAATACAGCGCTTTCGCCTCCTTCAGACCCCCCCCCCCGCCACTACTCACGACAGCACGCTTATCTTACTTGTCTACCGTGAGCCATTCTTACTCTACACCCGCTCTGTAGCAATCCCCTTAATTGCACTCACTCCACTCGTGACATCATCCCCCACCCCAAAAAAATTAATGCAATTAATTTCAATCGCATCAAGATGACTGTCAACGAGTGAGCGTGAGCAATACCTACACTAAAAAAAATGACCTAGCAGTTCCCCTAGTATATAAAATACCGAAATCAGGGGAAAATATGGGGATCAATATGGCCTGCAATATGCATATATGTGTCACATCATGAATAGCTAACTAATCACAATACCTAATACAGAATCAGAAACCAATCAACCTATCAACCATTCTTCATATCATATTTATAATGTCAATATTTTAAAGTCGACTCATTCACACAGATCCTGTCAATGTTCCTGTCCTCCGATGTATAAGCTGCTGAACTCTTCCCCTAGGCTCGACTAAGGTAGTCGGCGATGTGATTGCTGGTTCCTGGAATTGGTTGAATAACGAAGGTATACGGCTGCAAAGCCAATGCCCATCTAGACAAGCGTGGGCTGGACGAACGATTCTTCGACAAAAATGTCAGCGGCTTGTGGTCTGTCTGGATACAAAATTCTCGTCCCATGAGATAACGTCCCAGTTTCTGGACGGACCAGACAATGGCAAGACACTCACGCTCTATCACAGAATACTTTCTTTCTCTCTGCAATAACTTCCTACTGACATAACATACAGGATGGAGACATTCGTTCTTCTCCTGTAGAAGACAAGCGCCGACACCAGAGTCCGACGCATCCGTTCTGAGGATAAAATTAGATCGAAAATCGGGTAATATCAGAATGGGTGACGATGATAATGCTGTCACCAAATTATCAAATGATGTCTGACATTCAGACGTCCACTGGACCTTATCGGGTTGTCCCTTCTTAGTAAGGTCAGTAAGAGAAGATGACAAGGAGGAAAAATTTGGAATGAACTTTCTGTAATAATTTAAAATTCCCACTAAGCTTCTGACTTGTTTCTTTGTTTTAGGGATTTGCAACCCTACTAATTTGTCAATTTTTGTTACTTCAGGTCTCTGAACACCTCTACCCACAATGTATCCTAAGAATATTATCTCTGGACATGCCAAATCCATCTTTGCGGGTTTAGCAGTTAACCCAAAATGACGTAATCGTTGGAAAATTACTGTTAGTGTCTGAATATGATCAGACCATGTCGACGTATGGCATGCTATATCGTCAAAGAATGACACGACATTAGGTATGTCCTTCAACACTAGTACGAGAATACAGATACTCTGGTCTCTCATGAAACCTCTGCAGCATATCAACGTGGAAAACCTTTACTGATCCATCAATGTGGATAGCGTAATCTACCTTCGAAACAATTCGCTCAATAACATAAGGACCTTTCCATGTCATCAATAACTTATTATGGTCCGTAGGAAACAACAATAGGACCTTGTCTCCTGATTTAAAAATTCTCAGTTTGGACCCTCTATCTTTATAGTTCTTTGCTCTTGCTGAAGCGATACTAGACGCTTCTTCTGCTATAGTGCGCGCTGAAGATAATCTTTCTCTTAAATCAACAAGGTCTATCGAAACCTTTTTAAACGGTTCTGAACCCGTGGGGATCTTTTGAAGAGGAGCCTGGGGTGTACGACCCTTATGCGTCGTCTTTTGGCACGCACTGCACGTCTTACAATACAGCCGTACATCTCTATGTATCGATGGCCAATAAAAATCTTTCAGAACTCTCTGCTTGGTTCTAGCACTTCCCATATGACCCGCTAATGGAACATCATGGGCCAGACGCAATACTGTAGCAATCAACGACCGTGGCACGACGACCTGCTTTTGAACGGAAGCCACTGTTACATACTTACGGAACAGAATGCCCGCCTGAACAAAAAAAGAAGATGACCCGTTTTTATATTTCCTCGTTTTCTCGGTTCGCGCTTCCCCAAAACATGGGTTTAATGATGGGTCCTCCCTTTGTAATCTCGCCAAGCGCTCTGGCGTGATATTTAGGTTGACCGCTGGCGTCGCCAAAGGTCTAATCTTATCTTTATCAGCTACCCGTCGACGTGTTTCGACCGCGGCGCAAAAGTCAATACCTTTTGATTGCGACCATGCTTGCACGTTCTCATCGGAAGGGGAAACTACCCGTGATACATTCCCAATGATGAGCTGGGCGCCTGGAAAACAACCAACGACTGCTTCGACTTCCCCGCTAAGGAAAGGTGTATCTATCATTATTCTTGCCATGGGTAATTTCTCAATGGCCCCCGAAAATTGGATGCACGGGACAGTCTCACCTGTAAGCTGTGAATCCCGAATGCAGTCTCTATGCACTCCCACAACGGTAGATCCTGTATCTCGTAAAACCGAGACCGGTTCGTCCCCAACAAACCCCGGATAAACCCTAAGACCACCTCCTGTATGACATGAATTTATAACGGGGATCTTTCTCCCACAAGGTAAAACACCGGAAGATAATAACTTCTCACAACTGGGACACTTAGAATACTGTCCGCCTCCGTTGTCCGATGTAACACACGCAGCCGCATGATGAAATTTATTTGGGGAACATGGACTGGAGCTACTGTCCACGTTCGCCGCTATCCTACCTGCAGGGCAATTCACGCTGATGTGATCTGCTCTTCCGCAGTTCCAACACTTCGCGGCCCTACACTCGCGTGAAAAGCGACCCACGCGTCCGCAAGTCCAACACTCCGCTCCCTGTGCTGCAATAGGCCTGGGTCCCCGTGACCCATCGCGACCGGAACTAGAGTCCCTATGCCGTCGGTCATCGGCAAAGGTCACAAATCGCCCCCGGCCATTACCGCGACCTAGCCCTCCTGCTCGGTCAAACTTACCGGATCCATATGCCGGTGATTGGTGATAGCCCCTACGCTGCCCCTGGGCTTGCCCGCTATAGGCACCACGCTGACGCGACCTGTCCCCAAGTCCTGCCGGCGACCCTTCGACAACGGCGACGTACCCAGCATCTTGGACGTACGCCCTGGCGACTGGTTTGGACGGATGTGCCGTACGGTATGCCTCCGCCAACTTAGACGCCTCCTGCACCGTCGCGGGTTCGTTCTCTTTCAGGAAAGCCACCAGATCTTTGTGGCACGACGCGTACAGCTGGTCACGGATCATTAAGTCTTTCAGTTTAGCAAAATCCGTGCCCACATGCGCCAAGTCTACCCAGTTCGCGAAATACTCCGTTAGTCTCGCGACGAAGGCAGCAAAGTCCTCCCTGGTATCCGCACGTGCTCGCCTAAACTGCTCCCGGAAATATTCCTCGGTACGCGCAAATCGGCGAAGCAGCAAAGCCTTCAGCTTCTCGTAATCTTGCACGTCTTCGCGCTGTAGCTCTTTAAAGTAGGTTAACGCTCGCCCCTGCAACAGCGACGCCAGGTACGTGGCCCATAATTCCTTATTTTCCCCCCATTGCAATTGTGCGTTCAGTTCGAACCTGTAAAGGAAGGCGTCTATGTCGTCCTTCCGGTCGTCGAACGTAGGGAGCTTAATCCTAACGCCACCTTTATTGTGTACCTGCCGCTCAACTGTTTCTGTTGGCGCATTCTTTTTGATTTCCAACTCGGCGATCTTTACTTGCGCCTCTATCTCCTTTAACTTTATCTCCCGTTCTTGAGCTTCTATCTCCCTTAACTTTAACTCCCTCTCCTGCTCCCGTTCCTTAGCCTCCCTTTCCTGTTGCTTAAACTCCCTTTCCTGTTCCTTATCCTTAGCCTCTCTTTCTTGTTGCTGAGCCTTAGCCTCTCTTTCTCGCTCTCTATCCTTAGCACGCTCATCGCGCAAATCCGCCTGCTGTTCTTTAATCCAGCCGCGTAGCTCCTCTCCCTCCAGGCCAAGTTCCTTACCCAACTTCATTAGTTGTTGGAGTTCCGCCATTTCACAGATTTATGGTTATGGTATGTATTAAAAAAAACGGCTAACCTGTCGGTATGATAACTAACGACACGACCAGAGACCTGAGATCACACCAGATATAACAATACCCGGTTGTCTCAAATACAATTGAGAAATTTACCTTTACAGCACAACTAATTCTATATCTATAAAATGCATAGCACTATTAATTATAAAAGAAAATAGAAACGACAAGAATGAAGAAATACAGTAGAAGGACCACAAGTACGTCAAGGACAACGAACCAGACTAGGACAAAGCTTCTACAAAAAAAAAACTATAATGGAAAAAAAAATGCAACCTACTACGCCGATTACACAACACGGTACGAACAAGAACAGAGTCTGAAAAAAAAGAACGTATCTATAGATAGGTAGAAAGAGGGACAAGAGAATACGTCTTCCTGCGGAACAGAGAAGATATCGACGCTACAATCTAAACAAAAATACAGGTCCCTACAGAACTGTTCGCTGTGATGAACGAAGTTCCAAATTTAGCCCACCTCCCGAAGAGGACAAACCAAGTTCACCACAGCAAACCCGCGCCACCGCCCGTACAATCAATTACAACGAAAACAGCAAAAACAGAGAAAAAGACAGATTAAAGGAACAGCCCACAATCCAGGGCACAAAAATTTTGACTTTTACTTAACTTTCAATCAGCGTTTTATTTAACTTGACGTATGCCGGAGCTCTGGCTGCTTGTCTTCTCTACAGGCTGACACGCACACTCTGCAGAAATTTAAGTACACATTAATACATATTCATCAAAATACATGCATCAATACATATTATTATTCATAAACATACATAAATCATATCATGATGAAATTTTGATTCATCCCACGAACAAGGACAACAGCACAAATTCCTAGCACAACAGAAAAATAACTAGATATAACGAATACACAATGTCAAAATGACCACAGGTAAACAGGACGAGCCCCCAGTGTCACAAATCCCAGACTGGGAGATGTAATAAGTTATGACGGGACAACAATCACGAACAAACAAGTTAACACTTAACAGAACAATCCATCAGACTCACACATTTATTAAACATAATTATACAGATAATAGCGCAATTACATACATTATATTATTGAAATCAACTGCCGTACAACGGCCTTATTCTCACACACACTCTCCCTCGGATCCACAATCCGGTAGTTACTCCTAAAGGCACTTCGGCCTCCGCCTCTCCCCTCAGGGTCTTAATCGCACATTAATAATTTACTGGCACCGCAGTCTCTCAATATCACCTTCCTATTGTCATACACCTTAGCATTCCCCTAGCACCTCAGCAGGGCAATAACACATTATCATTTCAATAGACATTATCATTTCAATAGTACATTCTCCCCTCAACATGGCAATAGTGCATTATCACATTCACGCTCATATCTACGTCCCTGTCCGTGGCCTGACTGCCACGACTTTATGTGCCTCTACTGTCCTGCACTGACAGCCTCACTTCTGGCCTATGTGTGGCCTCCGGCCCTATGCTGGCCTATCCCCTGTGCTCATCGAGGTGGCTCTGCGGCCCGTCCTCGACACCTACAAGAATAACATTACATTGGTATAATACCCTACCATTTCTATTCACTCCACCTCCCCTTACAACCCATGAAGCATACACACACTAGTTCACCTTTCACTCACCACACATCTTACGGTAACACACTTCCATCGGAGTACACACTACTCACTCGCGCTACAAATCCATGAACTCACTTTCATCTATCGCTCATGGCGCACATTGCTATATCCAATATCAAGGACTTCCACATTCCTCACATATACTTATTTACATCATGGTAATAGACGAATATAATATAATACATCAATCATAATAATCAATCAACGTTCTACATACCAGTCATCACTGGAAAGACTCTCTCACTAGTCTTCTCGACTGCTCCCCTTATGTCTGCCCGATGGGCTCTTATTCACAGGTCCGTTCCGTAGGACCTTCTAACTTGCAGTGCTAGTAATACAGCGCTTTCGCCTCCTTCAGACCCCCCCCCCCCACTACTCACGACAGCACGCTTATCTTACTTGTCTACCGTGAGCCATTCTTACTCTACACCCGCTCTGTAGCAATCCCCTTAATTGCACTCACTCCACTCGTGACAGATGATGGCTACAATTAAAAGTTGTTTACTTCAAGCGTGTATTTTTTTAAAAATGACAATGTTTATTGCTATGTAACATCTGTATTTTTTCATGTTCGTTTCGTAATATAATATAGTACCGTGCATGTCATAAAAAGTAACCGTATCAAGCGTTCAGTTTGGTGCGTAGTGTTCTGGTGCGCATGAATTCTGAAGTAAGACTGTAGTTTATTACGTTTATTATATGAGAGAGAGAGAGAGAGAGAGAGAGAGAGAGAGAGAGAGAGAGAGAGAGAGAGAGAGAGAGAGAGAGAGAGAGAGCGAGAGAGAGAGAGAGAGAGCGAGAGAGAGAGAGGGGGGAGGGGGGGCACAAGATTGTTTATTCCGGGCAATGCCCGGTAAATCTTCTAGTATACGAATAGTTGAGAGAATTAGAAGGTATCTATGTGCCAAATGACTGATATTGAGAAAAAAGCACACACACTTTATGTTACTATACGTAAACCAGTACAATCTAATATCTTAATGATTTACTAGGAGGGTTAATGTCAGGATTGTAAAAGTTCATTAAATTCGATTGGCTTGTACTGAAATGGGTTTCTTAAAAGCAGTCAAATGGCACTTACATCCTTTCTAAATCTAAACCCATCAATTATGAAAATTAATGTCAATATAGTGTCATGCAATATGGTAAGCACTGTATGTCATTAGGATAATGAACTGGATTTGAGACGATGTTCTCGGTGTGATGGACAAAGATTAATGTAACGGCAAGATTTTTGTTGATCTTGTCTTTGTTGATGATGATGATGGTGATGGTAATGATGATGATGATGATGATGATGGTAATGATGATGATGATGATGATGATGATGATGATGGTAATGATGATGATGTTGATGGTAATGATGATGATGATGGTAATGATGATGATGATGATGATGATGGTAATGATGATGATGGTGATGGTAATGATGATGATGGTAATGATGATGATGATGGTAATGATGATAATGATGATGATGATGATGATGATGATGATGATGGTAATGATGATGATGATGATGATGGTGGTAATGATGATGAGGGTGATGGTAATGATGATGATGATGATGATGATGAAGATGGTAATGATGATGATGATGGTAATGATGATGATGATGGTAATGATGATGATGATGATGATGGTAATGATGATGATGATGGTAATGATGATGATGATGGTAATGATGATGATGATGATGGTAATGATGGTGATGGTGATGATGATGACGATGGTAATGATGATGATGGTGATGGTAATGATGATGACGATGGTAATGATGATGATGGTGATGGTAATGATGATGACGATGGTAATGACGATGATGACGATGGTAATGATGATGATGATGATGGTAATGATGAGGATGATGGTGATGATAATGATCATGATGATGATGATTGTTACGAAGCTGAAAGGGGTGAAAATCCCCTCCAGTGTTACGAAGGGGTCTTCTCAATGATGGTATTATGTCTTGTCACGATTAAGGTTGATGACATTGTACGCCACGAGTATAGAGGGGGTAAACTTAGTAGGGGAGAAGGGGAGTTTAAAGTTGTTGTCGAGCATGAAAGATTAAATATCACGAGGAAGGTCGGTGGCCTTGTGCGCCACGAGTCTAGGGGGGTGAGCTTAGCAGGGGAAAACACGGTTTTTAACATTGTTGACGAGCGTGGATAGATACACACGACTCGCTTTAAACTAGTCGCGTGTGCAAAAACCTCGGGAGTATAAGTAGAGGAGAAGCTCGACACACGTGGTTCCCAAGTTATTCAGTCCTAGAGGAAGACGCAGCGAGAAGTGGTCCGGGCGACAGGTGGAAGGTCGTGTCATGGGGACCAGGGGTGTTATGTATGTGAGGAATCTATGAAGGTTCCCCAAGTTATTCATTCCTAAAAGGAAGACGCAGAATTTATCGGTCCGGGCGACAAGTGGAAGGTCGTGCCAGTGGGGACCAGAAGTGTTAGGTGTGTGAGGGATCCATGATGTTCACATGTATTTCCCAATAAGAAGAATTTAATCGGTCCGGGCGACAAGTGGAAGGTCGTGCAATGGGGACCAGAAGTTGAGGAGTTCTAATGATAGGATGGGAACCCATCAGAAGCTCGTGATTTGCGATGGCGGGTGTGAACCGTCGATGTGCTGTGTGTGTTTGCAGAAGAAGAGTCTTTGAGGACGGGATGATAACCCCTCAAGGAGCTAGTAATCTACGATGGCGGGTGTGAACTGTGTGTTCTTATTTGTGTGAAGCCAGGGACGTCTGTTTCCCCTTTTATCGTCGAAGTTAAAGATCTAGAAAGGATCGTGTGAACTCTGGAGACGTAAAACTGCATCAACGAGGAGGGCAGCTGTTGACAGAGACTATTAAGTATACGTAGTTAAGTTTATAGACAGAGGGATTAGATCTAGATGTGAAACGGGGAACAGATAATAGCCATGATCCCCAAGAGTAAATTTGAAATATCTCTGTTTTTGTGATTATGTATGTGATTATCATGAGTTGAATGTTTTGACATAAGTTTTGTCATGCATTTATAATTAAATATCGTTTAATTTAAATCTCACTCCATGTGTCCGTTGATCGCTGGTCTGCTTGCTTGGCTTGTTAGCTGGGTTTGAAAGGTAAAAAAGTTAGGTACTCATCACACACGTGGTCGTGACCATCTTCACGCACGTGATCGTGACAGACTGCATTTAAATCGAGAGATATTTAATATCTAATCTTTCGTACCATGCCACACACTAAGAACAATCTGAATAAGTTTCGTAAACAGACCTGCAGGGCCACAAATTTAATTACATTAATTACCCTAACAATTTTGTCTAGATCTATTACATAGTAAAGACAACATCAGCAGCATCAAATCCAAATTCAATAATACCTCACTAGAATTCTACTCTGGATTCCTATAATATTATTATACTTCTGACTCACTAACAATCTAAGTACTAATTATATATATCTCAGATCTGGTCTGCCTACTATATGTCAATCAATACACTAATATGGTCTCTGGCGACAATGTCATCTCAGCCATTTGTGCCTAACGCTTATAATAATCGAGCCCGTCAATACAAACTGACGTAGTTAAGTCTAGAGATCTACTCTAGGATGGGCTGGCAATGCCCAGCCTCATCCAGACAAATCAATCACAATTCACAGATGTGTATGCCATACATTCATACTAGTTGCAAGTCTATATATATCTTTATCTTGCATTCTGGGGTAGCACTCCTAGTATATGCGACAATCCTGTCCTACTGGATAACTTATGTTCAGCTCCTCGTTCATGGTTGAGTCATCAATAGACAAACACTTACGATTATTCCCTGGTGGACACCAGGGAACGATGGACAATAGCGGTGGGCATATCTCATTCAGGCATATGGATTCATCTCAAATGTCTATAGTGGACTAGACATGAGTCGTACAAAACTTTATGATTCTTCAGGCAGAATCGTGCCGACGCCTGCACAGATTGAAGTTTTCTGTATGGAGTGCAGGATATATGTCTGGGCTGACTTTTATACTGTCTAGCCACCTGCAACTACCGTCCAAATCCCTAGATTTCATTGGTGCGGTCAGCTCCGAGCTGAGCTCGCAGTATAATTTATTCTATTGTATAAATCGGTTACGGCCCTGCACTAAGACAGACAAGGTCGTCTTCTAAATAGGTTAATAACAATTAAATCCAAAAATCTTACTAACTTGACTCAGCACAATTCGTGCTTTCACGAACTACTGAATGTCAAAGTCAATTACAACCACCTCACACCCTCTAACAATGCTATTACTCCCGAACTGGAGATATTCTGCCATCCCTAGTTTACCTACACATATTCCTTAACCATTTGCAAGGAAAAAAAGATGTTTCAAAACAAACTGTTCACGAGAACAGCTCAAGGACAAATTACGCTGGATCTAATCAACAACATCGTAAAAAATTAACTCATGCACTCGTGACCTAGCACGGCATATATGAACTTAATCTGTTCTTGACAATGATGATGATGGTAATGATGATAATGATGATGGTAATGATGAGGATGATGGTGATGGTAATGATGATGATGATGGTAATGATGATTTTAATGGTAATGATGATGATGATGATGATGATGATAACGTGTTTCAAATCATATGCATTTCTGCACTTCTCTGAAGTAGAATTCACACGACATAGTCAAATTTCGAGCTACCCTTTTGTTGTTGTTTTCGGGTGCAGATTCTGATCTGTCATTTAATTGTGCAATACACATAGATTTTATTTCCTGTGCGGTGTTCAACATCGGGTTAGGAATGCCTGTTTGAACAACTTTAATGCATAAATTTATCGGGTAATGGATTAGTAACATTTATTCATCAACATGCCTAACACAATGAACAATCGGGGTACGTTTAATGGATTCGGTCCCTGCTTATCGAAATGTCCATGTCCATGTAAATTCGGATCGAGGGTTATCATACAATCAATTTACACTGACGGGTATGTCATAGCGGGCAATAATCCCGGTATCGTCACACGCAGTTTGACGTGACACTCAGTTGCCATGGTAACCGCCACAGCTTGTGTGATTCCAGGTAACTCTTCACAATATTACCTATGAAGCGAGCGGGGGGTTCTCTGCCCTTGCCGCATGTCATGTCTGGCATCCTGCACTCTCTGCGAATAGATTGTCCCTCGGTCGCGCGTAGAGCTCGCCGCGTGCGCTCAGTCGTGGTGAGCTGGCAGAGATGGCAATTTCGCGATGATACCTGGTCCCGCAGTCCGATACATACAGTACCTTTTCATGACGTACTGATCATTCACTGTGACATTAAACGTCTCTCGGCCAACTGAAGCCTGCTCTGATTTGTCCCCAAGACGCATGGAGTTCTTTATCGATTTTTCGCGCGTGAACTATGGTAGAACATTTCTGAAGTTTGCAGGCTGACAGCTCTTGAGACTGCACCGAGCGTGGAAAATATTCTTCCTGTTAATGCCACTGTTGTTATTATCCCAGAAGGCTTTGGAATGCGCTCGAGGCCTCGTGAGCTCGCTGGATTAACGAGTATTTAACCGAGAAAACCGTGTTGTCTGACGCAAGTTAAAGGTGAGTATTCAAATTACTGTATTTGTTTATCGCATCATAACGCATTATTAAGCGTTTTGCTCTTTGAGGGTTTGTTTACACGTGAACAATGATCCGTTTACTCAGTAAATCATGTAAAAGGAAATCAATGGCTGAAACACTTATTTGACAGGGATTCTGTTCTTCTGAATATCTTCCGTGGTCTCTTTTCACAACTTCAATTCTGCAAAAAAAAATTTTTTTAAATTACAAACTGATTGAATCCTTGTGAAGGCAAACTGGTCTGTCGATCTGGAACTCAAAAACACAACAGCAAACAATGTTGTGACGAGACACAACACTAACCCAGCCAGCATTCATACACCAATCCGAGATAGATTTGTATAAGATTTCCTCAGGGTTGGTAGGATTACCGTAGGGGCAGAATACCTGCATCAAACCGACGTTGGTGCAATGTTGTAACCAGAGGATCTGCTTTGGGACGATGTCATTCCTATGTGCAAACCTGACGTCAATCCTCCGCATAGGATTTCTGT
Organism: Onchidella celtica; assembly: GCA_963931925.1. Taxonomy (NCBI): domain Eukaryota; kingdom Metazoa; phylum Mollusca; class Gastropoda; order Systellommatophora; family Onchidiidae; genus Onchidella; species Onchidella celtica. The sequence goes on from OZ007583.1 coordinate 44,594,913, forward strand.
AGGATTACTGGCTGGGAAGTTTACAAACACAAAAAGTCGAAAAATCACATAAGACACTCTGTAATGGGAAGGACTGAGGTTCAGAGGTGTGAAAAATACACCGAGATTTTAAGAGGCGTTCAAATGTCAACATTTGGACACAGTTTTTCATTAAAATCTTTGAACTAAATATCACCAATGTCTCTGCCTGAGTAACAAGGAAAATATACAATGCATTCGGTAAGAAATGTAAATTATACAAATATACCAGCAAGCTATTTGGTACCAGGCTTCAACTTAATTAACTTCCCGCGCATCTTATTTTGAAGGCACTCTCTCGTCCGCTGCTTGACGAGGGCCTAAAAGTTCTGTCTTTACCGTAATCTTTACGTGTTGAAAAGGACTGCACAACCCCAGCAAAATAATCATATCCTAAAGGCAAAAAGGCCTCCAGTGTAATTATGAAAGGCTTTCTAACCGCTGAGCTTTGAATTCTACAAAATATCAAGTTACGCACAGAAATACGTCAAGGTGTACGTGAGCATTATTTTAAAAGGGAAGGTTAAAAGGGAAAATCGAAAAGTGTGACCGGAAATTTTGTTTCACATATTTCTTTACGCATCGTAAGAAATCGACTTCATTATAATAATATCTGTGTATTCTACAAGAAATTGTGGTATAACAAAAAGATCTGTTAGTCTTTGCATCGACTCCAACTTTCGTTACTAATGCGAACTATATCTGGATAAACTCAGCTGGGCTCGGTACAAGGAAAAATCTGCAAGAGTTACCTTGCTTGGGTCGGCTAGTTAGATCACACAGGATTAGCAGTATCCTGGGCTTAGCAATATTTTTTGTATGTGGCTCAAAATAAGCTGAAAATTCAAAGACGGGCAATTTCTGTGGCCTCAGCAGAAACTAATCCAGTTTTATATCTTTCATTAACAAGATTTCATTATAAGGTCAGTACATGAATTAAATTAATGAGAATCCCAAACTCCGTTTTTGTTGTTGTTGTTTTTTACATTATAAATGACCCCGCCCATCTATCGATCTCTCCATAATTTCGTTCATTTTTCCTTGCAAATCGCGATCATCTGTTCTTGTTTCTTCCAACTCCGCTTTTTGCACAACTGAGAAATTCGATGTTAAACGTTTGCCGCTTTAGTTACTATGATAAGGATTTAGAATAAATCGGAACAGTGAAACAGCTTGATAAGTGCCACAAGGCATTGTTAAACAAGTGTCAAACTGTGCATTTGTCATACCTTTTCTATATACTAAAAAATCTCCGGATGTTGTTGTTGTTGTTGTTGTTGTTTTTGTTTTTGTTTTTGTTTTTGTTTTCAGAAAACGGAGATAGAACAAAATACAACTGAGGTCACCAAAATGTTCTTTTGTCAATCCCTCTGTCCATTTATCCAACTGTCACTTGGTTCATCTATCCATACACCCATTAACCTGTTCGTTCGTTGCTTTGTTTCACTTGTGCATCAACATTATATCCATTTATTCGTATGCACAGCCATATACTCGTCCAGTCGTTCGTGCCAGCTTACCTGCCCCTTCCCACAGCCGTCCATCCGTCTATCTATCTCTTTACCTAACCAATTTCCGCTTAGCCACAGAATTTATACAACTAGCCATATAATTTAAAATATTACAAGCTTAAAAACCGTGCTCCGCGTCGACCCCCAACCACTGCCCAGCCCGTCACTCTCTACCCTGCTCTCCATCTGTCTCGGCAAACCGAAATAATTTCCGAAGCAAGCAGCAAGGTATTCCTGTGTTCTAATTTTACCCGCGAGCGCGTCGAGTAATTTAAGTCAGCTGGCACGAAGTGTTCACGCCACATGTCATATGCGCGTGTAAAAAAAACAAAAACAAACAAGGAATCGGAGGCGACACTAACAAATTCAAAAAAATAATAATTGAAAAACAAAACAAATTTTAGAAATCCAAACTTTGATGCACCCTCTACTGGTATTTGAACATGTATGCAAAATTAATTTGGTTACGGTAGGTGACCCATTAAATAAAAAGATTCAAAGGTGGAACATTTGTTAATTATATAATTATGTAGATAATTGTATAATAATAACACTATCTGTCTGTCTGTCTGTGATCTTATTGAAGGAACCATCATTTCTCTCAATTTGCTTATTTACATTGCGATATAATTGTCTCATATCTGTCACGATCCTTCCTGTTTACTGAATACGTCACGTACACCTAATTTCTATCCATCTCCTAGCAAAGGCTCAGATCGATCATTTGCGCTTTCGACACGGGATTGTAAGGCTTCATTTTCACACTGAGGGTGGGGTACAAAGCCTGATCATTGATACCCATGTCTTGCTCACCTGCATTCAAATGCTTTTGTAAAGACATTTATAGGCTATCCATCTAGAATGACAGTCACCATCCCTTGTTTAATCACATTTCTAAGATCAGCCAAGAGGAATAGAATGATACACATCAAAGCAAACAGAGAAATACAGATGATCGTTTTTACCTTCCGCAATTCACCTCAACAAGACATTATAGCTAGATGTGTGCCACATTTTACCAAGGTTCCATGTCATGCTATTTCATGTGATATTCCTGTTATGGAGTTATATGTTTATGTAATGAAGCGTTAAATATGTGTACCATGTATGTGCTCTTAAACACTCTGTGAATTTCTCTCAAGGGATAATAAAGTGATTTTTAGCTTTTCTTATCTTATCTTATCTAACATAGATCATACCAGTTTTTCGCAATGCGTAATTCTTATGCAGTTCTTATTGTTTTCAGCAATCCATACTGCATGGCGAACAGAGACCATTGCATAATCAAAATAAAATCAGAAAAAAAACAACACACGAAATAATGAGATAAGAAAAAAATAACATAAGAATCTCTTAATTATCTGCTACTTTCTGTCACAGAATGTTTAACAGCACAAATAAGGTACCGGTACATGCGTCTTAGGCATCATTACATAAACATAATTACAATTCAGTAAACTCAGTAGCCGACATACATGAACGAGTGACATGGTAAAGAACCTCAGTGAAATATGGCACACATCTAGTTAAAATGACTTCTTGAGGCGAATTGGCGAGGGCAAAACAGATTTTCTGTATCTTTCTGTTTGCTGTCATCCATACAAACACAACCACACACGAGCACGATCGCATGCACACTCGCACATAAACAACACACGCGCCAATTACAAGTCACGACACAGGAATTCCATCAACAATCAATAATACTTTTTAGATAGTTGGGGTCTTTTAAACTATTTTTAAACCTGATGATGGATTACCACGTCAGTCCAGCTCATTGATGTTCAATGAAAGTTCATTCCAGACCCTATAAATAAGCTATAACCCTGAAATGTTTAAACCCGATCTCACCGAAGGAACCTCAGAGTTGAAGCTATAGCTCAAAATACAGCCGTGTGTTCTAGAGCCGAATGATCACTAAGCTATGATACGTGTGCTATTTGTGACCATGAATAACATAGTGGTTAGACTGTCCTTGTTCACAGCATTCGATCCGCTATTTTTTACGGAAAATGACGTATGAAAAAGTCTCTTTGCCTCTATAGCCTTGAAGCACGGAGCGGAAGGGATGCTGTATAGAAGTATACAAAGGCAAAGAGTGTTTTACGTCATTGCCCGTAAAAATAGCGGAGCGGAGCGGATGCTGTGGACAGGCTCAGTAACTCCGCTTTACTTTAATCGTTTTTGAGAAAAGAGAACTGAGATCGATTATTTTTCCTCTCTGTGATTTATACACAGGCCAAGAGAAAAGGACACAAAGTAACGAATTTCACATTCCGTGTCAGGGGAGTTTCGATCTTTGTTCTATTGAAAAACTGGAAGATTCTATGTATCTATGCTCATAGGTTGGGGGGGGGGGGGGGGGGAAATGAAAACATCGTCACATTTAAAGATAGGCTTAATTGTTTCAGACTGCTTTCTTTGAAACTGAATGATGACCCTTTTTGGTCTTGAGGATGAGAGTAGATCAAGTGTTTGTTGATGTATGTGAATTTGAGCATGATGAATTGATTTTTTGTTAATCCTGTTTTTAGTTTTAGTTCAGCGCCTTAGAGCACATCATTTTTTGTGGATTTGAGTCTCTCTTTTAATATAAATTTACTTTATCACTCTTATTATTATTATAATTATCATTATTATTACTACAGGTTTATCTCCGTGTCCAACAAAATTCGAATTAGATGTAGATCATTAATTTTTATTATTTTGTTTGTTTGTTACCTAGGCACAATTAAAAACTAAACCGTGATGTCAACGAATGAAACCTGAAAGAAATACTTAGCAGTTAAATCTGACGCACAGACTAATAAATTAACCAGACTGGGAAATTACGTAAAAAACGACACAGCCCGAAGCTCGTGTTTCCAGTCTGGTTAATTTGTTAGTCTGTGATCTGACGTGATATATATTGAGCTATGTTTGGTAAGTTTCTTTATGGAATAAATCTTTAATCCCAATGGACAGAATGACATGAAATCCACGTGGCTAATTGGAACTAAAATGAGTTTTCTGATCGCGAAAACCAGTCCTTAAATTGGCGCCTAGGGATCTGCTGCCATTTATAGGTCTGTCACATGCAGTTTCTTTTAATAATAAAGTCAGATTTAGCGACAGGAAAGCTAAATTCGGATCGGTCTGTTGCAGTCTCTTACGTGGTGTTTGCGAAATTCCAATTTTAAATGTGTCGTTATTTCGAATGAAACTACTGACACACTGACGTTTTGAAACAAAGCATTCTCTGCCCTTTTGACACTTACATGAGAAAACATGGGTCGGTTTTCATTGCTCAGTATCCAAAACAGTGTCCAATTTTCAGATGAATCAACCGTTTATTTCATATAATTGGAATATGGCTATACGAAAAAAAAATTGCAAATTCCATTGTTAGAAATATGAAGCGCTCTAAGGACCTAGTCCACATGTCGCGCTCGGACCTTTCGAGACAGAGCCAATATGGGTAGTTCCAGACTTCCTGGTGCTATATCGGTTGTCGGCTTAAACAGGTTCCCCAATCACTTCTTTATGCTCGATCAAAAGGATTTTTAATGAATTCCGCCTATAAATATGTTTATTCTTCATTTTTTTAAAAATCAAATCTAATGGTCTTTTTAAATTTACGTAGATTTTGAACGCATGAATTTGTTTTCTCAGAAGTGACTTTTTCTACCTTACCACCTTGAAATAACCATAACTTGGTCAGTTTTCAACATTTTTACATTTCTTCTTCTTTCGTTCACCAAATCTAAATCTGCAGATTTGTTCTTTTAAGAAAATCTACGGTTTTCTGCAGTTCTGGCAGAGCACCATAGAGTTTGATATTCAGGTCGGTGGTTTGGGGCCAATTCGTTTCTTGCAGTGCTGAGAAGAGTGTGCAGTTCTGCAATATTTATGCTCCGTGTTTTGAGGAGACTGGCTGCACTCACATATGGCAGATGTTCTTATTTTAAACTTAACATTTTTACATGAAATAAAGTGTGTTCTTCTTAGGACAGTTTATACTTTCACGGTATAGGCTACCCCTAATACAATGTTGGAAAACATGACAATGTGGACCATTTCCCCGGAGCGCCTTACAAATGAACAACAATAGCAAAAATAAATATCCAAAACTTTTTAAGCTCAAAATGAAAATGACATCAGCAATAATACATGACAATAAGAAACTGTCGGTTCCAAAGACGTTTGTCAAATTAAAAAAAAAATGTATATTTGAAAAATAATTTTTTAAAAAAAACGCATCCAGATGAATCAAAAAACTTAGATCTATTTTACATAACTGAAATACGACGCAAAGAAGACATTTTGCAAATTCCCATGTGAGCGATAAACAGTAGAAATAAAAACCTGAAAAATTCCAAAAATATCAGCTCAAAATGAAAATAACATCAACTAAAATACAGGACAATGGCAGGCTCTCGGTTTCAAGTCCTTTTGACATGGAAAAAAAAATGTACAGGGTACAAAAAAACAACAACAACAACGATTAGCTCCGCTCTGTGTAATGGTTTTCCATATTTAGTATCAAATTATATCCCATCCCCTACTGGGGCCTAACCCCTTTTCTAATGTTTTTATTTCAAAAGAAGCATTTATTTACAATCTAACCATAATTATTAAACATAAATGCTCACGGCAAGCGCGTGTGAAAAACATTGAAACTGAAAATAATAATACATTTCTAAACATGTCCGTCTGTCTGTCTGTCTGTCTGTCTGTCTGTCTGTCTGTCTGTCTGTCTGTCTTGAGAAATCAAAGATTGAAGTTTGTGTGATCACAGCTTTTAGAGCAAAGATTTTTTTTTTCCGTTTTAGTAACTCTCACAAAGTACACAGCGAATCTGCTTGATACTTTGACACACAATGGAGAAGGCCCGTAGATGTAGTGTGTAGTGTGTAACTCAGTCCAGCCAAAAACGTACAGACAAGAGCCATGTCATTCTAATGGGACGCAATGTGACACTTGTCTGGTCGATGTGCCGTCTCCAAACTCAAACTCAAACTCTGTACTTCCTCACCTCACTTGAACCATTTCATGAATGGAACGACGTGAATCCTTTCCCCTTACATTCCAATCGAGTTCTCAATACTAAAGCGGTTTTGTTTTTTTTGTTTCTACTTTTTCCCCGTCATGGTCGATGATCTTCCTCTATAGTCTGCCTCGTGCTTAGGACAGAACCTCTCATCTCCCATTTCGATCAATATAACCACGGTTATTTCTGTCAGAAAAGGAGGACGTCCAATATTCATAATTTTATCACATGACAAACGTATTATGACTTAACTGTGGAGACATTATCCACTATGTACCGTGGGGCGAAAGTTAATTTAGTGATTACGAGTTACAGCGTAAGGGAGGCAACGAGGCGAAACAGAATTATTACTTTTTTCCTCCTGAGGGAAGACCACGGGGGGGGGGGGGCGGTGGGGGGAGGAGATATCCCTAGTCATGAAAATGTAATACTGAAAAGATAAAAATCGGATTTTTGAAGTTTGATAAGACAAGATAAGATAAGATAAGATACGATAATATAGGAATCACTTTAGTAATGAGGGAAATTCACTTTCACACAAAGGTTAAGAGCACATACATTGTACATGATACACATATCTAATGCATAATTACATAAACATAATGATAATTAATAACGGGTATATTGCTTGAACTATAACATGCAGTGCTGGATTTACCATTAGGCTAGATAGGGTGAAGCCTAGGGCCTCAATATGTACGGGGGCCGCGCCACTTCAACCCGGTCTGCATAATATTTTGTGACACTTGTAGTCTTTTCTTATTTATGATGTGACGATGCACTGTAGTTCCTGGATACATCTTTTGTGATTTACCTAGCTTGTGTCCTTTCGATAAGGAATTGCGAATTGCGGAATTTTAAACACTCATCATCATCACTAGGATAGCCTAAGGCCTCAAAGCTAGAATAGCCTAGGGCCTCACAGCTAGGATAGCCTAAGGCCTCACAGCTAGAATAGCCTAGGCCCTCACAGCTAGGATAGCCTAAGGCCTCACAGCTAGGATAGCCTAAGGCCTCACAGCTAGAATAGCCTAGGGCCTCACAGCTGGGATAGCCTAGGGCCTCACAGCTAGGATAGTCTAGGACCTCACAGCTAGGATAGCCTAAGGCCTCACAGCTAGGATAGCCTAGGGCCTCACAGTTAGGATAGCCTAAGGCCTCACAGCTAGGATAGCCTAAGGCCTCACAGCTAGGATATCCTAGCGCCTCACAGCTAGGATAGCCTAAGACCTCACAGCTAGGATACCCTAGGGCCTCACAACTAGGATAGTCTAGGGCCTCACAACTAGGATAGCCTAGGGCCTCACAGCTAGGATAGCCTAGGGCCTCGCAGCTGGGATAGCATAGAGCCTCACTACTAGGATAGTCTAAGGCCTCACAGCTAGAATAGCATAGAGCCTCACAGCCAGTTACATAAAAAAATTATAAAAACATCCATGACAAATTACAGTCAGTATTAGCTAAAGATAAAATGTGGATGTCCCATCTCACAACGTCAACGCCATTGATTATGCCATGTATCAGTAACTTGAGTACCACTCTCGAGTGGGACTAACTACGAGCCTGTTCATTGGCGTGTAAAGATGCTGATGTTAGAGATACATAATTCATGGTATGGATCAAATTAATTAGCAGTCATTACTAGATCATGACGTGCTGCATCGCTGAACGCAAGATAAAATGAGACTACAGTGATAGTCATGAGACTGCTTTATGCATGCAATGATTTCAATATACCACCTGAGGCACCCGGCCTTGTCCAGGATAAATCTGTTTATTAGTTTCAGTTCTGAGTGATTAGAATGGATCCGTTTCATCTTGGTCGTCCTTCTAGTTTTACTTTGTTTGTTTGTTGTTGTTGTTTTGAAGCTTATTATATTTCGTTTTAGTTTTTTTTTTTTGGGGGGGGGGGGGGGAGGGAGGCTGGTTACCCCATTAACGAGTCAGTCTAGCTTGTGAAATATGGTTATGTTTAGACGATACTGTCAGTACTGTGATATCCTGTTAGATCGTCTTTTTCGTATTTTGTGTTTTGGTAGCTGTTTGAAAAGCATAGAGGAAATGAGATCTGTTTACTGAAAATGTCTGTTACTTTTCTACTTGCCCCTGGTCTATACAGAACCTAAGGGTGAGCTCTTCCCACTCGCTGTCTTCATCAAAAAAAGCGTCCGTAGTTTTACTTTGCTGTGGCTGTTGTTTGTCTGTTTGTTTTTAGATATGTCTTACAGCATTCTCTTAGGTCGTGTATGCAATACCCACCCCGCCAGCATTTGAGACGAAGATTGTCATGAAATGGCAATAATCTGCGCACTGAGCATTTTATTTAAAGGCTAACACATCGCAGGAAGTGATGACGTCATTGGCTCATGTGTGCACGGAAAAAGAAAAGACAGGTGAGTGTTACGAGGCTCCCATCCTAAATGTTACGGATTTGGGGGGAATCCGTCTACTTAAGGTTTCGACTGCATTTAAAACGAGAGGTACTTAATATCTAATCTTTCGTACCATGCCACACACTAAGAACAATCTGAATAAGTTTCGTAAACAGACCTGCAGGGCCACAAATTTAATTACATTAATTACCCTAACAATTTTGTCTAGATCTATTATATAGTAAAGACAACATCAGCAGCATCAAATCCAAATTCAATAATACCTCACTAGAATTCTACTCTAGATTCCTATAATATTATTATACTTCTGACTCACTAACAATCTAAGTACTAATTATATATATCTCAGATCTGGTCTGCCTACTATATATCAATCAATACACTAATATGGTCTCTGGCGACAATGTCATCTCAGCCATTTGTGCCTAACGCTTATAATAATCGAGCTCGTCAATACAAACTGACGTAGTTAAGTCTAGAGATCTACTCTAGGATGGGCTGGCAATGCCCAGCCTCATCCAGACAAATCAATCACAATTCACAGATGTGTATGCCATACATTCATACTAGTTGCAAGTCTATATATATCTTTATCTTGCATTCTTGGGTAGCACTCCTAGTATATGCGGCAATCCTGTCCTACTGTTCAGCTCCTCGTTCATGGTTGAGTCATCAATAGACAAACACTTACGATTATTCCCTGGTGGACACCAGGGAACGATGGACAATAGCGGTGGGCATATCTCATTCAGGCATATGGATTCATCTCAAATGTCTATAGTGGACTAGACATGAGTCGTACAAAACTTTTATGATTCTTCAGGCAGAATCGTGCCGACGCCTGCACAGATTGGAGTTTTCTGTATGGAGTGCAGGATATATGTCTGGGCTGACTTTTATACTGTCTAGCCACCTGCAACTACCGTCCAAATCCCTAGATTTCATTGGTGCATCCATGCGAGCTCATCTCGCAGTATTAATATATTCTATGTGGGAGTCGGTCACGGCCTCGCATTAAACAGACAAGGTCAATTTAAAATGTCAAAACAACTACTGAAATCTTTAAACCCTCGTGCCTTCTACATTTTATGCACGAATTTCTGAACGCGACTAAGCATCTTAAACTCTCTATCCTTATTCGCCCCTTCTCTTCCCTTCTAAGTGTTCATCAAAATCACGGGGTCGAGAACGGCTCTGTCACTCCTAGCTATACATTTATTCTATCTCGCCCCACTTTCTTTCCATCTCTAAAACAAAAGTGTTTCAAACAAACTGTTCACGAGAACAGCTCAAGGACAAATTACGCTGGTTAGAATTAACAAGTCGTGAAAATTTACTCACTGAACGTCGTGACCTAGCACGGCATTTATGAACTTAATCTGTTCTTGACAGTGGGGGTGGGTGGGGGGGGGGGGCGAAATTATCGAAACAAAGCAAACCGAAAAAAAGACTTCCCCAGGATTTCAAGTCAGTCTCCAAATGAAACAAAGAACCTCCTGCACGCCGAAAGGAAAATTCTTTTAAAATCTCAGGCAAATCCGAGCTGTATGAGCGGTGGTTGGCCTTGACAAATATTCCGAGAGGTATTTAAAAAAAAAATTATCATTGAGCAATAATATTCATACTTGTAATGAGAATATATATATATATATCATAATGGTTTTTTATAATAATAATACCCGTCCATCCATTCATCCATCCATAATCCATCCATCCATCCATTCGTTCATCATCCATCCATCCATCCATCCATCCGCCCATACATCCATCGATCCGTCCATCCATCCATCCATCCATCCATCCATCCATCCATCCATCCATCCATCCGTCCATCCATCCATCCGTCCATACATCCATCCATCCGTCCATCCGTCCATCCATCCATCCATCCATCCATCCATCCATCCATCCATCCATCCATCCATCCATCCATCCATCCATCCATCCATTCATCCAGTTCTGCATAAATAAATGACTTAAAACGATAAAAATTGTCACTCAGCATTTTGTGAGCTCATGACGGGCAATCAAGATGATTACTCCGTGAGCTTTTCAAATGTCAGACCAATTCAACCGTCACATTTGTTTAGATAGATCTACGGAAGTGTTTGTGTGTATTTTTACTCGCCTATTATGTTTCCGTATCGTGTCTTCAAGTCATGCTTCTGCCAAATGCCCCACTGGAAGTATTGACAGAGTAAGGAATTGATGTCACGAGCATTGTTAAAAAAACAAAAAAACACTTTCTTTGCGGCGGATGTTCTGTGTTTCGCTCAAGGTCAAGTAAAACGGAAAGAGGGGAAGGGAAATCACACGGAAAGTGGAAGTACAAGACAATGACAACGCCAAGAGAACAGTTACAGTCAGCACTACCGATGAGGATTTTCAAGAATCCCAGGAAACCGGTTTAAAAAATTCCACGATGAGGTACAAAAACCAAAGATTTTTATTTTTTTTAACACAAAAAATGCATTTGAAATTAACAGTGTCGTAAATACCGGTGCTTTGAATTTTAGGTAAACAATGGCAGTGATTAGCTCGTGGATGACGCAAACAATCCTCATAAACAAGCAAAGTCAAACTGGCCCTTAGCCCATTAGGCCTTATTCATCTTTTAAGATGCCAGCGTCATTGTGAGAGGAAGGACAATTTGTGACTTTAAAAAAAAAAAGAAAGAAATAATAAGAAATGCAAAAAAGCGCGAAAAATCCCAAGATCTTGAGACAAAAACAAAACAAAAAAAAGCCAAGATCCCAAGGTAAATTCTCTGTCTTTGATACACTTACTCTTCCTATTATATTAAGAAACAATTTTTCCAATTAAATATTTCTCTATAGTCCTACAGTACTCTGACTATTTAAAATCGGTTCAGCTTATTATTTCTGAAGTTTTGGGATTGGCAGTTTTCGTCTGGCCACTAGAGGGTTAAAAACCACCAAAATTAATAGTTACAGTTGCTTATTATTATGGCTACTGACTGGATACAATTTCCAGACAGCTAGTTACCCAGGGCAAATCAGGGACAGTCTTTTACAGAAACCCTTTTGCTATGATCAAACACCTTGATATTTCTGACGATCCCACTTGGTCAGAAGATTTGACACTAATTTATTATTTAGCCATCAAATTATCTTATGCCCTCCTCAAAGTCCTCCCTATCATGAACTAATGACTCACATCCCTTTATCATGTCTCGTTGGGAGTAACTCCGTATACGAAAAACGAAAAGTAAACTTATTATTTTCTAAACATCATAGAAATGTTATGTTCCAAGCAGATGAACTGAAATTAAATATTTACACTCAGAATTGAATACAGCTTTTTGAAATGTTTGTTATGTTTAGACACATTATTTGTCAGGTCAGAAAAATCTGCTACTGGTAACATGTAATCCAGTACAACCTGTTTCATGAACTGGTACGCTAGCATGGTATCAGTGGGCGTGCACCTGTCGGTGCAAACGGCCAGGGCGGAGGAGGTTTCATCTAACCCAACGGCCACATGCTAGGGCACAATGTGACCCTCAGTACTTGAGTCCTTCACATTGGCCCCCGGTAGCGGTGTGGTCATAGGCTTGTTTGCCTAAATCACAGACGAAGAATTGAGCAAACTTCCCGGACGCAGCTTCGAAGCTGGCGGCAGCAGGCCAGTGGTTGATTGATAGGGCAGATGGCAATATACCGTCACTCTGGCCTGGATATCGTGACACAGAGCATCCACCAGTATTGGTGTTCTTTGGTTTGGGTCTTTCACCCTAGTCAGTTGGGACTGCGAGGCTGTGGAGTAGCCTACATGCAGTCGGTCAGGCAATATGACTGTCCCTCTGGCATCCTCCTGCACCTGGATACATTTCCAGTCGTCTTGACCCTGTCTTGCCACTTGGATAAGTTGTGTCCAGGCGAGAGAGTGAGTCTGATGTTTGCGCAGCTCTTTCTCACTAAAAACAAATTCTTTGCGCCAGTCTTAACACTCACCTCGTCTTCTTTCATCTTTGTCTCGTCTTCTTTCCTCTCAAAATTCCAACGGCGATGGGCGAGTGCGGTGGCAGCAGGTTTGGATAGACTGGAAGCTGTTAGCACAGACCTACACGTTGGTGGCTGTGGGCTATGGTCGCTTCATCGTCGATTGAAGTGGAGGCGTGGGGAGGCAGCACCCACAGTAGCTGAGCAGCCTTATTTAAGGATAGCACTGCTCACCTCAACTGTGGAAGGGGCTAGAAAAGGTGCCCTAAAGAAAGCCCACTTCACATCACCCTGACTGGTATACCGCGACCAGTGGGGATCCCTTTTTGCGGTCGAAACAAAAAGAAATTCAGCTTACTCAGGCTAGGAGCCTGGAATATACGCACACTACAGGACAACTCAAACAACCCGGAAAGACGCACTGCACTTATTGCCATTGAGCTCAGCAGGTACAACCTGGACATAGTGGCACTCAGTGAGACCAGACTCCATGATAGTGGCCAACTCAAAGAGCTCAGTGGTGGATACACCTTCTTCTGGAAAGGCAAGGGTGCAGTCGAACCGAGACAGCATGGTGTTGGGTTTGCAATTAAAAATGACCTTGTCAGAAACTTGCAGTCCATGCCAATTGAAATAAATGACAGGCTAATGACACTCAGGATCCCAGTTGGGAAAAGCCAGTCAGCCACCCTCATTAGCGCATATGCGCCCACCATGACAAACCCAGATGAAGCCAAAGACAAGTTCTATTCTGATCTAGAATCTGTCATATGCTCTGTCCCGGCAGCTGATAAGCTGATTCTCTTGGGGGACTTCAATGCTAGGGTTGGCTCCGAAATCTCAGCGTGGCCAAATGTTTTGGGCCCTCATGGAGTTGGTTCATGCAATAACAGTGGATTGCGCTTACTTACTTTGTGCGCTGAATTTGGCCTGTTCATTACCAACACAAATTTTAGTCTCCCCGTGAGAAACAGAACGTCATGGATGCATCCCCGCTCAAAGCATTGGCATCTCATAGACTATGTCATTGTGAGGAAGACTGACAGAAAGGATGTCCTTGTAACAAAGGCGATGTGTGGTGCCGAGTGTGGAACTGACCACAGACTCATTGTTTGCAAGCTCAGACTAACATTGAGGCGCAATAGACGCTCTCAAGGGAAAGCGCCACCTAAACGCCTAAATGTTTCAAAACTCTGCTCAGCTGAGAAACAGATGCGAGCTCTCATCAGAACTCTCCTCAAAATTGGATTGCGTGACTTTTGACCCTGAGAACATTGAACAGAGCTGGACTGACCTAAATACGACTGTACACTCTTGCGCCAGCAGCACAGTTGGTTTTCCTGTCCGCAAGCACCAGGACTGGTTCAATGATAATGATAATGAAATCAAAGTGCTCATCAAAGAAAAAAATAGTCTCATCCAAGCTCACTGCAGTGACCCCTCTTCCACAGCAAAAGCTGATGCACTGCGTGCATGTAAGGGTGTACTCCAGAAGAAGCTGAGGAAAATGAAAAATGACTGGCTTGAAGAGCGAGTAAGAGAAACTCAGAAATATGCCGACACAAACAACACTAGAAAGTTCTTTGAGAGCCTCCGAGCTGTGTTTGGACCATCCCGCTCTGGCACTACGCCACTTCTTGCGTCAGATGGTTCAACACGCATTGTTGAATTGAATGCCATAATTCAGCGTTGGGCAGAACATTTCGGAGGTGTGCTAAATCGGCCATCAAATATAAATACTGAGTCCATTGACCGCCTCCCTCAGACTCCTATTAATGCAGCTCTTGCCAAGCCATTCACAGCAAATGAGACCCGAACTGCCACAAATCAGATGTCCTTTAACAAATCACGGGGCGTGGATTCAATTCCTGCTGAGGTGTATGCCTTCGGTGGAGAAAAGCTTATTGAAAGGTTGACCGAGTTGTTCAATCATATGTTGAAAGCAGGGAAGCTGCCACAGGACTTCAAAGATGCTTCAATCATCCATCTGTACAAAAACAAAGGGGACAGCCAAGTCTGTGACAACCATCGGGGAATCTCTCTACTTTCAATTGCTGGCAAAATATTGGCAAGAATGCTTCTGAATCGCCTTCTTGATCACCTCTCGTCAAATGACTTGCTTCCCGAGAGCCAATGTGGCTTTCGTAAAGAGAGGGGAACGGCGGATATGATTTTTGCTGCCAGACAGATTCAGGAAAAATGCATGGAACAAAATAAAGCGCTGTATATCACATTTGTTGACCTCACAAAAGAATTTGACACAGTGTGTCGTGAAGGCCTCTGGAAAATCTTGGCGAAGTTTGGGTGTCCACCCGAATTCATCACAATAGTGCGCCAGTTTCATGATGGCATGCAAGCTGCAGTCAAAAGCAACGGCAGTGTTTCAGAGCCCTTTGCTGTCACAAATGGGGTAAAACAGGGTTGTGTCTTAGCCCCAACTCTGTTCAGCATCATGTTCTCTGCAATGCTACAAGAAGCCTTTAGCTCTCCTCCTCAAGGGGTAAGCATCAAGTACCGAACTGATGGCAGTCTATTCAACCTCAGGAGACTTCAGGCAAAAACCAAAACCAAAAGTACTCAAGTCTGTGACCTACTATTTGCTGATGATTGTGCACTTCTGGCACACGATGAGGATAGCATGTAAAACTGTGTTGATAAGTTCTCTAGTGCCTGTGACAACTTTGGCCTCACAATAAGCACAAAGAAGACGGAAGTGCTCCATCAGCCTACTCCAGACGACAAGTATCCTGTGACCCCAAATATCAAAGTCCATGACAGTCTTCTGAAGGTGTCGGAGAACTTCACCTATCTTGGCAGTACACTGTCTTCCGCGGCTCGTGTTGATACTGAAATTCTCTCAAGAATCAGCAAAGCCAGCTCTGCATTTGGCAGGCTTCGAAAGAGAGTATGGGATGTCGCCGGCATTCGCACAGACACTAAGCTGAAAGTGTACAATGCTGTGGTCCTTCCCACCCTACTCTATGGGGCTGAAACCTGGACAGTGTACCAATCGCATGCCAGAAAGCTAAATCACTTTCATCTGGCCTGCCTGGGAAAGATCCTAAGGATCAAATGGCAGGATAAAATTCCAGACACTGAGGTCCTCAATCGTGCCAAGGAATTGAGCATCTTCTGCCACCTGAAAAAAATTCAGCTACGCTGGGCAGGACATGTTGTCAGAATGCCCGACTCCAGACTCCCTAAGCAAATCTTCTTCTCTGAGCTCTCCAATGGAACGAGGAATGTTGGGGCCTCAAAGAGACGTTACAAAGACACTCTCAAGCAATCACTGAAGGCTTTTGCCATTGATGTGAGTGAGTGGGAAAAGCTCTCGCTTGATTGTGCAAATTGGAGGGCGGCCCTTACCAGAGGCAGCAAAGCATGGGAAGCTGACAGAGTCCAGCAGGCTATCAAAAAAAGAGAACGGCGCAAGAAAAGGCCCAGTGGTACTGAACCAACGGAGCACTCTTGTCATTTATGCGGAAGGGTCTGCAGGCCAAAAATAGGACTTATCAGTCACATGAGAAGCCATAAGTCATGAAAGAACAGTCTTTCCATTCTGTCCTCTGTGTCCTTTAGTTCTCTTTATTGTCCATGTGTTGAAATTCTCAACAATTTCTGTTCTTTATTCCTCTGGTGTTGTTAAGGTCATCATTATACCTGATGGACGAACTATTATGTTTAGACAGAGACTCTCGCGATCTCATGATGCGTGAAGCTGGTTGGTTAGCGCTGTGTGACAACTACCAGTAATGTTCGTGTTGAAATATTGATGCCCCAGGCTTATTGTCACAATTTGTTTGTGGTTTCTATGTTTTACTCGACAACGATGGCAAAATCATATTGCAGTCTCTGAAGCAATTAGTGTCAGAATTCCTGCTTCATCCCTTTGTGCTCCAAAACCACCACGACCTAGCTCATTCCTGCTACTTATGCGATTTAATCCATCCATTTATCTATCCATCCACCCATCTATCCATCCATCCATTCATCCATTCATCTATTCATCCACCCACCCATTCACCCATCCATCCGTCCACCCACCCACCCATCCATTCATTCACCCATCCATCCAGCCAGCCAGCCACCCATCCGTCTATTCATCCATCCATCCATCCATCGATCCATCCATCCATCACCCATTCCTCCATCCATCGATCCATCCATCCATCACCCATTCATCCATCCATCGTCCATCCATCCATCCTCCATCCATCCATCGATCCATCCATCTATCCAGCCATCACCCATTTATCCATCCATTATCCATCCACCCATCCATTCATCATCCAAATACCCGTCCATCCAGACTTGAAGAAAACAAGGTGTCCTTAGGGTGAGCGTGAGGGTGAGGGTAGGGTCTGTATACACAACGCCTGAAGGTTGCACCATTTGAGCACGAAGCATTTTTAAAGCGCACAACATGTTGAAGTAATACATTTTCTACAAAATGACAGGTATGCAAAAGAGTGCTCGCAGTGTGGTAAAGTATTGTCAATAATAATAATAATAATAATAATAAGTCATTTCTATAGGGCCTGATTTCACAGAAGAGTGCTCTAAAAACACCTAACAGTTCTCTCAGTCACACAACACACATTTTCATCAACCTACACATAATCACTGTCTCAAGAATGTTACATATCCTGCGTATACGCTTTTGTAAGCAACGCTGTTTTAAGTTTTCTTTTGAATTGGATCAAGCTGTTTGAATGTTTAGTACTGTAATACGAAAGACACGCGCTAAACTTGAAAAGTGTCTTTAGAGCTGAAACCATAGCAACGTCGTTGTAATAATATATTATTGACTAATTTCACTGACCTGGAGCGGTCGCGCAGTGCACTGAACACTGTTTGACGTCGCGCATATATTTTTATCATCGATTCGTAACAGATACCCGATGTTTGGTGGTGTTTTTTTGTTTGTTGTTGTTGGTTTTTTTTTCTTGTCAGATAATTTCTTTATGCACGCACTAGCCCAGACAATGGAACCACAACACGCGCCATCCTGCCGCATACAGGAAAAAACGACGTAACTGACAGGATGGCTTTTTTTTTTCTACTTTATCGTGTCTGATTACGAACAGTCACGTAAGTTGGTTTGCCACACTGGAAATTACTATTTCCGTTAGCAGATACGTCTATCTGTCTTTGACATAAAAGAATTCTGTGCAAGACAAGTTCAAAAAGACAATAAAGTAGAAAATGACCAATCTGTCAGTTACGTCTTTTTTCCTTGGACAGCAGCATTCTTTCTCTCAGTTCTTGGATTCGTTGTATTATGAAGAGATGACCCACCCAGCAACAGTACGTCAATCCGACGTAAATTTCCATAAAAACTGATAAGATTACCCTAGGGGGCCATCCCTACATCAAACTGACGTAGGAGCGATGTCGTAACCAGCGGATCTACGTAGGAGCGATGTCATTCTTATGAGCAAACCTGACGTCAATATTGCCCGTCGGTCGGATCTCCGTAAGGTTCCTGGCTGAGGAAATATGCACTGTTGACATCGTTGATACCCGCACCGTGTGTCGGACAGCATTTTTGTCAATTTGATTCGTCTTGGTATCACGTCACAACACTTATAAAGTTAACACTTTCAGCCACAGGTTGTCTCTATAACTACAATAGAGTGCACCGTGACCTAGTTAACAAATCCGCCTTGCACCGAGACACATTGCTAGTATATGGCAGATTTCTCCGTCAGCCATTTTAAATAGCTTTTAACCCAGAAGTTTTCAACATCTTTTCTTTCCTGGCCACTTTTTAAACTTAAGCTTCTTCCACTGCCTAAGACACCTACTCCCTCAACAACAATAACAAAAAGACCTATCCCCGCCCCCCCCTCTCTCTCACTCTCTCTCTTTCTCTCTCTCTTCCTCTCTCTCTCTCTCTTTCTTTCTCTCTCTCTTTCTCTCTCTCTCTCTCTCTGTCTCTTTCTCACTCTCTGTCTCTCTCTCTTTTTCTCTTTCTTTCTCTCTCTCACTCTTTCTCTCTCTCTCTCTCTTTCTCTCTCTCTCTCTCTCTCCCTCTCCCCCTTTCTCTCTCTTTCTCTCTCTCTCTCTTTCGCTGTCACGTGCGCACAGAAAAAGAAAGAAGTACATTTACGCACACACGAGGATGTGCTACAGTCACACAGAATGAGGGTGAGAGAGATAGACCCAGGGAAAGTCAGACATATGGACATACAGAGGAAGAGAGTGAGAGACAGAGAAAGAGGGGAAAGTCACTATTTTTTTTATTCCACCCGTGACCCCCCCCCCCCCCGCCCGCTCATGGAAATGTCTTGTCCCCCCCCCCCAAAAAAAACACAACAAACCATGGTGTAGCCGAATACACAACGGCTAGCCGGGAGTTCATCACGAATTGCAAAGACCCCTTTAATGCAAGATTGTTGTTACGTGCACATACGGTCCCCAAGTTTTTGGGGGCTTTTTTAGCTAGGGGTACGTATTTTAAAGCCTTTTGTGACTCCAGAGCTAGAGAGTTCCCTTCGAAATACTCCAAACAACAGACTTAATTAATTATTCTTTCAGAATTTTTTTTTTGTGTTTTCCTCCTGTTTTCTTTTTTTTTGGTTGAAATGGTAAGGGGTCAGGGTTAGGGATTCGATAAGATTTAGGGCTGAGGATAAAGACGGGGTTAGGGATAGGTGCGTGTACGTACGCGTCCCTGGTGCAAAACGCTTGATATGGGTACTTACGGCAGTAATCTTAATTCAAAGTTATGCTTTGCAGCCTGACCTACTGTGGCCAAATCGGGAATTCCCTACTTCATTCAGGTAGTCTGTCCTATAACGGCAATGAACTTCTGCAATTCTGACCAAATTTGGTCTTCATCTTTACAGTGCAGATATAGACAAATCCGTCGCTAATCAAATCATCGTTCGGTTTTAAGATCTGGAAGCTTCAGTAAGCCGATTAGACCGGTTCACCTGCTATCACCGACATTTCTTTTTTCATCCTACATTAAAATATTAATGTGTTCCTTTCAGACTGGCCTTGACCGATGCTGCCCTGCCAGACAAACGCAAAATATTAAGCCTAAAGAATAATTACTTGATTGAATATTGAGGTACTTTCAGTTATTGAAAAGGCAGTTTGCTGCTCTTAAAAGCAAACGCAAAATCAATGGGTCGAGAGTAATTCTGCTCAAATACTGGAAGATTTTCATTCATCTGTCTGTTTGTCATCCATCCGTCTGCCTATCTGTCCGTCGGTCCGTGGGCCTATTCTCTACCTATCTATCTATCTATCTATCTATCTATCTATATATCTATCTATCTATCTATCTATCTATCTATCTATCTATCTATCTATCCGGGGGTCTCTCCTTCCGTCCGCCCGCCCAATATACGCACTTGTCTTTCCAATTACTACGTGGTGGTCTCTGACACCGGTTAATCACCTCTACAACAATGGTCCCCACGGAAATAGCCACCAACGAACATTACCGAAAATAGGAACATTAATAATTATAACAGAGGTCTTGTGAAATCCACCAACGTATTGGCGTCAGCGAGATTTCCCCCCATCTACTGCCCGGTGATTAACCACAATAAACCCCCCGCGAAATTATGGCCGCATTACAAAATTAGCACCCTGTCAGAGTCGGAAGCGCTCATTTCTTTCTCCGGCACAAATCTGGCACCTTGACTAACCGAGCTACAAGTTAATGAGTTTGTTTTGAGGTACATGTATTTGTTTTCCGGCAAGTCTCTGCCCTCGCCATTTTGTACCTCTCTTTTTCTGGTTGTTGTTATTAATATTTTTCTTGTTTTTGTTTTTTAGTTGCTGTAGTTGTATTTTGTACACTTGTATGATCCCTTGTGGGGGGGGGGGGGAGGGGGGAGGGATTAGTTTTTTTTCAATTTACCTTGGACATCCGGCCTTGTTAGGCCTGCTCTTCTCGACTTCAAACTGCCAAGGTATCTTTAACGTGCAGAACGCACACATGGGCCATCTGCGTTTTTTTTCTACCTTATTCGAGAAGACAAGGTGCTCCATCCTACCTACCATAGCATCAGGGACACGACACTTCCCTAAAAAGTTCCAACATGCCTGCACTGACCGGGAATCGAATCCAGTTCCTCCAGCATGAGAAGCAAGCACCTTGCTTCTAGACCAACGTGTCCCGACAACTTAATTTGTAGGTATGAAATTACCTGAGAAAATTACATGACGCAATTTTTGGTTAGGCTCACACGTCCACACGCGGTTCATAGGTGCAAATGCCCAGGGCAGTGGTCCTCCACAGACAAAAACCTCAACACATCACACGTTTACAAAGTCGTGGGTGAGAAGTAACCACAGAAAATAGCCACTGTTCACAGTGCTGACGTCATTACAATTCAATTCCCTATGATTCCAGTCATTCCAGCGTTTCGTTTTACGTCAACACCCCGATGTACATCCGTGTCTCCGAGTGCTGACCTTTTCTTTAAGAATTCCGAAACCCAGTCCGAAACGACAGATTAGTGTACACAGCCTCAATCGATGGAAGGCTTGACTTGTCTTTCCTTTTCCTTTGTGTTTTATTGTATTGTTTCTGATCAGTCATCTGCGCACCCACAGAACCCAATCCACCTACCCCCCCCCCCCCCAAGATGACTAGATGGTCCTCGTCGATTCCGACGGACGAACCAAACACATCGTTTCTGTATTATTTCTTATGCGAGGCTTTGTTACATACAACTTCTTCTTTTCGCTGCACTGTGGCGACGACGTGCTTGCCCCAGTTGTAACTGGGCTGCAATGGTACAAAGGCAAATTTCCCAAATGGCATTAAAGAGTTATACAAATACAAATACAAATACAAAAAATGTTGACTTTGCTTGAAGCCTTGCTGCGACCACACAGATTTTCTGAGGTTGTGTATACTATTTTGCCAATCCCCTCTCCCATCAGCAAAGCCTTTTTATATGTAGGTATAGTTTACAACGACGATGAAAACATTTCCCTTAAGACAAACAAACATTATGTAACGTACACAAAATTATGTTGTGTTTGATCTAACCAACACTGACAAAGTGTTTAGGGCTCAGGGGTGCTCAACCAGTCGATCGCGATCTACCGGTCGATCTTCAAGTGCTTGGCAGTCGATGGCGGGATGAATGTAGGTCTAAGGCCTAAGGTAAAAATGTGTTATTAAAATAAAATATGTTTTTGGTTCACTGCATTTTGTATCTAAGATTCTAAGTTGTATGTTAAAGTGAATAATGCCGATAGGCACATCAGCATAAGTTCGGTTTCTTTTATTTTGTGTTTCGGGGCTTGGCCAGACTGGTAGATCTCCAAAGGCTGGGAAATGTAAAAGTAGATCCTATGTCAATAAATGTTAAGCACCCCTGGCCCTGGTTTAGCTCCCTCTTTTAGGAGGTTGTCTGCCCTTGGCATTTACACCTTCACTTTTCTTGTTTTTGTTTTTCTTGTTCTTGTGTCTGTGTGTTTTTGTGGTTGGGATAAGTTTTTTTTAGAATTTTGCCCGGGCGACAGACTTGTTCGGCCTGCTGTTGTCGACTTTTAACTGCCAAGGTATCTTTAACGTGCGCAACGTGCACACGGGCCCTCCGAAGTTTTGTCCTTATCCGAGAAGACTACGTGCTCGATCCTACCTACCACAGGATCAGGGACAGGCTTATGAGAAAAATCCCAAAATTCCAACATGCCTGCACTGATCAGGATTCGAACCTGGTACCTCCAGCATGAGAGGCGAGCACCCTGCCTCTAGACCAGAGTGTCCCCTTAAACCAACACTGACAAACACATAAACACCAACGGTTTGTTCTCCATCTGACGTCACAGAACTGGTACTCATATTATCTTGTGATGTTTGTCACAAATCCCAGACTGGGAGATGTAATAAATTATAACAAGACAACAATCACGAACGAACAAGTATAACACTTAACAGAACAACCCATCAGACTCACACATTTATTATACATAAACATAAAGATAATAGCGCAAATACATACATTATACTATTGAATTTACTACCGTCCAACGGCCTTATTCCCACATGCACTCTTCCTCGGGTCCACAACCCGGTAGTTACTTTCTAAAGACACATCGGTCTCAGCTTCTCCTCTCCCTGTCTTAATAGCACATTAATATTTCACTGGCACCGCAGTCTCCCAATAGCACCTTCCTATTGCCCTAACACATTAGCATTCCAATAGCACATCAACATGGCAATAGCACATTATCATTTCAATAGCACATCAACATGGCAATAGCACATTAGCATTTCAATAGCACATTCACGATCAC
Organism: Onchidella celtica; assembly: GCA_963931925.1. Classification (NCBI taxonomy): domain Eukaryota; kingdom Metazoa; phylum Mollusca; class Gastropoda; order Systellommatophora; family Onchidiidae; genus Onchidella; species Onchidella celtica. The sequence continues at coordinate 44,618,101 of OZ007583.1, forward strand.
ATATACATCCCTGTCGGTGGCCAGACTGCCACGACTCATGTGCCTCTACTGTCCTGCACCGACAGCTTCCTTCCTGGCCTATGTGTGGCCTCCGGCCCTATGCTGGCCTATCCCCTGTGCTCACCGTAGGCGGCTCTTCGGCCCGTCCACGGCACCTACAAGAATAACATTACATTGGTATAATACCATACCACTTCTATTCACTTCACCCCTCCTTACAACTCATGAAGCGTACACACAATAGTCCACCTTTCACTCGCCACACATCCTACGGTAACACACCTCCACCGTAGTACACAATACTCACTCTCGCTACAAATCCATGAACTTAACTTACATCTATCGCTCATGGCGCACATTGCTATATACAGTATCAAGGACTTCCACATTCCTCACATATACTTATTTACATCATGGTAATAGACGAATATAATACATCAATCATAATTATCAATCATCGTTCCACCTACCAGTCATCACTGGAAAAACACTATTCCCAAGTCTTCCGACTGCTCTCCTTATGTTCGCCCTCTGGGGCTTTCTCCTGCGTCCGTTCCCTAGGACGTCTTAGTGTGCAGTGATAGCAATACAGCGCTCTCGCCTCATTCAGACCCCCACCACTCACAACATGCACGCTTTCCCTTACCCCGTGGCCCGTGGGTTAACTTTATTCTAACCCTCTTCTCGTAACTACTGATCCTCGCTCACTCGCTCGTGACAATGTTTTGAATTTTATTTTGTATTTTGTTGTAAGTTCCGAGGAATTAATAATAATATTGTTTCTTTGCCCCAAGAGGTTCAGTTCTTCATTTTGGATCACAGCCAATCTTTTCGAGTGCGCATGTTCAGCGGCCGTGCTATAATATATGATAATTAGCTTGTACAGCTCTCAAATCCACACACACAAAAGAAATGATGTGCTGAACTAAAATAAAACAAAACAAAACAAAAAAAAACCAAATGTTTTGCAAGTTGGCATGCTCAGCCACCGTGCACTTGGGAGGGAGAAGGGACGAATACCGGGCAAAACATCACGGTCAGCATGACATAGCTGGGTGACGTAAGTGATAAAAACGGTCATTCTGATAACCCATTGTTTGCCGTGAAATCTCTCACACTAACACAAACATATTAAATTTCCAAGCAACATGCACGAAAAATATCAAAGCAGCAGTAAATTCCAATAATAATCAGGTGCAAATACCCTGCCTATCGTGACTCGTCCCACAAACAAAGCAATTAGCATAACGCGGCCGCAGTTCTTGTTTGTTCCAAACTCCATTTTATGCACAACTGAGAAATTGGGAGTTTGACATTTAAAAATTTGCTGATTTAGCATTATGATAAGGAGTTAGAGTAAATTGAAACTGTGAAACAGCTTGACAAGTGTCACAACGTATTTTAAACAAGTGTCAAAGTGTGTATTTGTTATACCTCTGCTATATGCTAAACGATCTCTAGTTTTGTTGTTGTTGTTTTTTTTTTTCAGAAAATGGAGACGGAAAAAAACGTGTATTAAGGTCTCAAAATATCAAAGCAACAGTAAAATTTAACGTCCATCGCGTCCAAATATCCTGCAGTGTTTTAACCCGAGAACAAAAAAAAAAAAAATTAGCATGAAAAGATTACCTGAAGCAAAAACGTTGCACGCTTTCTGCACCGGGAACAATCTACGCTGCTGGTGTCCAAAGCGATTAAAAATGTATGCCAAATCTCCTGAAAAGCAAACAGAGAAACAAACAACTCATCAATTATTCCTTTGGCCAGGGGCAGATAACCGTGGTGAAATAATCCCCAGCATCATTAACATACTCGGTGAAAGCAATCGATCAATTGTTCATTTCGAAAAATGTCACACTGACTGAACAAACATTTTGCAAAAGAAAGATGGAAACAAAACAGTCCGGTATCCAAACGTTTAAGGGTAGAATATCTCGGCCCATGCATATGAGACGACCATCATATCACTTTGGATGTTTGTACAATGCTAGTTTCTAGGCCAAGCTTAGTTTGATTTTGCTTTGTGAGTGACTTTTTTTTTTTAAATTTTAATTAACCGTCTAGACTCTAGTAATGCAACTTTTTAAAACACGTCAACCGGTACTCGGTGCTCTTCCGTTTTAGGTCTTTGTTTCAGAAGTTCGCTGCTCTTGGCGTTTACACCTCACTTTTCTTGTTAGGCCTGCTCTTCTCGATTTCTAACTGCCAAGATATCTTTAACGCGCACCCGGGCCCTGCCAGTTTTTCGTCCTTACCCGAGAAGACTAGGTGATCTATCCTACCTACCATAGGACCAGGGACAGGAATTTACCCGCAAAATTCCAATATTCCTTTTCAGGGCTACAACGACAAGAGACCTTTTTTAGGGCTACAGAAGAACGACAATAAGAGGACCAGGAAAAGCCAGGGGTAGATAACAACTAGAAAAGCCATACAAGAAAAATGAGAGGGGAAAATGCCAAGGGAAGTGAACTTCACCAAACAAAGATGTCTAGACACATACAACGAGATACAGCATGGGGTCTTTCAATTATGGAATCTATGTTATCTGGCCACCGGGGGGTTATCATACAATAATGGAGCTAGAAAGTGAACATGTAAACAGCTAAACTTCATGACTACGGGCCGGATAAAAAATTATACAATTTTATGAACTGCCTCATTCTTTTTTTTTTTTTGCCATACGAGTAAATTTCGTGGACACATCCATTTCGGATAACATTCAGTCTTTAATATTATTATTATCTACGATTTTGTTTCTTTTTTAGCTACAAGAAGGACATGCTTTTTTGTCGATGGAAATCGAAAAGTATGACCGGAAATTTCGTTGTGGCCACTCTATTTACACATTGCCGGTCAAAATTAGCTGGATCACATCTGTGTATTCTGCAAGGAATTGTGGTGTAACAATAAATTCTAGTAGTCTTTGCATCGAATCCAAGTGCTTTTGTCACTATGATCTAGATTTAGATGCACGGTTAGGCTTGGTACAAAGAATTCGCAAGATATTGTCGGGGTTGGCTAATAAATCTAAGCTTAGCTTTTGCATCGTCGGCTTGGAACTTGTGCACATATCTTGCGTAAATTAAAATTATTTTTAATGCAATGATTTGCTAGTTTGGATTTTTTAAAAAAGCTGCATTGCGTAAATGTAATGGTTTGCGGGCAAAATTGAAATTAATAGATTAAAATTTATCCATATCATCCCCCCACCAGCAACAACAAAATTTATTATTCATTATTAAATATACATTATTATTAATAAATATTCAAATTTTATTTGTATTGTGAGTTGTGAACTGTTGTGAGTTGTGTACTGCGCCTAACGGGCTGCGTCACAATTTGCTCTGAGATAGAGAGAGGTAGAGAGAGAGAGTGAGCGAGACAAGGAGAGAGAAAGAAGCAGTGTAGTGTGTTGAGGGCTTCGCCGGCGCTCCATTCTGCTCTGTGGTTGCCATGTTGTTTCTGTAAAGCGCATAGAGCATTTAAAAAATGGTATGCGCTATATAAAATAATAATAGTAATAATAAGTATGAGTTTGGAGAAGGTGTGGCGATACGATAACAGCCACATTGTGCTAGAAAGACGATAGACAGAATATAACACAATGATAGGACAGAAGGAGACCCTACCAGTAGAACCAGCCAACCACCCGCAAATGTAGTGATATTAATGTAATAATTAACTTGTATAGCGCTCAAATCCACAAGAAATGACGTGCTCTAAGGCGCTGAACTAAAATTAAAAACAGGAATAACATAAGATCAATTCATCATGCTCCCACTCACACACATTAACAAACACTTGATCTACTCTCATCCTCAAACCTCTGAGACCAAAAGGGGTACAATATGGTTTTAACACAAAACAGTCCTAAACAATTCAGTTTTAAGTCTATTTTTAAACGTGATTATGTCCTCACTTTTCCTGGTGTCAACGCTAATGTTCTAGCGGCAAATCTCATTGATTTTGCCAAATGTGGCGTGCGTGGGCCTCTAGGCTTGCTGGTATATTCAGACAAACAACAATTAGCACGCTGAACATTTCACAGGGCTGTAAACCACGTTCATCTAGGGCGGCGGAGCCACTATGGAACTGATGGAGCTTCAAAGCTCCTAATCCCAGAAGGGCCCTGGAGAAACTTTTATTAATGAGTGTACAATATGTGTATTGGATTTTGCATACTTGTCGCTGGTTGCGAAGAGGCTCCATAACAGTTGAAGCTTCAGGGTCCCAAAATGTAGGTCCGCCACTGCTTTTACTATAAGGTGGGACCTGCTTGGTAAACCTAACCAGAGATGGGAGTTTTATGATCCTCGTGACTTCCCAGTCATTTGACTAGAAAGTTCTGCCGATCAAATTTAACCTTACTGCCGGCTAATTGAATGTAAAGGCACAAAATGTCATATAATTCATTTGTAATTTATTCTCGTTTCTTCAGTAACCATGTCCAAAATGAGGGCGAAAATGAATGTTTGAAAATAAACAAATCACAGCATTTGAAGACAAAAAGGGATGTCGGCCATCCTATGTACAAACTTGGTTCATCAGCCTTGACTCTGTGAAACCAAAGTTAAAAAAAAAAATAGCTGCAAATCTCAAAATATTAGAAAATCACCCTTTCAGTTGCAAGAGGGAAATTCTGGACTTTCATACATTAAAACCCGGTTTTCTCACACACATATTTTTTGTGACTTTGTTTTTTCCCTTGTGATCTTAATTTGTTTTTTGTTTTCTTTCTTTCTACAGACTTGTGACCAGATGACGTCAACAAAGGAACTGTTTATAGCCGCAACTGTCAAAGATAATAATTCTGGGTCAAGGCTTTGTACACCTCCACTCATCAAGCTTTGTCCATGATCCAGCTTAATGTCAAGAGTTTGAATACGTAGCTGAGGGCGAGTGACACTTCACTTCCTGATCCTCGGTCTACACTGGACGTAGGACTCGCTAAAAAGCACACCATTGGGTCAGCGTGTGACGTCCTGGAATTTATTCGTAGGTAATTGTGGAGGAAAATCTCATCTTTCAGTTTGTGTTTTGACAGTGACAGTGTTAATCCCATCTAACAGTATTGTTTGCTGGTGAGGAAGAGGCGCCATTTATGGACTCATTGACATAAAGACAGCGTGATTTTTCCCCCTGTAGCAGACTAATTAGTCAGTCACGAAGTAGCCTGGCTACCAGTTAACCAATGGCTTGGCTATGTCGGACAACGGGACTGTTAGATATTCTCCATCGGCGACTGGAAGTGCAGCAGTAATATTATCATTAAGCGCAACCATCATTGCTGTGATGGCGGTCACCTGCAATACGCTGCTCATTTGCGTCATCATCAAGAGCAGACTACTCCAAACGCCCACCAACATTTTCATCGCCTCCCTTGCTGTAGGGGAGATCATCATTGGCATCTTTGGGATTCCTTTTGCAGCGGCCAGCGTTCTGGCTGACCAGTGGCCGTTTTCGTATTCTCTATGCGCATTGAGTGCTTGCTTGCAGGCCACGGGGCGCAGCTCTAGTACCTACAGCCTTATGGCAGTCTGTGTAGACCGATGCGTAGCCGTGAGCAGACCTCTGAAGTACTCACATCTCCTAACTTTGAAGTCCTCGTGTCTTATTTTAACTTGTATCTGGGTGTTGGGATTCATAATGGGGCTCCTCCCTTTGGGAACATGGGGATCCTACCAATACGCCAAAGCCTATTACATGTGTACCTTATTCAGGAACGACGGTGAGCGGCAACACATTGTGAAAGAAGTTATCTGCAGTTATGTCCCCGCTACAATTATCATCCTCTCCATTTTACAGATCATTCGAGAAGTCAAATCTCATCATCGAATTTTCTCCGTGATGCCTTTTCCGGTCGCCTCGTCTTCCGCAGGGGGTGGGGAAATCATGCCCGGTATCATTCCCGGGCCCAGGGGCTACAACAGGAACACGAGCCGGGCGCTGAGGTCTCTGTTCATTGTGACATGCGGATACGGCATTTTCTGCCTGCCAGCCTCATGTCTGAACATCGTGTACCAGGAGCATCTCCCGTCCTTGTCCTCCCAGCCTGTGGTGACCGCATTTGTATGGGTGTCTTTCCTATGCTGTGTTATCAATCCTGTCATCATCATCGTCTTCAACAGAAAATTTCGTGCCCAGGTAAGTGATATCATCACCTTCCCCCAGAGTCGCCTCAACGCACGGGCACGATGGGCAGTTGCCTAGGAGCCCCATGGGTTTACGGGGCCCCAAGAATGCAAAATTACATTGGTTTTTGAAACGGAGAAGAAAATTCCGCGGATTACCAAAAAAAAAATCCCTAAACGGGCACTACACTCCAGACAGGTTACAGGTGAAGCGAGCATATCACAGGAGGGGGTAGAAAGATAGATACACTCATGAATAGTGTGGGAGGGTTCCTGGGTGATTACTTAGGGGGCGGGCTGCATCCTGCCGTTTTGCCCAGATTCGAAATGCCCAAAGAAGAGTGTCACAAGAGTATCTTTTTACTGGTGCAGTCAGTACATTTAGTTGTTCTACTAGGAACTGTAGCTTATCATTTAGGTTGGCTGTGCTTTCTTCACTGTCATCAGATATGTCATCATCCTTGTCCTCAGAGCACAGCTTTTGCAAACCATCGGCAAACATCTGAATGTCTTCCTCCACGTTTTGACTTCTGGGAAAAACATAACTATTATTAGAAAAGTGCGAAAGCAAAGTGTCAAACTGCGACCATGCTGTTAGAGTAGGGGGCGACTGTTTACGAAACAGCCATCTTAGTGATGAATCTGGAACCTGATTAGTGGTGGCTGAGCAAGTGAAGACTTCTACATGCATATCAGCAAATACTCTTATAGCAAAAACAAATGTTGGCTTTGCTAGCACGCAGATCCTGAATTCTATAGAAACTCCAGTAATGGTCCTGGTCATGACTAGTTTCTGAATTTGAGGTTGTAGCACAGGACAGCGACATCGAGGACTTATACAATTTACAAAACCACATGCCATCTATTTTTCGCGTTTTTAGCTCACTGCTAAAGACTGAAAAATGTATGGTTGTATCCTTCCCTGGCCATTTGAAATGACTCAGGACCGGATAATTATAAGGCCATTGGAGGCCCTAAGCGATTAAAAGATTTTGGGCCCCCATAATTATAGTGTATGTGTAATTCAAAATGTAAACAAAAATAAACCATTAAAAATTGTATAAAGTGAGTTAAGTGAGTCTTATACGCCAGCAGATTGTGGAGGGCCATTTTTGTGGACCCTAGTTCAGCTGCACCATTTGCAGTTTTGCACGTCTAGTCTGCACGTTTTGCATCTTTGTCCATGGTGAATCCGGCAAATGAAACATTTCTGTGGTGCCCTCGCCCCTTTCCCTTGGCGCCCAAACAAGCGCTTATTTCGCTTAATGGTTAATCCAACCCTGCACTAATTCCATCATAAAATCGCATAGATCTAAGTGCATTCTCACAACTACAGCAGATGATGACTCTTTATGGCCAAATATTCCATGAACTCCTTGATTATTTTTCGCTTCTATTGATGAAGAGGAGGTGCAGTATTTTAATGTTTACTCACATAACTAAAAATAAATTAAAGAGTAGGAATACGCGAGACTCGGGACACTGAGATGAATCAACTCACCAAATTCCGTCCGTCGATTTGCTCGCGTATCATCTCGGTCAGTAATGCAACAATGCGCACCCTACTCCTTCATGATTGAAAGAAAAACACGAGTAGCCGCCATATTTATACGAGCACAATTTCAGGACATAATTATAGTGGGAGAAGGAATGGTGCGTCTCGGTATTCTGTGTCCCAGGGAATACCTATCAAGTAAACCAGATTTTCCCCTCTTCCGTAAAAGTGGGCCCTTTGCCTTGGTGCAGTTTCACAATAAGGCTAGCAATATGGTTGAGGAGAGTTCCCTCGACAAAAGAATCAACAATACTGTAAATTCATATTATTTTAAAATATCACATTTAAAAATAGACTCAAAACTGAATTGTTTAGGATTGTTTTCATTGAAACTGAATGATGTCCCTTTTTGGTCTCAGAGGTTTGAGGATGAGAGTAGATCAAATGTTTGTTAATGTGTGTGAGTGGAAGTAGGATGACCTGATCTTATATAAATTCTGTTTTTAATTTTAGTTCAGCGCCTTAGAGCACATCATTTTTTGTGGATTTGAGTGCTAAATAAGTTAATTATTACATTAATTTACATTACATTATTCTTGTTATCTTCTTCTGATTCTCCACAGTTGAAAGCCATCTTCACGATCCGCCAGTGTAGTTCAAGGAGAAATGGCAAGGATATCTTCACAATCACCTCTGGCCTACACACCATTCTGGATGCAACGTTAGTGCTCAACATGGTGAAAAACGAACATGCCTCTACCATCGCTTCCACTCGTCGGCAGATTCTTCGGCTTAGTGCAACACAGTAGTGACGGGTGGATGGATGGATGGATGGATAGATGGACAATAAGGCTAGCAATATGGATGGATGGAAGGATGGATGGATGGATGGATGGGTGGATGGATGGGTGGATGGATGGATAGATGAACGGATGATGGGTGGATGGATGGATGGACTGATGGATGGATAGATGAACGGATGATGGATGGATGGATGGATGGATGGACGGAAGGAAAGATGGATAGATGGTTGAATGAACGGATGGATTTATAAATGGATAGGTGGATGGATGGATGGATGGATGGATAGATGGATGGATGCATGGATGTATGGATGAACGGATGGATGGATGGATGAATGAACAACCTGAATGAGAGAAATCTGCTGAGCGAACTCGAAGATGAAAGTAGACCCAACTAAGGTAAAAAAAAAAAAATGGACAACTGCATCAATAGACCACCGGATCAATGGATCGATTAATGGACGGGGTGACGGTAAAGTGATGAATTGACCTAATAAATCGAGCATAGAATTGGATATATAAAAAACAATACACCGAGGTTCTTTCTATCTAGAATCATTATAGCAATGCTTCTAAAGAGATGAAAGGTCCACGTTTTATTTAATTTTCTTCTTACCATCATATGAAAACATGCTGGAGAGGCAGAAGGTGCAATAATAATAATAATAGATAAATAAATAAATAAGGCAAACAGGAAAATGAACATACCATACACCCCGGGTTCCCAACCTTTCTAGTCTCGTTTATTCTCTGGAAATTTTTCAAAAGTAAATTTACCCATAACCGGGTTTTGCTCAGTTATTGAAGAATGTTTTGTCCAAAACTGGGAAAGTCAAATTTTGCATAAGTCATAGTCATTCAAAATTAGTGTAAGACCCGGTGCAAGCGTTCAGTTAGCACTTGCCATGCCCCACCAAGTCCGTCGGATAAAGACGGGACATAGCATTAGCAAGTTCCAAAATGAACACTTACCCTTCGTGTTACACTGATTTTGAATGACTATCTGAAAGGGGCCATAACCCTTACAAAATTTGACTCACCCACTTTTTAAAAAAAAAAAAAAAGCTCTTCAATTTAAGACTTCTAGGTTGAGGAGTTCACACCTCTAAAACACAACAGAGCAACCGACAAAGGGTGAAATTTTAAGATACTGTTTTCAACATTGTTATTTTATCAAATAACAATAGCAATACTAAAAGCACATAACAGTGTTATTTCAGGTATTTATGAGCAAACGTCTCAAATTCAGATCTAATTTTTAAAAATAATTATCTTCAAACCCCGAATCAGCCAATTTACCCCCCCCCCCCCCTTTCCCCAAACCCAGAGGCGGACCTACATTTTTGGGACCCTGAGGCTTGAACTGTCATGGGGGCCTTTTGTAACCAGCAACAATTATAGGGCAACACCAAAAAATTCACTCATAAAAAAAAAGAAAAGTTCAGGGGCCCTCTGGGATTAATGGCCCTGAAGCTAAGTCTCCATTTGTTTCATAGTACAGATCAGCCACTGCTCACACCCCCGGACGGGGGATGGTTTGGAAGCCATCGCGCCTACTCGTTTCATCCTGAGTGTCAGGGTGACACTGACCTCCGAAACGATCCCCCGGGGAAGATTTAACAAATTTCCCGGCAGCAATTTTTTCGTTCTTTATTTTGTCAAAGTATCCATTACAATAACAATGACATCTGTAACATTGCCGGTAACTAGACACAACTGCATTGATGTGTTCTCGAGGGTATCCAAACATGACCGATAAATTGCCGAGAAACCGAGTATTTCCTGGATAAGTGCACATCTGGATATTGGCAAGGTGAAACATACCATACTTTTGAATGGAAGAGTGACATGGGTTAACCAACCATTTTATTATACAGTAGAAAGAATGTTGTGAGAAGTGTGTACGTACCCCAAGTTTTTTCACTAGGGGTACGTATTTTAAAACCTTTTGTAGCCCCAGAGCTAGAGTCCAACCCCCCCTCCCGAAATACTCCTAGAACAGTCTTAATTAATTATTTTTCAGTGGTTTCTTTTCCTCCTGTTTTTTGGGTTGAAAGGGTAAGGGGGCATGGTTAGGGATTCGATAAGATTTAGTGTTTAGGATAAGGACGGGGTTAGGGATAGGTACGTATTCGTACACGCCCCTAGCGCAAAACGGTATGGGTGCGTACGTACTTTTATCAACAGCCTAAACCAATAGGGGCATTTTGATGGAAGATTGACATGGGTTAAGTAACCATGGAGTTATCCAGCAAATGACATCTTTTAGACGTGCATGCTTTCAAGCGGTAGGATGGGAAAAATGAGACAACATCGTGCTTAAATTAAAGCAAAAGTCATTTTAAACTATACAAAATAAATGAGAGGAAAAAATAATGAAAAATAAATTCTAAAGCTTACGTGACACCCATAGTGCATATTTTCCCAATGGAGTTTAAAGTGGAGGTATTAAATATTGAAGAACATGCAAGTGTTTGTACCGTTTAATTGTAACGTGTCGGTCGTTTAAAACGAACATATCAATATCCGGAACTCTGTGATCAGCTCAGACTTCCGCTTCCATTGTGTATTGAACATGCAAATTTTTGTTGCCATCACAGAACTCCATGCGCTGATTTGAAACGAAATACTTGCAAGCCGAGCCAATACAAAAGTGATTTTATTTTTTATTTTGTGTGTGTGTTTAATTTGCAGATAACCATTATCACATTAACACATACAATGTCAATACATGCAAGAATACATTATGACGCCACAATTATTTACAATATTATCAAGATAATTATTTACAAGCCATTCAGAACGCGACAGTAAGCACGTTCCGTATTATCGACACTGGCATGTCCAGATGATTCAGCAGTTTAGTTGCCCGCGTAAAATGAAGAACTTACAGTGTAGTTCAAAATATAATCGACATACTGTAAGACCCCAGACACAGTGGATCCGGTTTCGTATTGCTTTCGGGTCCATTTCGGTAGCTTCGCCGAATGACGTTAGGCTAAATGGAAAAACCGAAAGGAGGTGAAAGGGGAAGCACGGTGCGCTCTAAAAGGCGCAGTGAATGTTTTTGACATCTTCTGGGCTTTCCAAGGAGATGAGATCGCAAAATTACTGACTGATTGATTGATTGATTGATTGATTGATTGATTGATTGATTGTTTGATCGATGACAGGAATCAGAATCCTAACACATCGGGCACCTCCATAAATGCTCCTCTCCTCGCCCCAAAATCCATTTGAGGGTTTTTCTTTAATGTCCCAGTGACCAGCTGGTTCCATATATATGTGCCAGGTTCGTCCGGCCTTGTCACACATTCTTCCTTCGCAACGCCTGTACCTCCTATCATTCTGGTTATGGGGGCGGGGGGGGGCACCCCAGTGTCTTCATCAGCTCGTAATCGGAGGGTTAGATTAATTAGTGTACGAATAACTGGGCGATTGAATGAGTTTGTTGACGGACAGACGGATGAAAAGCTTTGGATGAATTAAGAAAGCAGATTGTTAGATGAAGCAAAAGCAACAGAGTGAAAGATGGCGATGAAGAGCTTGTTCAAAAAAAAAAAGTCCATCAAAATGATTGATGTACGTATGAATTTGAAGTCACCCTGTTCGCCTTGGTAAGCACTTCATATTTAAACAGCAACTGTTACACATTCCCATTTATGCACTTCCTGAGACTGAGGATTTGTTTTGCAGGTTTTTTTTACATAGGTGATTCCACAGACTAATAAAATACCCAGACTGGATGATCCCATTGTGTGACGTCACAAAACAGCGAAAGGTCATGAACCATCCGCCACATTAGGTTTACGTTTACGACAGACGCTTCAGCATAATACAATTTTGAATGATACCATTTTGACGCGCCTACTGAACGCGGAAGTTTGGTTCCGCACCAAGAAATTAATACATGTACCTCCAATCTTGACAAATAAATAGAAATTTCTACTGCAGATAGAACTAGAATCGGAATTTCCCGAGCGGCGGCCATGTTGGTTATACGACCTCCGCCCGGGAAATTCCGTAAAAAACGACACAGCCCGAAGCTCGTGTTTCCAGTCTGGTTAATTTATTAGTCTGTGGGTGAGTCATTGTTGGACGTGAGACTATAAACCGATGGCCAGTAAATTAATGTAGTATCATGTATGGCTTAGAATAGTACACCTTACTCAAAAGGATCACTCTGCCTTGATTGTTTTGCTGAGGGATAAATTTGGCTATGGAAATAACATTTTAAAAGGTCTTGCTGTACTTTTTTTTGGAATTAAGATAACCTTTTGAGTGTCACAAATCCCAGACTGGGAGATGTAATAGTTATAACAAGACGACAATCACGAACGAACAAGTATAACACTTAACAGAACAACCCATCAGACTCACACATTTATTAAACATAAAGATAAAGATACATTGCAATGACATACATTATATTATTCTAATCAACTGCCGTCCAACGGCCTTCTTCCCCTCAAGCACTCTTCCTCGGGTCCACAACCCGGTAGTTACTTTTAAATACACTTCGACTTCAGCCTCTCCACTCAATGTCTTAATAACACATTAATATGCCAATAACACCTGAGCATTCCAAGAGCTCCTCAACATGGCAATAGCACGTTAATAGTTCAATTCACATTAATATCACAATAGCACAGTCGTATATCACTATCACATGTAGTACATCTTAAGAGCAATTAACAATTATATACACATCCCTGTCTGTGGCCAGACTGCCACGACTCATGCGCCCCTCCTGTCCTGCTCGACAGCTTCACTCCACTGGCCTATGCTGGCCTATCCCCTGTGCTAGTTCGCTTACCGCGGGTGGCGTCTCTGCCCGACCCCGGCACCTACAAGAAGAACATTACATTGGTATAATACCATACCATTTCTAACCACTTCACCCCTCATTACAAACCATGAAGCGTACACACAATATTCCACCTTTCACTCACCACACATCTTACGGTAACACACCTCCACCGTACCACACAGCACTCACTCTCGCTACGAATCCATGATTCATGGCGCACATTTCTATACACAGTAATCAATGACTTCCACATTCCTCACATATACTTATTTACATCATGGTCATAGGCGAATATAATACATCAATCCTCATAATTATCAATCATAGTTCAACCTACCAGTCATCACTGGAAAACACATCACAATCTCCCGACTGCCTCTGATCTCACGTCTGTCCCCTGGGACCTCTTAACTTGCAGTGATCTGACTATTCAGATTTTGCCTCTACTACGCCTCAACTTCACTCCCAACATGCACGCTTTACGTCAACTAACAGAAGTCAATACAGGTGAGCAGCCTCCCTATCCCGTGAGTCAGTCCTACACTTCCATGCCCCCGTAATCCTTGAATCTCGCTCACTCCACTCGTGACAATGAGCGTGTACCAGACACCCTGAAGTTGTCTTTTCATTCGTACGGAAACGGAAACGATAAGGGAAAAGTCGCAAATACATCAAGGGGTTAAAAGAAAGAGTGCTTCCATGTGTACACAAATGGCATTTCCGTATGGAAACATTATTTCTTTCTCACTACTGGCTGGGTTTTTGGCGTTTCCCTTGCCATTTCCGTACACGTGAAAACCCAGCTTAATGCCCCAATGGAATAAATGTCTAAAACTGAGTTCTCATTGTCCTGAAACGGGAAAAATCCATCAAGTAGTAAAAAGAAAAAGCCTTTTCATGTGTACCGCAACGGCATGCGGAAACATTCTATTTCGCTACTTGATGGATTTTTGCCGTTTTCGTTGCCGTTTCCGCACACATGAAAACCCAGCTTAATACCTCCATGGAATAAAGGTGTAACTCCACCTTTGCTGGAAACTGAGATAACCGTATCAGTAAAGCAAAACTTCAGGGATTATTTTCTCAAAAAGTGGACGCACGTTAATCCAGTTAGAATCTAATTCTCAGCCCACAGTTAGGGGCCGTTCAAATACATTATTACACCTCGGAGGGGGGGGGGGTCTTTGGCTCCTGTAAGAAAAGTGTAATGAGGGGGGGGGGGGTTCACCCAAGTGTAATATTACACTTTTTGCTCCCTAGGAGGTAAAAAGGTTGGGTAGCTGAGAGAAAAAAAAATATTTGTCATTTATTTTTTAAACTATTTTTATCTTAATGAAGAATAAAATCTTAAATACAGAATATATATTTTTATTCAGTGTATAATTTTTGGCTCAACCTTTGGCTTTTTTTTTTTACTAAACCTGGCAATCCAGTCCAACTTTCACCAGTGTTGCCATTGTTTACATTGGTAGCCTAGCAATCAAAATGGCTTCCTCAAAGAACCAGTACAATGAACTTTGTCAGCTGTACAGGCAGTTATATCCTGATAAAAAAGGTAACATTGTGGATAAGGAGGTGAAAGAGCTTTATTGGGTGGGGTACAAGGCTGGTACCATAGATATTGAAAGTGCCATTAAAGAGTTGAAGCGGAAAGTTGCACAGAAGAAAGAAGCTGCCATGAAATCTAGGTTGACATTCTTTGGTTTCAAGACACCTAGATCAACCCCTGAACCCAAGGCCTCACCTTCTCCAGCCCCAACTGCTACTACTTCAGAAGTGAGCCCTACTACCTCCACACTCCCAGCTCCACCCCCTATCCTTCCACCGTCCAACCCCACCACATCATCAAATGCCCAAAATCCTAGATCTACTCCAGCTCGGGACAAGCTGACTGATGAGATCAATGCACTGAAAAACTACATTCTTGGGTATCAAGCCATCCCCTCTCCATCCCCAACTATCAATGCTCTTTTGAAAAAAGACAATATTCACCGTTGACTTCACTTATAGTGGATTTGCGATATCTCAACATGCATTTTTGTGACAACTGTATTCTTGTCATTATTAATTAAGATTGTTTTTTGACTGTATGTGTCCACCACATTACAGATGATTTTTCCACTGCTGAGTTTTTGTGATATTTGTTTCCAATAAAACGTTAATACATGCTGTATTACATACTGTTCACTGTTATAGACTTATACTAGTGGAGCTAAAAAAAAATAGTACCGAGTATGTAAAATTGTAATAATACAGAATGGGGGGGGGGGGGGGGGTCTTTGGCTTCTGTAAGAAAAGTGTAATAAGGGGGGGGGGGTCAAAAAGTCCCCAAAATGGTGTAATAATGTATTTGAACAGCCCCCTAGTGTACATTGTACTTGCGACGATAGCATTTTATCCCTTCCGCCGTCCAGCATTTGAATTTAATTTCATGTCGCGAGTATAGAGCAAAATTGCTGTATCTCCAGGTTTATGAATTGGGGTTCATAATGGCAATACTTAATAATGACAAACTGCTTCTTGCAATTTTTTCGTTATTCAGTTATCTTTAACCAGTTCCAAGTTACAGAGAAGCAGTATTGTTGTATCTCCCTTAAAAATAAGATCATTGAGAGCAATATTGTGGTATTTCCGAGTAAGCTCCCATTATTCATAAACCTGGAGATACAACAATTTTGCTCTATACCCGCGACGTAACCCCAGTTTTTCTTCTGCCCTTGGTCACAACGTTTAACGCTTTATATTCCAAGTTTGCCAGAATAACTAAGAAGTTATGCGTTTGCGTTGCCATTTGCCTCTGTTCTTATGGTTTTTGTAAACGTTAGACATACATGTACTGTCCCTGTTTAGTGCTTCAAGACAGGAATGGGCAACCGTTTGTGATAATACTAAGGGCCAAATCTGAAACGCATAAGGAGACGGAGGGCCGATTACTCTCACCTCATATTGGAGTCCTTGTACGTGTGTATTGTTATTTAATTTTGATGTGAAGAAAAAAATTCCTTGTGATTTTGTTTGTTTCGGGGTGGGGGGGGGGGGAGGGGGGGGGGGTAGCGAGGTGTGTGTTTACTTTATATACAGTATAGATCTATTAATTCTTCTACAGCTCAGTGACAGGTGTCTGAAGTAATTTTCAATGGCCCTCAGGGAGCCGAGCCAAAATTGCTAGGCGGGGCCGGGTGATTTCTTTTCGCACTCACTTTACCAAATTCAGGAGCGGGGCAGCAACACACACCCAAACACAGGTCATTGGCTAAGGGATTTCTCGTCCTATCGAACACTGCCATGGGTGCTGCAATCTCTGGACTGTACCTGATATGACTCTGAACGTCGCCAAAAATCCCTGGGATGTGTTGGAGCTGTCCTGTGTTTGGGGATGTGTTGCTGCCCCGCTCCTGAATTTGCTAAAGCTCGTACGGAAAAAAAATCACGCTGGCGGGCCGCACACAACCCGTAGGCCGTGGGTTGTCCATGTCTGATTTAAAAAGTTTAATTGTGTGTAATTACGCTGTACATGAACATAATAACCAAAGTAGTAATCATCAACAATGATGATGTTGACATTGTGGTTTGGTTACTATTTTGGCTATCACTGTTTTTAAGGTTGCGTAGACGTTGCGAATGTCATTATACATCATTTGTATGCACTATTAAAGATTTAATTCACAAGTAATGGTATATTAACTAATTCAAGTGCTCACTTTGATATCAGTATAACAGTGGGCAGAGGTCAGTCAAAGCCTTTATACATGTATTAATTATTGTACAAAACATCGTATAATCCACTTAAATGCAAAGAAATACAAAACACATTATAATTATAGCATGTATTAAAATAGGCTGTTGTTATAAGTACGTTCGCACTCCAAACGTTTTGCGCTAGAGGCGGGTACAGATACATACCATCTCTAACCCCGTCCTTGTCCTCAACCCTAAATCTTATCGAATCCCTAACCCTGCCCCTTACCCTTTCAACCAAAAAACAGGAGGAAAACAAAAAGAAAATCTGAAAGAATAATTAATTAAGGCTGTTGTTGGGAGTATTTCGGGAGGAGCTCTCTATCTAGCTCTGGGATCATAAAAGGCTTTAAAATACGTACCCCTAGTGCAACCAAATGCAAAATACTTGGAGTAAGTACGTACAAGTAACAATAATCTTCAGTAGACGTGTCGTCCTATTGTTGCACGGCATTTCGTAAAATTGACTTTAGCAATAGAAATAACTAGAGACTGATAAGTAGAATAGATTTCGTTAAGTCTGTAGATCAAAACGAATGGGATCTTACCTCATATAACCCCAGTTGTTTTGAGTTATACCCTGAAAAAGAAACTGAAGAGTTGGGCACAATAAAATTTCAGTTTTAGGCCTGGCGCGCATTGGCAGAATTTCATCTGCCGTCTATTTTGATGGTGACGTCACGACTTTGAGTTTCAATGAGACCTCGCGCAGCAGCCAACTTGTGGGTGCCGAACCCCAATGTTAACAATGGCATACCCTGATTTCCCTTCGAGATATCGACAATTAAATGTGTTTTGTGGGAGCATTCCTGAGTAGAATGTGCTTTGAAAATTTAATTATTCTAATTTATTCAAAAACTACTGCGAATATTTTAACACAAGCTGAGAATGGACTTGTTCTATCAAAATATGAAATAAAAAAATTTCGCGCCAAAATGAAAAAAAATTGTTTTGTCGGAGCACGGCACTATTTGTGGCTGACGCTATTGATGGTGAATCAGTCCTCAGCCATAGATTATCAAAGCAGACAGTATTCGATGTGGGATTTGTTCATGTTCAGACTTTAGAAAAACAGAACTCACGAGTTCACTAGAATCAAAGATACTAGAAACGATAAGATAAGACACCCCCTTCTTCGCACCTCTAAAACAATCGTGCACACTGTTTTGCGCACTGATCAGGGGTGAGGCCCATGGAGCAGAGCAGGAAAAGAATGCTTTATATATTGGCCTATAATGATAAATTAGTAATGCGGATTTGCTACAGTGCTACTGCGTCTAAATGAAATAAAAAATAGCCAGAATTTTTCCACAGCGATTGACGTTATAATTCCACAATAAGTGTCGTCAATCAAGGCCTAAGCGATAGCTGAACAGTGAATAGAATTCAATATTTTCCCTATTTGGCTTTGTAAATACGGCACTTTTCATGACATCCGCGCATTCACCGCTAGGCGGCGGTGCGAAATCTGTGCACGCTAAAAGTGCTACCTGTCTCATCTTATTCTATCTAATTTCTTTTTGCTAGAATCAAACAACGACATGTTGGGTCACGCCATACAAAATGTTCTCAAATCTTTGTGTTGATATGGAATATTTCAAAGCGATATCTCTTATCCCATGTCAAGTGGATGTTATTGTCAAGCATATTCCCAGCCTGCAATACTACGGCAATCCGACGTGTGGGACGGACGTCAACTCTACACATAGGAATGACATCGTTTCTAGGTAAATTTGCTGCTTTACGACATCGCCCCGACCTTGGTTTTGATGTAGTAAATCCACAGTGCAAGAATCCTATCAAACTGATGAAAGTACCGTGCAGATCTACGTCAGACTGACGTCGGTATGCTGGCTGGGTTAATTATTATAATAATAATGATGCCCCGTGTGTTATTATTCAATTACTGTGCTCATAATTATATAGCTCAAACATTGCAAATTGTAATCATTATATTGTTATAATAAACGGTTTGTTGAATACATTAAATTTGATATCATTCACTGAACTCGTGTGTTTTGTATTTATTTGTATTTGTATTGGTAATAGTATTTGTGTTTGTCTACTACTTTAATCCCATTTGGGAAATTTGTTTTTGTGCCATTGCAACCCAGTTACAACTGGAGCAGGCACGTCGTCGCCACAGTGCAGCGCCGGTCGGCGGGTTTGTGTGTTTTTTTGTTGTTTTTTTTGGGGGGGGGGGGGAGGTGGTAGTAATGAATTTTATTAAATTTGCCCGGGCAGCGACCTGTTCGGCCTGCTCTTTTCGATTTCCATCTGCCAAGGTATCTGCAACGTGCGCAACGTGCACACGGGCCCTCCGAATTTTTTCGTCCTTATCCGAGAAGACTAGGTACTCGATCCTACCCCTCAATAGGATCAGGGACACAAAACAATGAGAAAAATACCAAACTTCCAACATGCCTGCACCGGCCGGGTTTTGAACCCGGGACCCTTGGCATGAGAGGCGAGCACCTTGCTTCTAGACCATCTTGTACTAATTTTAACATACAACTCTATTGCTGTAGGCTTCAACGCCGGCATAATTGCCCAATGGTAAGAGGTCTTGAAAATTCTTACTGCTGGATTTGGTGTAAAAGAAATGAACACTAAATTCATATAGCCTGAAATTATACCATAGAACCAGTGGCAGGACAAGCAGAATGGAAAAGACACCTGCACCAGAAACCAGCGGTACCGGTTCAAGTCCAAAGAAATAGCTGGCCACAAACAAGAGAAAAGAAGGTGGATGTCGAACGCTGAGAGTCATGAACTCGGTGTTTGCATGCAAATTTACATTCTAAAATAATATATATTTTGGTCACAGTTAAACAGTGTTGCCATTTCAAATCGTAGACACTTTTATGTAAACTGCATTATTTTCAACTGTATAAGAAAATGATAGTAAAATGGTGCTAGTGATTGAATATTTGATTCTTTTACACAACAAAAAACAAAACAACAACAATATTTATGTTATCATTACGGATCCTATCATTACATAAAAACCAAAATTAGGTTATCCCAGTTTCCAACAAAGGTGGAGTTACACCTTTATTTCATGTAAACGGAAACGGAAACGTCAAAAGCCCACCAGGTAGTGAAATATAAAGAATGTTTTCCTGTGTACAGAAATGCCGGTTTCTGTACACATAGAAACACTCTTTCTTTCACTATTTGATAGATTTTTGCCGCTTCCGTAAAGCTGAAAACACAGCTTAAAGCTGGGTTGTCATGTGCACGGAAACGGAAGCAGCAACGGAAACATCAAAAATCCATCAAGCAGTAAAAAGAAAGAGTGTTTTTATGTGTACGGAAACGGTGTTCTGTGCAAATAGAAATAATATTCTTTCTATTTCACCACATGAAGGGTTTTTGACGCTTTCGTTGCCGTGGCCATTTCCGTCCACATGAAAACCCACCTTAAAGCAGAGCGCAGGCCCCGGGAAATGCTTCGTAGGCCTACGTCTAGTGACAAATTTTGCATTTGGCTTTTACTGTCTTTCCATAAGACGGCAGACCTCTCTAAACCGCCAGGCCACTGACCTGGGAGTGCAGGAACCTGGGTCTACTGGGGATAATTTCACATACACACAGAGATTGTCTGACACCTGCAGGTCGGTCACCCTGTGCTTTGGTCCTTTTGTTTGTCTCACATTTCTATTTTTGTTTAAAGGGTAATGCCAATACCACTTGTTGTTGTATTAAAAAATAATAATAATAAACAGAAAATCTTTGGGATCACAGCAGGGCTGGAGGCAACGAAAACAAAGTGTGCTTTGCAAAGCCCAGCATTAGAAACAATAAAGTAGCGCTCAAATCAACCTCAAAAGAATTTGAAAAGACAAAAGGCGCACACACTCACTCACACACCAAAAAAAAAAAAGGCTTTCTGTTCTGATAACACTTCGTCAGGCAAAATATCAGTAAAGCTGACTTGACAGGTAGGCGCTATTTGTCTGTCTGTCACATTCACACGCGCCCACTTCAGTTGTTGGTTTTTTGGGGTTTTTTTTTTTCTGCCAAGAAGGGAGCATGTAGCACAATCATACATAATATAAGCGTCCAGAAATGTGCAAAGACAGACAGACAAACACAGGGACGAACGGATGGACGATCAGACCGACAAACACAGAGAGAGAAAGAGAGAGAAACAGGAAGAGAGAGAGAGAGAGCTAGAGAGAGAGAGAGAGATTTCAGTTAAGGTTTCAAAGCGCGTCCGCTCGATAATGCTGATATTATACGCTTCACAGTTTATTGACGGTATCTGTTCCAAAACTACAGAGACACATGGATCGATGCACACACAATAAACCGGTATATAGGCCTATATTCTACACAGATAGATTAACCATCATGCCCGTTCTCCCTGCCACACCATGTAATTGATAGACTTTTTGCTTCTGTGCTAACCAGAAACAAATGAGGAACTCTGTTTAACCCTCGAAAGCCAATAGATTTCGAGAAAGCACTTCGATCCGATAATGATCACACAGGGCTCGGAAAATGCAAGACGATTGACAAAATATTCATAGTGGAATGATAGGACAGAAGAAGACCATATCACAAGAGCCCACCAACCACTTGTTACCGCACATATACTTTATGCCCCCTAACGTGCTTTCCGTAGGCTTGGGGCAAACATCTCCACCCCCCTCATCTCTGAAGATACGCCCTTAAAAGAAGGCCCTTTGATCACATAAACGTATTTGTCGATGTAAACAGGTGACGTTTCAGTGGACATCATGCGTCACCCGGAGATTCACTTCACCTGGGCAGGACTTCAGGTCCCTTCGGGTCGACCCACAGAATAGAGATATACTGCCATAAGCGACACAAAGCAGGAATGCGTCATCAATTTTGTCTACTCTGCGCCATATTGGATGAGATCAATAATTGTTCGTAACTAGGTACGCGCGCAATGATGTTTAATGTAACATCAGAGAGTATGTATTTAGAGAGATCTCACTTATTCCAAATCGTGAAACTAGGTCATGACGGTAACAAGAATTTAAAGAGGCCGTCTTCTTCAAAGACAGTGTGCGTGTCTGTTTATTGTGGTTTGTTCATAATTTGGGAGTGTCTGAAACTATTCAGAGCGTTTTGTAAGCTCTTACTCCGTGGAAATGTAGGCCTACAAACGGGTAATGTTTACCGCCGAGCAAGTCAAGCGAAGTTGCAATTCATCCAAAATGGCGGTGCCAGTACTTCCTGTAGTCACGAAAGTGGGCTTCTGTCTCTTCTGGTAGTTCCCTATTCTGTGGGTCGACCTAAACAGGCATGTTTTGGGACGTGTTTAGGGACGTGTTTGGGGACGTGTTTGGCTACGCCGTGGTGGGGAGCCGTTGGCCACCAGCGGTGGTTACACCCTGGAGAGGAGGACGAACCCAGTGCCAATTGTGACGAGTCTGCGCTATTGTTGTAAGTTTTTGTTTTAAGAGGTTTCGCTGCTCTCGGCATTTACACCTCGCTGTTTCTTCTTGTTCTTTTTGTTTTTCTTTGTTGGGTCTTGTTGCCTTCCATCTTCTGGCTTTTTTTAGCCCTCAAAAGTCTTGTTGCCTTCCATCTTCTGGCTTTTTTTAGCCCTCAAAAGTCTTGTTGCCTTCCATCTTCTGGCTTTTTTTAGCCCTCAAAAGTCTTGTTGCCTTCCATCTTCTGGCTTTTTTTAGCCCTCAAAAGTCTTGTTGCCTTCCATCTTCTGGCTTTTTTTAGCCCTCAAAAGTCTTGTTGCCTTCCATCTTCTGGCTTTTTTTAGCCCTCAAAAGTCTTGTTGCCTTCCATCTTCTGGCTTTTTTTAGCCCTCAAAAGTCTTGTTGCCTTCCATCTTCTGGCTTTTTTTAGCCCTCAAAAGTCTTGTTGCCTTCCATCTTCTGGCTTTTTTTAGCCCTCAAAAGTCTTGTTGCCTTCCATCTTCTGGCTTTTTTTAGCCCTCAAAAGTCTTGTTGCCTTCCATCTTCTGGCTTTTTTTAGCCCTCAAAAGGGCTCCCGTTTGGGTTTTCTTGGTCTTGTTCTCTTTTTCTTGTTTCTGCTTCTTATTCTTCTTCCAGCCCTCAAAAGGGCTCCCAATCAGGTTGTCTTCTGTGTCTTTTCTTTGGCGCCAACACAGTCTGCGCTATTACCCGACCTGGACTATAATATAATAACCAATTTCTTTTCCTTCACTTGATAGTCATGCAAAAAGCCTGATGGCTGTGATCATCTATAAACAAGGAGGTTCAACATGGGCACCATACGCCATTTACAGTCTCTCCCGTCTTTGCAATGGCTTCAGCCTGCATGAATCAAAACAAAAGAAAAGGGCTAGAAAAAAAAAAGGAGAAAAAAAAAGGCTAAGACCAGGATGAAGACAGCCCATTAGGGAGCCCTTTTGAGGGCCCAGAAAGCCAAGAAGAGGGAAAAAAACGCCAGTAACAACAACAATAACGAAACAAGCTAAGCAAGATACAAACAAGAAAATGTGAGGTGTAAATGCCCTGGACAGCGATCCTCCTTAACCCTTTCACTACTGGAACAGCATTGCTTTTAACTCTTTTACTCTATCACTAGTGACAGGTTTTGTTTCTCCATTATTTGCTTTTAAACACAGATCAATAGCCTGATTTAGATTCATATTTACCATTTAAAATTACTGAAATAAGTGGATCTCAATATAAACTGGATTTGAGAAAATCTAGCTTTCATAGCATCAGTAGTCAAAGGGTTAAACAAAGATCTACAACCTTGGCCACCATACGCCCCCGTGTTTTCAAGACGCCGTCCATCTCACATGCTGTGGCGTATGAACGAGTTTGAGTTAAGGCAATCGTACCACTGATCGTCGGGAGATCTACATTCTCACAAACTGACGCATCGATATTTTTAACAGTTTGGAAAATATAAGGAGAAATGTTTTTGCCACATGCTTTTTTCAGTTGTGAAGTCCCGACATTCCCAGATCTATTTATTTTCTCAATTAACTTTGTGTTGTTGTTGTTGTTGTTGTTTTGTTTAATGTCTGCCATATGGTATGTTATGTGTGTGTGTCTATGTATATAATGTATGTCTGGCATAAGAGTATATGTTTATGAGATAGAGAGAGAGAGAGGGGGGGAGGGGAGAGACAGATAGACAGACAAAAGAAGAGAGAGGGAGAGATAGGGAGGGAGGGAGATAGACAAACAGACCGAAAAAAGAAGGGAGAGAGAGAAAGAGAGGGTGAGTTGCAAACGGAGAGGACAAGATTTTCTGTAAAGCGCCGAGAGCAAATTGTTTGGACTGGGCGTTATTGAAATGGTTTTCATTATCTTTTTTTTTTTTTAATGCTTGTCTGTACACGAGAAATCTCACTCACATCAAAACGTTTGAAACAGTTTCGCTCGCAACATGAACAATAATTAATTGTTGATACGCCAGTATTTGAATTGTTCGGACTTTCATTGAAACTGACTGACGTCCCTTTTTGGTCTCAGAGGTTTGAGGATGAGAGTAGATCGAGTGTTTGTTAATGTGTGTGAGTGGGAGCATGATGGATTGATCTTATGTTAATCCTGTTTTTAATTTTAGTTCAAAGCATTATAGCACATCATTAAAAAAAAAATTTTTTTTAGCGCTGCACAAATTAATTATTAAATTACATCACATCACATTACATTACATCATATTAGTTATTACGTTGCATTACATTACATTACATTACATCACATTACAGTGCGTGATCAGACGACCAAGTTTGGAAGCAATGGGCGCTTGAGGGTTAAAGAGAAAAACAACAACGATAAATAAACACTGACATTTATAAATGACAGACTGAGGTGGTTGTCGGTTGTCGGTTGAGATCAATACCAAGCACGATCAGCCCAGCAGGCCCGCGGCAATTTGTGACACCGCGTCTTTGATTGCTATTCTGTCATCTTCAGAAATACAAGGCAGCAAACGGCCGGGAGCAAAGAAACAATGTACTGATCTAATTGCTGGAAGAGTTCAGTCTCCTAAAGTACACTGATTTTAGTTCTTCATATCAGACACAGGATAATGGTAAATAATAAATATATGAAAAATCACTTTATTTATTACAGCAGCAGTTCATCTCGTCAAATGAAACACTTTACAACACTTTACACAAAAGCACTTTACAACCATTCTTCAACTCACATTCAATTCGCCAACTGACACAAACAGCATCACACATGGGACAACAGTGAGAAACAGATTAAACAATTAAACAAATCCGACGTTTCTTGAACATTTCAATGTGTTATAACCTTAGGTCTGATTGTTGTTACAAGTACGCAGCCATGTTTTTTTGTTTTTTTTTTCCTAAGGGATACGTATTTTAAAGCCTTTTGTGACTCCAGAGCCAGAGAACTCCTCCCGAAATTCTCCTAACAACAGCCTTGGTTAATAATTAATCTTTCCGATTTACGTTTTGTTTCCCCCCGGTTATTTGGTTGAAAGGGTAAGGGGCAGGATTAGGGATTCGATAAAATTTAGGGTTGAAGATAAGGACGGGGTTAGAGATAGGTATGTATACGTACGCGGCCCCGGCCCAAAATGCTAGGGATACGTACGTGCAAGTAACAACAGCCCTTGGTTTTTGAGACAGCGCATTCCGGTTCTTCGGGCCACGTGAAGAAAATGATCTTTCACCAAGCCATCTGACAGACACAGCTGGAACTCTGAAGTTTGTTACTCGCTGAAGGTTACTCTTTCTGACCTGCGAACTAAAGAACGGCCACTTTACTCCTTTCACGATCTATTTGGAGATATATATATATATATACATACGTTCTTTATTTATGTTCGTATTCAGAACTTCCCAATTTAACAATAGAATTAAGTACTTTCAAATAATGTTACCACATTAAAGCGAAGTTCTCAAAAGTTGTTTTTGTATGGATCTGAAAAAAAAGTTTTGTAAATGAGTATAAAAGTTTAAATCAAGTTATGGATCTTAGCCTCTCTCAGAAAGGACAGGATGAGTGACAGAAAAACTTCAAAGACTCACATTTTCTGATTCACAACAGACAGAAGACAAATCTACACAAAAGAAGCATAGAACATGAAATACATAGACACCAAACAAAACAAAAAAAAACAACCACACACACACACACACACACTACGGGAAATGGGCAGTTCAGGAATAGGGACAACTGACGGGAACAGAATTCAATCTTTTCTCTTTCCGGAACTTTTGACGTAAGGCGTCACCGCCAATCGCAACACACACATAAACAGGCCCACAAATACATCCAGCCCGGAGATGGGGCCCAACAGCCTCTGGCTGAGGCCCTCGAGACGCCAAAGAACTGATCCAGCCCGGAGACTCGCTCCAGCTGGCCAAGACTTCAATGGGTCGACCTGAAGAGGCGTGTTTGGGGACGTACTTGGCTAGGCCGTGGTGGGGAGCCGGTGACCGCCAGCGGCGGTGATACCCCTGAGAGGAGGACGAGCCCCGTGCCAATTGAAACAAATCTGCATTGTTACTTAGACTGGACTATTATAACCTAATTTGTTTCTTCATTTGACTGACGTGCAAAAGCCTATGGCTGCGAGTATGATCGTCTATAAATTGGGACAATCAGCAAAAAAAAACCACAAGCCTCGAATGGATCTTGGAGCGGGGGGGGGGGGGGGGGGAAGAAGCACTTATGGGGATGCCCGGTGTGATAGGATTCTGATTCCTGCCATCAATCAATCTATGAATCACTCAATCAATCAATCAATCTATGAATCACTCAATCAATCTATCAATCATCTATTTATAAATAAGGATTAAAAAGAAAAAAAACTTTATAAATAAAATTCGGCCATCTAATACTTTCCTGAGGCTTCCCATTCGTGTAAATTAAATAATGTGACAACGCCAACATTCCTAACGTGAAATTCAGGAATAAGCATTGATCTATCAACACGAACACTCACAACTTTAAAACAGGCAACGATTTATAGTACACATCCATTGCTAGCGGCAAAAAAAAAAGGTAAACGATTTGCCGACCGTCAACATCCACAGTTGAAAATAGACAGCAATTTACACATAGTTGTCAACATCCACAAATAAACACGCACAGCTGTAAATAGCCAGCTCTCACACACTTTGTCAACACCCACAAGCAAACACGCGCAGATGTAAATAGACAGCAGTTTAGACATCCTGTCAACATCCACGCGCAAACAAGCACAGCTGTAAATGGACAGCACTTCACATTGACTGTCAACATTCATTCGCACACAAAACACAACTCCAAAACTGGAAGAACAATTCCTACGACCTGTCAACATCCAGCTACATTTCGCAAACCTCAGTTCTTGTTTGTTCTACCTCCATTTTCTGAAAAAACTGGAGATCTTTTAGTATGTAGTAGAGATATAAGAAATGCACACTTTGACACTTGTTTAAAATGCCTTGTGGCACTTATCAAGCCGTTTCACAGTTTTGATTTATTTTGGCAAACGTTTAACGCGGAATTTCTCAGTTGTGCAGAAAGTGGAGTTGGAACAAATAAGAGCTGAGGTCGCGATCTGCAGCACCCACAAGCACATTTACGACTTACAATTTGAAACAAACTCAAATGAACACACACACACAAAATGAAAAAAAAACAGGGATTGAAGATTCATGTAACATGTTTTAATCAAGAAGATGATGATAAAACAGTAAAATCTAAAAAGACCATCAACAGCGATGAATTGAAAAGTTCCCACATTTACTTACATTACTTCTTTCACAGACTTTCCCCTTCTGTCTACAGTTATCTCCCCCACTCTCTAGAGTGTGTAGATTATTCAAAGAGCTGCAGAATGTTAATATGCAATATGGAGCAAGTATCCATCCATAAAATATGTAAGCTCGGAGGAGGGGGGGGGGTGCCCCCAGCCTAGGAAAAAGGTACGGGGGGTGGGGGGGGGGATAGTGTGGGGAATACCCAGACTGCAACTCTACCGAAATCCCGTATGTAGGATTGACGAAAAGTTTGCACACAGGAATGACATCCTTCTTGCGCATATCCGCTGGTTATGACATTGCGCCGGCATTGGCTTGATGTAAGGAGCCCGCCCCTACTACGGTAAACCTACCAAATCTACAGATATCCTATACAATACAAATCTACGTCGGATCGACATAGGGATTTCTGGCTGGTTGCCTACAGTTTTCAGTTATCGTTACGAATTAAAAAAAAAAACTCTGAGTTTTACGTAACTTCTTTCCTGCAGGATTCCTTCTCGTCCAGGATTTATAGAACAAGATCATGTTTTTCAATGTAACAGTCAAAGAGTCCATGCCAAATGCCACATTAACTCTCAAAACACCATGGCTTCGCAATGGACATTCACTACTGTAGAGGTCGTGTGCGTATTCATACAAAAAAGGGAGTTTGGGGCCAAGGATATGAAAAGCAGGCACACATATGGGCGATCAAAATATCAGTTAAATCGAGCATACATACTCTATGGATGGCCCCCGTCAGTGATCTTCACCATCTTAGTTTAGTTCAGCTGCAACAATGTCTTAAGTCTATTTTCATTCATCTCTGCCTGGCAAATTTCTCTAGAAAAGAAACAACCCTTTTGATTTTACTACACATACTTCTTCTTCAAATGTTGGCTATATTTTCCTCAGGATAGGACGACAAAGTGGAGAAGAAATATAATAGACAATGACAGACAGGAGTTTGAACAGTAGCCAGTCATACAGTATTGGCACCGGAGTTCAATACAAATTAATGCTATGATCAGAACAAACAAAGAACGACTGTGATCTACAGCAATCCCCAAAAAAAAATATTTAAAAATTAACACCTAATCATGCTCAGCATTTCATTTTCAGTATACAAGACATGAATTATTTGATAAAACTTTACTTAGCCTTTATAATACACATGTAATAACAAAACCCAAAAGAAAGTTGCCAAATTAGTGATCTCACTGCTTGAACTCATAGTCCATACAGATCTGGGCACACATCAGAATCTGTTAGCCAATTCCATGTTAGAAATGCCCCAAGAGCTTTTGTGAATGATCACAGGATAAATAAATCTATGAGCAATCTATCCATCCCTGTCATTACTATGTTAGGGTCCTACCTTTGATTGAAGACAACATTTGCACAAAACAGACAAATATTTTTATTTTTTAATGTATTGGGTATTTTTCTTATGTGAGATGTAAAGACTTGTGAATCGCCTTGAGGACCCTCAGGCTAGGTAAGTTATATTTAATGTATTAATAAACTATCTGCAGATCTAGCCAACCACTCATCTGTCTATCAACTCAATCGCTCCATGACTGAAACATGACCGCCCAATTTACTAGATGTAACATTACATACATTAGTTCAATAGTTTCATGTCTCTTTCACTGCTCATTGCCTTTTGTCTAGCCTTATCCAATAGGAGCATAACCTTTGAACTGTGAACTCGTACCTTTCTATCCACCCACCATCACCGCCCCTTCCACTCCTATCCCACCCACCACCACTTATGGGAAAGGAGTAAGACCAAGAAAATTTTGTTTTGAAAAATGAACAAAATAAAATACAATAACAAAACAATAATAATAAAAAAGAAAACAAAAGACTAACAGCATCGATGTGAGTCCAAGTTTCTCAGAAGGCAGATCATTAAAAAGTTCTCCAAAACGTCATTATTTCTTCCCAATTAACAAGAACCACATACAGTGATTATCAGCCAGCTTTGAAGACGAATGAGGCTAACCCGCATCTCAGATTTCACCATATTCTACACGTCAAAAGTAGGCGTTGTCCTACCTCTGTGAGAAGTTTCATTTCCAATCCATAGTCACAAACACGGGTATATCCATCAGAAAATAGATGAGATCTAAGTGTTCGCCAAAAGCCAAAAATATTTAATATGAAATTTCTCAAAACTGCTTTTTTTTGGTTTTGTTTTTTGAGCAATCCACATGTCTTTAAAACTGACTAATTCCAAGTGAAACAGAATTTCACATTACTGTATCAATATCTGACACATAAATACAGTGTATGCTGCAGTTTTCACTGTAAATCCACAAAGACATTTTTGTTGTTGTTGCTGCTCTAATTGAACTTCTCAAGCAAAACAGCAGAAATTCATCATATTTATTATCTGAAAATATCTCCATTTTGAACATATACGAAATTAACACTGATGCTTGAGAGCTTGGAGAAAAAAAACCCAGCAGATTAATTTAAAAAAAAAAAAATCAGATGACGTATGAATGAGAACAAAGTCATGCAATCAAAGTCAAAATAATTGAAAATGTGGTCAAAGATGACAAAACAATGTACATTACACAGAAGCAGAACTTGAAAACTCTTGATAACCAACAATACACTTACAAGGGATTACATACGGTGGCTGTTTGGAGTGCCTTAATATTACACAATGCCAAAAATGTTCCCTTTTTATTTTTTCATTATTACAACTCCTTTCATTCTCAAATACAACTGGCCAACAGGTGAAATACCCTACACGCTGGAAGTAGCCACTGTTCCACCCAGTTTAACGTGATCAGCAAAACTTCACAAATAACTATGCAATGCTAAAACCAGACATGGGCGACCTTCAGCCTGCGGAGGCCGGGTTTTCGCAATTTTGGTCAGCCCCTGACATTGACGGAAACTTGCTCTACACACCCATGATTGGGCTATAAAAAAAAAATAAAAAAAAACAACTAAAAAACGTAACATCCAAATACATAACCACTCAATTACAGGCGGGTGGCCGGTGGAGCTTCTGATAGGGTCTCCTCCTGTGCTATCTTTCTGCTATATTCTGTCTTTCATCCTGCTTTTTGTACTATCACAATAATGGTTATCGTGTGTGTCAATGTGCTTTCTCCAAACGCAAACTTCAGAGTTATGTACAGAGAAGGTCTTTAATATGAGTATTCAGCCCTTTGTATCCTCATATTCTTCAGGACTGGCCCTCAGCTATCTATGATAGGTTGCCCATGCCTGGCTTACACCATCTATTCTTCCTGCACAGCTGCCAACTTTCCAAAACCCCAAAAACCAGACTTGGTTAGTGACAACCATCCCGTACAGTAGATCATGACTGGGTAAATATGTGTCTACAGTTACATCTGTTGAATCGCTAGGTCTAAGGCTTTTAGTGGTAGATCAAATACAAAAGTTGTGTTTTTGTTCCCTCCTTGTGTTTTGCTTGTATACATCTGGAAATTCTTCAAAAATACATGCATACTTTTCAATACAAAAACAGACTTAAGTACCCAGATCCCAAATACGTACAAAATGCATTTTTTTCCATACTACTTGACAGTTTTACGACTGTAATAACATAGTAAGCTGAGGAAGTGGAACATTGGTGTACATTTGTGCTTTGAGATGAGCTGTAGGCACTAGTCAATAAACTTTACCTACAGCTAAACTTTGACGTCACAGTGACCAATTCATATAATCCCATAATTGTCCTGATATTCAAGGATTCACAATCAAATAGTATCAAGAGTAGTCATTCATTTGCACAAACCAAAATACACAAATGAGGGCAAATGTTCTGACATCAATTCTCTTGCTCTCCAAGTTGTCTTTTTTTCTCTCACTTTCATTCTCTCTCATTTGTCTTTAACCTTGTGATCATTTTCAACCATCTACTAATGCTAGTGAAACACTTACACCTTAATGCTCCTTGGTCTCCTGTCTTCTGAACATATTAAAAAAGTAATTCCATCATCGGGACATCTTATTGGCTAAATTTAAAAGAGTATGACTTAGAGAAACATAAATTTTGTTGTGCGATGACAGATACATGACTAGCTAGTAATTGTAATTTCAATGGAGTGTATGTGCAGTTCTGTCAGCCAAAATATGTGTGTGTGCAAATAATATTTAATCTGTAGAACTCAGCAGTAGGCTATATTGTATTGTTGAATTCAAACAGATTTGGCTTACCATAAATGTGGACAAAATGATATGTATTCCACATAAAATTCAGACTATTTGTATGCAGGGATGCCAAATGATTTTTACAAAAAAACTTGAAAAATGAATGTGTCATCATGTTTGCACCAAAACAAACATTTTTTTAACAGTTTTTAAATAATCACTAACACACAAAATACAATTAAATACACAGTGAAAACAATCGGGACTGACGGAAAAACCGGAAAAAAAAAAGGGAAAACCGGACTTTAGGCATCCCTGTGTATGAGTGTGTGTGTGTTTGCCTGTATGTTTGCGCAAATGCCACAGAACGGAGTGACCAGAATTTCACTACAGGAGACATAACTAGCAAGCAAGGTTTTAAGACTCTCACGTTACACAAAAGTGGCTGATCACTATAGAATGCAGCTGTATTACATATTATATTACAGAAATGATATAATATATTACATCTGTTTAACTTACAAGTTATCTATTTGTCACTCGCACCAAAGTCTTCACATTCATACAACCCTCATACCAACTGGCATGACACGATAAATATGGCCCAACTCACACAAAAATCTGGTTTTTAAATATGAAATTGCAGAGTTACAAGTTCATCACTTTTCAAAACAAAACATCAACAACAAAAAAATCAAAAAAAATCCAGAAGTCATGAAAATGCCTCGCACCCACAAAATATCAACATTCTAAACAGATGTTACAACATAATCTATAATATTCTAATATTGGTAGAACCACAGCCTCTTTCTTTCACAGTAAATGAATCAAAGCATCACACTGAATACATACAAGCAATGATCATTCATAAGACCACAAATCAGAATTCACATCAGCCCCAAAACTAATAATGGTGTCAAGAGTACTTAAACATGCAACAAATCATTCTCTATACATTTCGTTAATTTCATGACAATGGGGTGATTAGGTAACAACAGCTGGTTATCCACTCGCCCCTTCATCATGAAGTTGACCACCAACAGCTGGGTAAGACATTTTAAAATCTACTGTCTAGTTCACCTGCATAATTATATTAAATATATCAACGTCAAAGAAAGAAATGAAAATAAAAATGGCAGGAAATGAAGAAAAAAGAAAAATAAGAAGAAAAAAAAAGGCTTCATCCACCCAATTTCGGTTACTTATACATGTCTTCCCCCCCCCCCCCCCCCCCCAAATTATGGCATTTTTTCTTGGGCACCCCCCCCCCAAAAAAAAAACAACCAAGTCGATCTGTAGGTGTTCCAAACCATCTTTTAAAAAAAGCCTGGAGGAAAAAGTACTTTATTCTAATTTTGTACAGCTTAAAAAAACCCGTTTACATTAGATATGTTCATGTACCTCAAAAAAAAAAAAACAACAAACAAAAACAAAAGTACCAAACAAGTTATAACTGTTTAAATAATCAATTTTTAGTGGAATAATATCAAAAACCTGCATATCCTTGGAAGCACTGCAAACTGAAGTAGCCTACTGCATATTGGATGATTCACAGCTAATGCTGCAGTATAATTGAACCAAAGATACTAGATACAATACAACAGAATAGCTGGTGCGTTTTGCGCTCACAGAGTTTGCAACGGCCATGTAGCGGTGAATGTATGGGAGCATCAACAATGGTGCATTTTACAAAACCAAATAGACAGACCTGTAAATGGCTGGTGGCAAAATAGTCTGAAATTTTTTTGGTACCGTCGTAGTCAATAGCATTCATACATTTTCACCGCTTTACCTTTCCGACATTCACCTGTTTATTATTAAGTACCGCATATTGAAACATGGCTGTCGTAGTCAATAGCATTCGTACATTTTCGCCACCTCACCTTTACGATGTTCGCCGGTTAGTTATTAAGTACCCCATAGGAAAAACGACGCTGTCTAAGATCGGGTCAGAAATTTTTATTTTTTTTTGTCGCAATTTTTTGCTCAAACCAAAATTGTTGGAAATCCGAGGCGACTTTTTTTGGTCCTGATGGAATAGTCGGAAATTTTACAGGCATGAAATAAAGAAAGCACTGAACTATGCTCACCGTTCAGCTGTCACTCTAAGCCTTGACTGAAGTGGCTTACTTTGAAATCATAATTGCCGTGGGAAAACTTTCTATTTTTTTTTTCTTGTAGTGTTGTAGTCACGGTAGCATTATAACACAACTGTTGCATCAATTTATCATTACACCAAGTACTCTTTTCATACAATGTGTTGTGGGTCACGCCACCGATCAGCACTTCGCTGTGTGCATGCAATTTTTATTGGCACACAGACAGCACTGTCCCGTCTAATTTAATCCTATGGTTCTTGTTGTAAGCACACCCTCCCGCCCCCAAGTAAGAGTTATCCCTACGTAGTGATCTCACCTTCTCCTAACTAGAATGAAAAGGAAAAGGGGAGAGAAACACAATTAAAAATCGTACTTAAACTAAAGTAAATGTGAAAAGTGAGGCAACAAAGTGATAATTGTACACATAAGTAATAATAACAACATATTTTGATTGACTAATGAGTGAATTCTGCAAGCTTTGGCAGATTTTATTACTGCGAAATAATAAGGTAAGTATAGGACATATCTAACCATGCAAGTCCTTGCTTTTGACAACGAGCAGCACACGGACTACATTCAAGCAGCTAGAGTGATAGCTTTGTAAATATTCTATAGGCTTGATAATATTGACAATATTCCAACTGAAACCTTGGCCGCAATTGAAACTAATCTTGGCCAAGATTGCGCTTACAATCACCGACCACAATCATTTACAATCATAAACTAAAATCACGTTTGACTCCTGTCAACTCTCTAATCAAGTGATATCAACCATTTTTACTCCACCATGACCCACAGCCTGCCGAGTCACACTTCAATGGTAGTGAATTCATACATTACATCCAGCTAATCATAGGAAAAAAAAACAACACATTAACCATTTCACCACCAAGCAGATTATATCTCTCTGCTCTGAGGGGCCTTGATCAGTCAGGGATGACCACGAAAGTTTCATTCAACTGTCTTGACTGCCTGCTCTGCTGTAGCAGCAGTTGTTTGTAGCTGAACAGGCCAGTCTGAAAGTTATAGTTTATCTCCTGCACTGCTTCTCCCCCCCCCCCCCCCCATATTGACATGGTGCAGTATGGTCCTCAACTTGGCATGCATGGTCATCATCAAGCAGCAGCCCCCCCCCCCCCCCCCCCCTCACTGACACAGCATCAACATCAATAGCCTACACATTTCTCTTGCACACATCCCCCTGAATCGCAGCTGTAGGTGGCCAATGTTTCTTTTATGATACTAAAAAAAAACGGGAAACTATGTTTCTCCCCGCATAGCTCCTGATACACAACATTGTAAGAGAAGTTCAAACGAAATATTACCATTATCATTAGACTTTTAATTATAAATACAAACTCGATGTATCATGTCCTTGTTTTACTGCTAACCATCACAAGTTTGCAGACATACAAATTTACCCTGAAGTACTGCCCAGTTGTGAAATCTCCTCCGCTAAATGACAAAAATAAGAATCATTGGCAACTCTTTCACTTTCTATGTTGTGGAGCTTAAGGCTTATAGGCTACATAACAACAACTCTCTAATCAATGATTACACAGCTGTATTAGAAACTTCAAACCCATGCAAACAGTTTAATATTTTACAACTTCAGCTTTCAACTTCCTTGCCCATTTCTACAAAGCAACTAAGTCAGAGCAAAATATGAACAATCAGTGAAAAATATGAACAATCAGCGAACACAACCATCAGTTACACCAAAATTGCATTTGAAAGAAAACAAAACAAAAAAAAACAAAACTTTTGTACACATTTAAGGACATGCTAATAGATAGGTCATTTAAAAAAAATTAATGACATTTGCTATGGAGCAATGGTTAAGTTTTTTTTAAATAACAGAACACAGAGAAGGGCACGGTAACAGCTGAATGAGATGAGTAAGGCTAGAATAATCAATGTAAGAAACAAGTTTTGAGTTTTATGGCAACCCACCTGCTTCTGTTTCACCCATCACCAAAACAACGGGTGGTATAAAATATACACCTCACACACACAGATCTTTGGTTGTCTTTCATCTACAGCTATATCCCTCCATCGCAAAAACCACCACTGCTTGCTAAGGAATAAATACGTGTAAATGTACTCTCTTTTTTTGCAATATTTTTTTCAGCATTCTTTATATTTTACTTTGGTCTAAACAAGTCATTTCTCTCACCAAAAAATCAAAACAACTGTTTTGAAGCAACAACAAAAAAATCAAAACAAAAAAGCTCCACCAAAATCTGGGCTCCATCAACAGAAACACGGACTGCACTCACTGTTCAAACATCCACCGTATGTTCTGAAACATCACTTCCTGTATATGCTGAAAAATCGCTTCAGAAAGCACTTGACTCTAGAATAATTATTAGCCAAAGACCTTCTGTGGGAACACGCAAATCTCTGTATTATGCTACCAACTATTAGCTAACTATAAATCAAATGAACCAACTTTTTGCTCAACACTCATACATCAAATTTCCATCGTATATAATAATGAGCCAATATTTAACAAAAAACAGGAGAACATCGTCATCATAATTTCTAAGGTCTGATTTTGTTTATAACTCATCTCGTAATATCGTGTATCGATTCCGTGAGGGGGCCAATTTTTTAAACGTTGACTCTGGTGGTGATGTAATTTTGGCTGGGGCCGGTGGTTTTGGTTCATCACTGGTGTCCCTTGGAATGTTTTTCTGAAAAGAAACATACGATAAAGTTAAGTCTTGTACGGGACAGAAACAAAGATATCACAAGAAATATTACTCAATGGTTACAACACAAGAACACATCTGGTTTAACCCCTTCCCAACGTTGTCCAGAACTGTCCCAGGCCTAGTTCATATGCATTTCTTGAGTGATGATATAGAGACAATTCCTGAATTATGATTGTTTTGTATTTCCCACTTAGTTCCCCTATTTACTTGCATCATTTACGTGTACTTTGAAAGCGTGGAATTTATGGTGTGTAGTTTTTGAGATTTGCCCATTTTATCCCCTTTTGCACCAGCAAATGAGTGGAAATCTGAGCGGCAGGCGAGGAGTTAAAAGCCTAATTTTTGCTGAACAGAGCAAGGCAAATGCGATTGTTGGGTCTGTTCATAAAGTATGTATGCATGATTTCGACAATTTTTGATGCCCCACCACTGTCTATTTTTCATACACTTGGCCTCAGCCCCCTCTCCCTTCTTGTACGAGCGTAGGCCAGAGCGATGAATCTCCATAATAAGACCAAAATGTTTGAAAATTTTGCTGACATTTTCCGCATGGACTGCTCAACTGTTTCAACTAACTCGTCGATAGACCCTTTTCACTTCCGCGTTACGGTTGTTTGCGGAGAGCCGCACCGCTTCGAAAAGCACCGTGTAGGGCAAAAACCTCAACTTGCCTTAGTGATGGCATCTGAATATGTGCACTGTCTAAGCAAAGATGCATTTTTATGCCAGAACCAGCATGTAACGGGTTTGTACTGTTGGGTGCCCAACAAGAGGATGGCATCGATCGACTGTTGTCCACCGCTTCCGCCCTACAAGTGCGGCACACCGCCATTTTGTTTGCAAATCACGTGATTTGGAGGACGGTAAATGAAAAGGGTCCATATTTCAAGTAAAATGATTTTTTTGATCTAGCAAATTAAGTAAATAACCCCAAATATTTTTAATTCATCACCAAACTGCAAAGCCTACGGATGTCGCCAAGCCTCCCCACCCCCTAGATGGTCCCAAATCCTACCCATCACTAATCTCCTTTTCAGCTACCAGCATCTACAGCTTCAAATTTTGAAATGACAAAATTTAAAATAAAATAAGTCTGACTCGCAGTAAACTAAGTCAACACTTATCGATGTCTCACTTCAGGACTGTTTAAGTCTATACCCTACTTTCCTCATTCTTGCCCTCAATTACATTGCTTTTGTAATGATATGAAAAATAAATAAAATGGAGTGTACTTGTGTCTGAGTGTTCCACTGAAGCTCTTTCCTCATTCATCTACAGATCTCTTTACCATATTCGGCTGATACATCATCAAAATCCTAACTGGTATCACAATATCAAACATTACGCCAAATGTTTGACAAGTTTCCTCACATCACTACAAAAATAAACTTTGTCAAAATTGGGCAAAAAGAAAAAGTTGTATGTAACGAAACTCTGCGTTTGGACAGATGCGCAGGTTAAAAAATGCCTGTGTCTGAAGCCTCTCAATAGATTGGCTGTAACAAATGTCCCCAATGGTTTCACAGGCACTGCACTGACCTTGATCTGAGACGTACGACTGAAGAACAGATCAAGAAGCTGTATTTTGAATGCTTGTTCTGTTGAGTGTCCAGTCTCAATAGTAAATCCCTTCCCCCGTTTTAATTCTTTTGTTCAAAGTTTCAAATTTCTAAATCACGTTCTTACTTTTGTTAAGTGTTTGTGAAACCATTATTTTGTGCCGCCTTGAGTTGCAGCATTTTTATGTCCGGGAACTGCTGACAGCCTGTATGGGCCGAGCTGACAGTGTCCGACAATGTCCAGAAGTGGCGAAAACACGTGTTTCACATGTGCGATCAACCTCGTTTCAGGTAAAGCTCCTTGACTGCTTTTGAATGTTGTATGTGAATAAGCCATGTTAAAAAGCATAACAAGGCCAAAACCAAACGAAAAGAAACGAAACTGAATGGGTGAGTCATGTTTTTGCTTAGGTGTCCGAGGTATGCCAACCCCGCTCTAGAAAACAATTTTGATCTTCAAGGTTTTCAAAGTTTGCTGTGAACCCTGTAGACAATTAAGCTGAGAACAATAATTCAATAAGCACAATTCAGTGCCAGCTAGGGTAAATATTACTGAATCTAAAATGCCATAAAGAGATGGCGAGAACTTACAGTGTCTGAATTATCTTGTATGACTGGCAGGGTGGAGGGAGTGGAATCTGGGCCATGATGGAATTCACGATGTAGCTTCCCAGAATGCAAGTCTTCTACAAACTGTTTTAACAAGCCTGGGGTGCTGTGGAATAAAAGAAAAATGAGATTCAAAGTTACAAAGTAACGACGGCAGGACTCATATTTAACAGTCAACCATCCTTGGATCAAAATCACGCTCGTTATTATTATTTTTTTTTTTCTTTCTTAAATTTTGGTATCATCAGTGCAATAATTCAAAGACAGGGTTTGGGACATCTGTTTAAACATGAAAGAAAGGATAAAAAACAATAAAACGAAAAACTTTGATATTTTGGTCTGGAATATTTTTTTTACTTGTATATTGTATTTTTCTTTAATTCCATTTGGGAAATTTGCCTTAGTGTCATTGCAGCCCAGTTACAACTGGAGCAGACATGTCGTCACCACAGAGCAGCGCCAGTCGGTGCTGGGGGGGGGGATTTTTTTTATTTAATTTTGCCTCGGCCTATTTCATCTGCCAAGATATCTTTAACACGCGTGACATGCATACGGGCCCTACGAGTTTTTCGTCCTTAATGTACCTATTGTAATAGATGGCCAAGCCCCCTTCCTTATAAGCTACTTCACACGTTCCTTGTTTAACTGACAAGAATTCTCGTCAGTGAACAAAAGCAGACTTCAATGCGACGACGACACACTGCAATACTCAAGCTCCAAGGAAACAAATTCAGCCAGACACTGTTAGGCTAATCATTCCTACAGTGAAGCAGGTATAAATAATACTCACTTCAAGCCTTGTTTGACATCGTGTGGAAATAAATACATGTGTCTAAAGCTGTCGATGGCTAATACTGGTAGGTCATCGGTGGTTTTGCCCAGGTGATGCAGTGGGTGAGCAAACTTGAGGCCATCAGCCACCAGAAAATTCACATTCACTGAGAACGAGAAATTGTTATCAATTTAGTACATAAATATAACAAATCTATGATTTAAAATATCAATGGACTTGGGCATAAGACACAGATCTTCAAAATTTCACACTTTTATGTCTTGGTGGTGACGAGAGAGAGAGAGATAGAGATATTTGAGTCTGAGTTTGAAGAAAGCATGTCGATACAATAACGGTCACATAGTGCTAGGATCAAGCAAGATGGTACAACAGAAAATAGCAGAATGAGAGTACAGAAGGTGACAGTACCAGAAGCACTCACCAACCACCCGAGAACAAGTGAGTGAGATTGAGAGAGAGAGAGAAAGAAAGAAAAGGAGGGAGAATGAGAGATTAAAAGAGAGAGAGAGAGAGAGAGAGAGAGAGAGAGAAAGAGAGAGAGAGAGAGAGAGAGAGAGAGAGAGAGAGAGACAGACACAGAGAGACAGACAGGCGAGACAGAGAGAAAGACAAGTAGAGAGACAGGGAGATAAAGGGACAGAGA
This sequence comes from Onchidella celtica, assembly GCA_963931925.1. Taxonomy (NCBI): domain Eukaryota; kingdom Metazoa; phylum Mollusca; class Gastropoda; order Systellommatophora; family Onchidiidae; genus Onchidella; species Onchidella celtica. Next base: position 44,658,328 of record OZ007583.1, read on the forward strand.
GAGAGAGAGAGAGACAGACACAGACAGACAGACCGACAGAGAAAGAGTGTCAGGGAGAGAGCAGACATGCCAAGATCTATGAGAAAGGGCCAATCATAGTGAAATGAAACAAAAGAACAACCCACGAAACTGTCGAAGCCAATAATTCAGATACAGCTGTATGGTAAATTGTGGCAGATATTACAGCATAAATTCCAGAGCCTTGGGTGATGCTGAGTCAGAATATATATAAATTAGTAGGGCTGTTATTAACTCTCGTAACCTGTGAATAAACCAGATATCTATACAGACAATTCACCTTAGCAGAAAGATAATTATAATTTGTGATTTAGATCAGAAGGCAGCTGAACAGACAATACGAAGAAAAAAAACAAGCACACTGGACAACACCAGACCCAGGCAATGAAACCTGGGCTTTCCTAAAATCAACGAGAGTTTGAAGGAAGCACGTCAATACGATAACGATTACATTGTGCTAGGAAAAAGCAAGACGACGGACAGAATATAACAGAACGACAGGTCAAAACGACATCCTACCACAACAAGAGATTTGCAGCGAACAAAGTATCAAACAAAAGCTATCTATGAGAACAAAAGAGGTCAATAAAATTAAATAAATGACCCAAAATAAAATAAAACAAAATAATAATATGTTATAAAATGAAAATCTGGCATAGAAAATTAGACTAGAGACAAAAGCCAAAGATGTCTATAGATAAGCATTCACTGGCACGGATAAATTTGTGAAAGAAGAAACAATTACACTTTACAGTGCTGTTCTCTTCCTCACTGAAACCATAATATTATTTATCTGGACCAAAGTCAAATGCCCTGACCACCACACAGTGTATTTGTGTAAATAATGACTACCAATGTTCAAATTTCAAACAGCAGATAATGAGTAAATGACACTAACTGCCAGATCTAGTAGATTTTTCTTCATTTTTGACACATCCTCCAGATCAACATTCAGATCAAAGCCTTGATGAAAACAAGCCGTATAAAAATTCCAACATTTTATAGTTTGAAGCAGTAAGATTGAAAAATTCTCAAATATTAATAAAAAATTTTTTTAAATACTGAAAAAAAAAAGCTGTCCTTTATGCTCCCTTGATGGCAGTCAAACCTGGTGTCATAATGCAGCGATGGACAGCAAAATGAAGCAAAGAATGATAAGCTTTTTCTCCTTGATCCCACAAAGGTATTAACAAACATAATAACAAAAAAATGTACAGTGCATCCCTTAAGACCACACTATAAATGAAAAGAGGCAAGAAAAATATATTGGCAGATAAAAAAAACCATACTACCTTCTCCCCTGGCACCTATAGTGAGGTAAAATCTTTCAGAGCATTGTGGACAAGTTTCCTCATTTTCAAGATACAATCTACCACTCACAGATTCTTTCTCAACAACTTTCCCAAATGTGTGGTGCTCTAGGAAAACCCGTCACATGGGTCAAATTTCACATTTTGAAATACAACTATTATGAAAGAGGGCCATTTTCTGTAAATTTTGCTTTTTATTTGAAGTCAATATCTCAAATAGTTTTTCAGATATGGCCATTTAAAGTGTTAGGTGTAGTAACCGGAGAAACTGAGAAAAATGACTCTGTAGGCCTGTATCTCAAAAGCAGCCTGTGTGTCATCCAACAGGTTTTCATGGAGGGCTACACATATATCAGCATTTCTTGTTGTCCGTTTTTAACTCGCTATGGTGGACACCAATTTTCCAACACTAATATCTAAGCCAACTTTTTTGAAATATTGAATCCTATCCTGGTTCATTGATTTTCCTTTACATTGATGTATAAGGTCTTGTGTTTATACTCATTTTCCAATGAGCAGGTGAAAAAAAAAGACATCCTAGAAACACCCCAAAATTTCAAACTGGATAGAGTTGAGAGTTCCTGTTCACACCCACAAAACTTAACATAGGGAATAAGTTAAGAGGCAAAACTACTCCTGATGCGTGTATCTATCAAGATAATTATGACAGTCTTCAACATGAAGTGGCTCCAATGTGAACACGGCTTTACATTTTCAAAAGTTTGACAAGAGATGTGAATTCATTCACAGTATTTTGCTACACAGACACAATGAAAAGACATTTCACACTGACGACTGGAAAGTTTAGATTTTAAAATCAAAACACATAACATGGGTCTCAGGCTCTCATTCTTGCAGTTTCTGAATAAAAGATGGAAATTTGCACAGACAACTCACATTTACTTTCAGACAGACAGTGTTTCTCAAGACGGGGTGAAGCAATATTTTATTGTGGTTGGGCACTTCAGAATGGGGTGCAGGAATTTTTCATAGACGTTCGGATTTCACAGTGTATTTCCACTTAACTGTATAGATAAACTCTTGTTTGTTTATGAAATAAAGTTCTAATTAAAACTTCTTTCAGAGTGTCACCTGTCACCTGTCGGCTTCATCGTCATCGATGTTAGCTGCTACAGTGGATGTCACGACAAAATCTCCTCCACCCAATCCTGTCCTTAGCTTTCCTAGTTAGTTCACTTATTTCCAGCTGGCTGACTTTCTTGATGTTATCGTGATATGTAATGGGTGGTCTTCCTTGTTTTCTCTTTGTTTCTGTCTTTCCTTGAAGGATTGATATCATAAGGGCCGTGCTTTTGTTTCGGGCCGCGTGGCCGATGTATGCAAGTCTTCTTTTATTTATTTCAGGTGTTATTCTTCTGGTGGTGCCAAGCTGTTCTAAGATGCTTGTATTTGTTCTCCTTTCTGTCCAACTTATTCTGAGTAGCCTTCTGTAAAGCCACATTTCAGCTGCCTCCAATCTTGTTATGTCTGCCTTTTTGAGTGTCCAGGCTTCACAACCATATAGTAGGACTGGCCAGATCAAGCACTTAAGTATGTTCACTTTGAGGTCCGTTGGTGTGCCTCTATCCTTCCAAATGTTGTTTAGTTGAACCATTTTGTGTTTTGCCATTCCTATCCTTGTTTTTATGTCCTTTGAGCAGCTTCCATCTTGCGATTTATGTGATAATAGGTATTTGAAATCAGTCACTTTTTCTAGTGCTGTTTTGTTTACTAGTATCTCCTGGTGTTCATGGTGCCCTGTTCCAGTATGCATGACTTTCGTTTTCTTAGCATTTAGGTGTAGGCCTGCTGTCTTGCCCGCTTCATCCACTCTGTGCAACACTCTTTTCATGCTGGTGATGTTATCTGACATAAGAGCTGTGTCATCAGCGTAGCGAAGGTTTGTGATGTTTCGGCCTCCGATCTTTATTCCCATATCTTCTATGTCTGCGTTTCTCATGATCTGCTCAGAATAAATATTGAAAAGATGAGGTGAAAGTATGCAACCCTGTCTGACTCCTTTCTCGATGTTGAAATATGGACAGTTCTCATTGTTCCATCTAATCGTTGCCTTTTGTTCGTGGTATAGTGCAGCGATGAGGGTCACAAGGTGTTTCGGGAATCCCATCTTAATCATTATATCGAACAGGTGATGGTGCCTAACGCTGTCGAACGTTTTGCTGTAGTCTATGAACGTGATGAAGGCTTCGTTTCCATTGCTTCTTATCTGTTCAATCATTATTTGTAGTATGAAGAGCATGTCAGCGGTTCCTCTGTTGGTCCTGTAACCAGCTTGACATTCTGATAGTTCCTCTTCTACCTTAGATTTCATTCTGTTGAGTATGATGATGAGCAGGATTTTGCTGGTGTGACTGATGAGGGCGATGGTTCTATAATTTCCACAGTCTTTGACATTGCCGCTTTTGTATAGCATGACGAATTCTTGTAGCTTCCAGTCTGTTGGCCATTCATTTGTCTGCCAAATTTTGCAGATCATTTGGTGGAGTGCTTTTATTCCTGATTCGCTGGTATGTTTCAGGAGTTCACCTGGTATGTTGTCTAATCCAGGGGATTTTCCATTCTTTATTTGTTTTATTGCAGCCTGTACTTCCTCCAAGAGAGGTTCTGGTTCTTTATCTATCTGTTGTGAGTCTGGTTGTTGGAGGTCCCTCGGGTCTGGTCTGATGTTGTCCGCAAACAGCATCTTGCCGTATTCGTGCCATCTTGAGAGCACATCTTTTGTGTTTGTCAGTCTTGTGCCTTCTTTGTTGTTCAGACTCAAGTTCTGTGGTTGGAAATCCCTCTTTTTTACTTTTCTTATTTGTTCAAACATTTCTTTTGACTTTCTTTGTGTATTACATTCTGTTATGTTTGCACACTCTCTTTCTAACCATGCATTCTTGTCTCTTCTGATCTTTGTTTGGATTTCCTTCTTCAGTGCATGATATTCATCTTGTTTACTAAGTTTTCTGGCTTTGCTCTTTCTTTTTGCAAGCTCTATCACTTCTTCACTGATGTATGGTTTGGGAGTTTTCCTCGTTCTTTTCCCGAGTTTCGATTCAGCTGTTTCACTCCAAATTCTTTTCATGTCTTTCCACAGTGTATCTGGGTGTCTTTCTTCAGCTGACCACTCCTTGAGTAATGCTGAGAAACGGTTTTCTGTTTCGATCTGAAAAGCATTGCTGATTTCAGGGTCTTTCAGTTTGTCCGTGTCAAATCTGTTGGTGGGTTTTGGCTTGCTCTTCCTATATGCTTTCAATCTCAGCTTTGCTGTCACTAAAATGTGGTCAGTGTCACAGTCTGCCCCTGGCCTTGTCTTTGAGTTGAGCACAGTTGTTTTCCAGTTTTTGTCAATCAGGATGTAATCAATCTGGTTTCGGAGATTGCCTCCAGGGTTTATCCATGTGTATCTTCTTCGCATCGGGTGTTTAAAGAGAGTGTTCGTGATGCTCATTTCATTTGCATGGCAGAAAGATGCTAACATGTCTCCTCGGTCGTTTCGTTCTCCTAATCCATAGGGTCCTATCCCACATTCCAGATCCTCACCCTCTCCCACTTTGGCATTGAAATCTCCCATGATTATGCATATTTCTCTGCTTGGGATTTTGTCTGTTACTGATTGTAGGTCATTATAGAACAGCTCTATTTCTTCTCCTGTGCTCGCAGATGTACACATACTGAATATAACAAACATTTTAAAAATTGTTTTGTATATGTACTGTATACTACCTCTGTCTGATGATGGTGGGGCTCACAATTTTAAAAAAAAAAATCGAGGTTGGGCATGGGAGAAAAAAGCTTCATAAACACTGTTTAAGATACTAAAATCAGAATTTGACCCAGTTGGAAATAAACTTCTAACACAGTTAAAATCAAAGACGTGCAATTCACTATTGGGAGTGGGCAAAGACTGGGATAAGCAGAACAGAACACACTGGCGAGGAAATGCACATGAAGTCCTGAGAACAATGCCAAGCTCAAGGCACAATTTTCTAAAAATAGTCTTGTTGATAGGACAGGAAACCACTTGGAAAAACCCTGTCTAATAATAGCCGTGAAACAACAATTGCAGGCCTTGGAGCTGAGCTTTATGTGTAGACAGCTCACTATTCCCAATACAACACAGCATTTTTTTCTCTCCTTTCTTCAAAATAATTTTTTGGGTTTTTTTTTTTGTGGCTTGGCTATGGTTCGTTCCTGGGTCTTCAAATGAAGGTTTTAATGACAGAACAAATCAGACTGTGACAAAAGGTCGTTGCTACAGCGTCACATTCGCAATTTGCTTTCCATAAAGAATGTAACTTGCGAAACAGCAGTGGAAATCAGGGGTTCAAAGTATGTTTTGAACGGCTGTTGTTACTTGTACATCCATTGCCCCAGCATTTTGCGCTGCGGGCGCGAAGGTATATGTACCCATCCATAGCCCCCTCCTTATCCTCAACCGTAAATCTTATCCAATCCCTAACCCTGCTCCCTACTCTTTCAACCAAAAAAATAGGAGGAAAACAAAAAGAAACTTACGAAAGAATAATTAATTAAGGCTGTTGTTAGGAGTATTTCGGGAGGAGCTCTCTAGGTCTGAGGTCACAAAAGGCTTTAAAATACTTAAAATGTTTGGGGGACAGATAACAAAAATCTGTTTTGAAATGATGATGAGAAGAAAACTTGCATATATCATCTTGGAAAAATTTCCATTTTGAATCGCGCTCTTAAAACGTAGCAAACTGTGATGTTGGACAAAAATTTTGCAGCAACGACCTCCTGTCAGTTTCAAACGAAGAATAAATGAACAATAAATAAAGGACAAAACAGCAGATACACTGTTCTCTCCTTACCTTTCTCCTGCATAATCTGACTGGCCACTGCCCTGTTGAACAACTCTACAACGGCTGTGTCATCTGGGTGATGGAAGAGAATCAAGAACGGAAGGCCTTCCTCTGTCAGCTCCTGTGACGGATATAGAAAATACATAGGGAGAGTTCCACAGGTCCTGACCACCCAGGCATGTCCACAAATTGCGGGCATATAAATGCTGCGAGTACTACACTTTTTCTTTCAATTGTGAAGGAGTGTGGCGTGAATTGTTGCATTGTTGACATCGATGACAAGCGTGCAAGACGACACATGGAATATGACGAATTGATTCGTCTCACTATCCTGTGTTTCGGATACTACTAAAAAAGGGGGATCTTCTTTTATCAGGTGAAGCAAAAAGATTGGGCCTGGTCTTCCCTCATCTCAAACCCAGTCTTATCCACTGTCAGAGTTCAAAGTGATCGAGACATACTGCATTCTTTCCAATCACATATGTATAATCATAGAGAACACTGACAGTTCTTACAATCATGCTAATTCAGAAAAGTACCCCACTAACCTGCATCCACCTGTCACCGGTAGACCAAATGGATGGTTTTGGGCATGAACTATCCAAATCTAGAAGGTCAACTTTGCTCAAAATGTTGTTTTTTTCCTACAGATGTTATGGGAAGATATTTTTACGCATACAGTGGCGCAGTATGGGTTCCCAGTACCTGGGGCAAGGCAACTATGGCGCCTCCCTGACCCATGGCCCACTGCCACTCCTCGAATCCCTTCCACCAGTCCAGTATTGAATCCCATACTCCACCAAGCAAAAATGTATTGTATTTTAAGAAAATACTGATGCAATTAAAAGTAAATGCATCTAATGCTAATAATACTACACTAAAATTTATTTAAAAGGCAGACTATTTTTAAATAATTTTTTTCAAATTTTGCGCCCTTAAGAATTTTGCAACTGCCCACACTATGCCACTGACATATACTCCATTTTAAACAGATCAATTAAAATAACCATGGACAACAAATTTTTTTTTTTTTTTTTTAAATCTTTCTTCCATGATTTGGCTTTCAAGTATATCCCTAACATAATCAAGGGAGCCAATCAATTATTTAAAAAATGGAGACTGATCTGAAGTGATTCCCCCTGTTCACAAACTAGAAGCACAAACCTCAGCATTTTCAAATGTAATCTCTCGAACAAGGGGCAAGCAGCTGTCAGTCGCCCACTGCAATAATGTATCATAATTCGCCATTTGACCTGTGTATGGCACATCCTGGCGCTTGTTGGACTGAAAGAAGAAAAAAATCCACAACGGGTTAGGAGTCATCTTTTTTTAAAGTATGTACACTAGCGGGAAGGGGCCAGGGTGTTCTCCAGCGTATGAAAAGCACACATGGGGAAGTGAAGGTTTCTAGGAAGCATTGAGACAAGTTTTCAATTATGGTGTTACCCAATAAAAAAGTTGAAATATTTCACTGCTTCTCTTTTTTTCTTCAGCAAAATTAAGTTACTGGATTATATGATAATCACGTTGCTAATGAAACCACCAATTTAATGGTTCATGCAAAGTGCCACTTACGAGTTTCAGAAAATCAAGCATTTGATATGGACGTTCACCATTCTATTGGCCCTGGGCTTGTACCAGGGAAGAGGAGGTATTAAACTTTTAAAACATTTGCTCCATACACTCACATCTCATGGCTACATTTCCCCTATAACAAGTCAGGTTTGATCCCATAAACCTAACAACACTGACAGGGACAACCTGGGTCAATGGAATATCAGTAGAAATGATTAAATACAATAAGAAAGTTTGCTGTTTTTGGACTATAGTCTTATCACGAAGCCAAACTGCAAACTATGAGTCGTGCTGACTGTTCTGCTATAGCTCACTGGTGCAAAATACAATGATCTCTGGAATATGATAAACTCTGTACTTGCATTGTGCATCATTGAACAGCTTCAGAATCCCACTCCTCTCCCCCCTTTTATTTTGGAGAACCACTGGATTTAAAGATCAGAAAACTTCTAACATTGGGATAACATCTGTTACGGTCTTTATTTTAGAGGGTTCACTGCCCTTGGCATTTACACCTCACTTTTCTTGTTTTTGTTTTTTTGGTTCTTGTTTCTGTGTTTTTGTGGTAGGGATTCGTTTGTTGTTGTTTTTTAATTTTGCACAGGCAGCGGCCTGGGTAGACCTGCTCTTCTTGACTATCAACTGCCAAGGTATCTTTAACGTGTGCAACACGCACACGGGCCCTCCGAGTTTTTCGTCTTTATCCAAGAAGGCTAGGTGCTAGATCCTACCTACCATGGGATCAGGGACAGGAATTTTCCCCCCCAAAAAAATTCCAACATGCCTGCACCGACTGGAAATCGAACAAGGTACCATCGGCATGAGACGCGAGCACCTTGCCTTTAGATATTCTTGTCCGTAATTGAGACAATATGAGATTTCAAGTTATCGTATAGGATAGGGACATCAGCAGGTAGCTAAAGACTGCATCACTGACAAGTTCCAGTTATAATTCACTTTCATAATAATGACACATCATCTATTTCTAAAACTCAAGATTTCTAAGATTGCAAAATCAGGCAACAAAGCAAACTTTTCTCCCAATGCTCACTGAAAATACAAATTTATCCTCCATTTCCAGTTCCCTAATTTTCTAACACAGTTTGCCGGAGTAAATGGCAAACAACCCACCTGGTCAAGTGGATGGATCCTCTGGGAACTGTGAGTGGTAAATTAAGAAGTCCTTGTCACTCACAATTACATGATAGCTGTTGTTACGGGGACATAGTGTTTTTAAACAGACAGCTATAGCTGAACAGTGAACAGAACTCTGTGTTTTCCCTATTTGGCTTTGTCATTAGATTACATCCCCATAACAACACCCTCTCACAATACACAATGCATGGATTTCAGGTACTCACATGAGGAGCTCGGAAACTGATGTGATCTCCAGCTGTCCTCTCTGATAGTGACACAGGCCTGGAACAATAAACACAAATTTCTCGTCACTTCAACAAAATTAACGTCATCATATCCAAATGAAACTAAACGCACAGCAAGTGGCTGGAACATCAGCAGACAAGTAAATTCAGTTTCAAAACAAGACTGCATCTCTCCAAATACTACAATACTTCCATGAAGCATACACGTTAGGGTTCAGTGCAATTGAAAAACACTGCAATTAACTCATTTCTCCCTGCAAATGGGGGATCCCCGTTTTCGCCTTTCATGCCGAGCTGTACCGCAAACGGGGAATCCACGTTTTTTACCCCTACCTTATTTATTTATTTTTTTCAATTCTAATTTACAAATTACTACTTTATACCTATACAATAATAACAACAACCACAGAATATCATAAAGCATTCATTTATAAACACTTCCACCAAATAGTATTGAAAAATATAAAATAAGCGAGTAATGAATTTTTTTCTAACGCACCCTATAAAAACATGAAAACGACAAAATTTACTTGGGCCAGCTGGAGCAACTTGGCCAAATTTACTTGGGGAGAAATGAATTAAGATACTGCGAATAATTTTGGTATGAAATCATAAAAAGAACACAAAAATTTTTTATAAAAGGCTTCAGTCCATGAATACATATATCGAGGGGTACTTGCCAGATATTTTTGTATGTGACATTTTGCTGATTTTGAGATTTTGCCATGAAACTGGTACTCTCATTCCTAATTTCATTTTGTATAAGTGTCATTCCAATCTGTTAAAAACTTCTCGAAATGTCCGTGCAACATAATTTTTTATGCATTTTAGCCCTTTTGCTGACCAAACTTCAATCCTCATGTCCTGGAAAAGGCAAAAGTGCACATACAACAATATGGCAAACACCCTATGATATGCTGGCAGCATTGCCCCTGGCAACTGCTAGGCCTAATCTCTACCACAGACACATGCATTCCCCCTTTTCTCCAGCTTTTTCTGATGTAATGACTCCAATTTTGTTGACCAGCCCAGTGGTTGGGCCGGCAAACCCAATGTCTCAAACCCCGCAGGTTCGAAAATGAAGCGTTCAACATAACATGGATACTAGCAAGAAACTGCCTGTCGTGATGTAGCTATGTTTATGTGCTTTGTGTTACTTTAATTGCTCGTCATGTACTGTTTGTTTTATCTGTTTGTCTAACTATCTGCTATCTGCTTGTGTTGAACAACAACGCACCACTAATGAATACCACTGTGCGGAGATGACGTCACAGACGTTGCAATAAACGATTTCGTCCTTCCTAGCGCCATTGCTCGGTAGAAGGATTATAACTGGATCATGCTTCTGATCCTACTACAGTTGAATGTTGAATAAAGCCAAGATAATTGGCTAAAACAGACTTCAGACTCTCCGCTTTCAATTTATTCATATCAATTTATTCAACATGGAGCGTTTTCTCCGACCTGAGAGGTTCAACGCGGACCCAAACACACCAGACGCATCCAAACGCTGGAATCACTGGCTGCGAACTTTCAACAATTTCCTGTCATCTCTACGACAACAATCTTCCATTCCTACTCTTGATGAACTTGACTTGCTGATAAACTTCGTTGACCCCTTTGTATATGAATACATCATCGATTGTCCCACCTTTGCCTCTGCCGTGGAAGTCCTGAAAAACATTTATGTTAAACCTGGAAATGAAATATTCGCTCGGCACATCTTAACAACTACCAAACAAGAACCAGGGCAGACACTTGACCAATTCTTACAGAGACTGAAGATTCTTGCAAAAGAGTGTGAGTTCAAAGCTGTTTCAGCCGACAAAAACAGGGATGATTTCATCCGAGACGCTTTCATCTGTGGCCTCTCTTCAAGTCAAATCAGACAAAGACTCCTTGAGAATAAGACATTAGACTTGTCTACTGCTTTTGATCAAGCTAGATCGCTAGAAATGGCCGAAAAACAATCCCAGACATACAACAATGTACCAGCTTCATCATCAGTGCCCTGCGGCAGTACCACCACTCCAGCCATCGACGAGAGTGATACACTATCAGCTGCAATCAGTTCCAAATACTTCTTCTGTGGTTTTCAACGGCATCCCCGATCAAAATGCCCTGCTCGAGAGGCAACTTGCAAAGGATGTGGGAAGAAAGGACATTATCAAAAGGTGTCTATCAAAAGGAAAACGGAATGACTTCGCCTCTGCTGCTAATCCCATCCTTAATTCGGCCTTCACTGCTGCGGCCCCCTTAAGTCTTCAGAAAGCCATTATAAAAGTCAAGGTCTTTGACACTCCTCTGAGGGCACTGGTGGACACAGGAAGCTCTGAAAGTTTTATCTCAGCAGACAAAGCTCAATTTATGAAGTTCAAGACCTTCAAGTCTAGAAAAGAGATCTCCATGGCTTCCACGAATCTCTCAAGTACAACCAAAGGCCATTGTTTTGCTACTCTGGAATATAATGGCGAAACTTATCAAGGAATAAAGCTCTCTGTTCTACCAGGATTGTGCGCTGACCTAATACTGGGTCACGACTTTCTAGATCAACACAAAGGACTTGAAATGACTTTCAAAGGCCCCAAGCCTACATTCTCTGTCTGTGGCATAACTGCTGCAAAGGTGGAACCTGCCTCTCTGTTCAAGAACTTGCTTCCCGATTGCAGACCTATAGCTACAAAGTCAAGACGGTTCTCTACACCAGATAGACAATTCATAGACTCTGAAGTCCAAAAACTGCTTGCCGAAGATGTGATTGAACCTTCTGATTCTCCGTGGAGAGCGCAAGTGCTGGTAACAACAAATGACCGGCACAAGAAAAGAATGGTAGTGGATTATAGTCAGACTATCAATCATTTCACCCAGCTTGATGCATATCCTCTTCCTCGAATAGATGAGATGATTGAAGAGATCTCGAAATATGAGGTGTACAGTACAGTAGACCTTCGCAGTGCCTACCACCAAATTCCCATAAAGGAGGAAGAGAAATTCTACACTGCCTTTGAGGCCAGTGGAAACCTCTACCAGTTCAAACGTATTCCATTCGGCGTCACTAATGGAGTCGCTTGCTTTCAACGCATCATTGACGGCCTCGTTAGAAATGAGAAAATTAAAGACACTTTCGCATATTTAGACAATGTCACTATTTGCGGTAGAAATCAGAAGGAGCATGATGAAAACTTCTCTCACTTTATGAAGTGTGCCGCTGAGTACTGCATAACTTTCAATGAGGACAAGAGCATCCTTTCCGCCAGAGAAATCAAGCTGCTTGGGTTCCTGGTTTCCAAGGGCAGCATCAAACCTGACCCTGACAGACTACAACCGCTGCGAGATCTGGCTGATCCTCATGACGCAAAATCACAACGACGGGTTGTAGGCATGTTTGCCTACTACTCTTCTTGGATCCCAAACTTTTCTGACAAAATACACCCTCTTGTCAACAACCACACTTTTCCATTACCAAAGAAAGTGAAATGTGCTTTTGAACTGTTGAAGAGAGAGATAGAGAATGCTGCTGTTACAACCATTGACCAGGATATCCCTCTTGTGGTCGAAACGGATGCTTCTGACATAGCGATAGCAGCTACCCTGAATCAGAATGGGAGACCTGTTGCTTTCTTTTCAAGAACACTAAATCATAGTGAAAGGAAACATTCATCTGTCGAGAAAGAGGCATATGCCATTGTGGAGGCTCTCCGGAAGTGGAAACATTATTTGCTTGGAAAACATTTCCAACTTGTGACTGACCAGAAAAGCGTCGCTTTTATGTACAATAACGCTCAGAAAGGAAAGGTGAAAAATGACAAAATCCAGAGATGGAGAATTGAACTGTCGTGCTACAGCTATGACGTAGTATACAGACCTGGCAAAGAAAACCATGCAGCAGACGCTCTCTCGAGGGGGTACTGTTCTACTGCTAACTCGAACGCCGAAATACTGCAAGATCTCCACAGCACACTATCCCATCCTGGGGTTACGAGGATGATGCATTTCGTCAAATGCAGGAACCTCCCTTATTCACTAGATGAAGTGAAGAGAGTGTGTGCAAACTGTAGAATCTGCTGTGAACTAAAGCCTTTCTTTTACAAATCGACTGATGCTAACCTTATCAAGGCCACTCAGCCTTTTGAACGCCTTAGCGTGGATTTTAAAGGGCCTTTGCCTTCTTCCTCGAGGAACAAGTACCTTCTGACAATGATTGATGAGTACTCCCGCTTCCCCTTTGCTTTTCCATGTGCTGATATGAACGCCTCAACTATAATCAAATGCTTTTGTCAACTCTTCTCTCTGTTTGGAATGCCATCCTATGTGCACTCTGATAGGGGCGCTAACTTCATGTCTAGTGAGCTCAAGGACTTCCTTCACAACAAAGGTATAGCTACTAGTCGGACTACTCCGTACAACCCTAGAGCTAATGGGCAAGTGGAAAGATTGAACGGCACGCTCTGGAAGACAATAACGCTTGCGCTGAGGTCTCGTGGCCTAGAGACCCATCAGTGGGAGCTCGTTCTCACAGATTCACTTCATTCCCTAAGATCTCTTCTATGTACCGCCACAAACGAAACTCCGCACGAGAGAATATTTCGCTATAACAGGAAATCCACAACTGGTATAACTCTTCCAAGTTGGTTAACTACTCCCGGTACTGTGCTCATGAGAAAAAACGTGAGGACTTCGAAGTATGACCCCTTGGTAGATGAGGTTGAACTGTTGGATTGCAATCCTCTGTATGCTCAAGTCAGACTTCGTGATGGGAGGGAGACAACAGTGGCTCTGCGCCACCTGGCACCACCTGGAGACATGACTACATCGCTTACTGTTCCGAATGAAGCGGCTCCTTCGCCGACAAATAATGACTTAAATGTGAATGACCAGACAAATCAGATAATGCTTGTTCCTGAACCAGCTGTTATGCAGACCGGTACGCAAAATCGTAGCTTGAATCTAACAGACTCTCTGAACACCCCAGGTAGTAACCCTACGACTTCTCTCAGAGAAGAAAACTCTGAGATTCAACCGGAAGCACCTGATGAAAGTAGACCTAGTCCAAAACGCCGTCCTTTTGTTCGGACCAGGGTTTATAACTTACGGAACAGAGAAGCTTGAACTCTACGATCACCAGGACTTTTTCTATGCATACTTGATGCAATTTGTGACAATAACGTTTCATTGCATTTTTGTTCGCTAGTATTAATTGGGGGTCATTGTAATTTTGAAAACGTGTTTAATGATGTCCCCGATTGCCTGAGGGGGGAAGAATGTCGTGATGTTGCTATGTTTATGTGCTTTGTGTTACTTTAATCGCTCGTCATTTACTGTTTGTTTTATCTGTTTGTCTAACTATCTGCTATCTGCTTGTGTTGAACAATAACGCACCACTAATGAATACCACTGTGCGGAGATGACGTCACAGACGTTGCAATAAACGATTTCGTCCTTCCTAGCGCCATTGCTCGGTAGAAGGATTATAACTGGATCATGCTTCTGATCCTACTACAGTTGAATGTTGAATAAAGCCAAGATAATTGGCTAAAACAGACTTCAGACTCTCCGCTTTCAATTTATTCATATCACTGTCTTTGCACAACCACAGTCACAACTCCTTTTCACCAGATATTCTTTGAACTACTTACAAGAATTTTTACATCTTCTAATGATTAATGGGAAACATAAAAAGCCTATTTCAAATGTGTGTAGGAAAAATGAATTTAAGATAAAGAATGTCTTTCAGGTACAGCAGTTTTTCTTCTCTTTTAAGATTACATCCTTCCCACATGTGCAGTTTCATGATAAACTATAGTAAGCAATAGATGACAGAGTATCATTTACAGACTGAATTGTTTGGTGTAATATGCTGTGGAGACCACTGGTTTCCAGTGCAGGCCCAGCAGTGACATTTGTAAATAATTCAAGAGGATTTCCAAACGTGTCTCAAGGCCAGATTTTCCTACACTCATGAAATATTCAAAACTGCGGGGGTATAGGGATCCACACAAGGATGCGGCTTTCCAAATGCCCATGTGCGGAGGGGGTGAGCAGGGGAGACGAGTTAGTCCTCTACAGGCACATATTTATAGTTAACGCATACTTCTGTGACTAACTGCTGAGTACATGTAAAGGTGTATTCTGGCAATACTGGCATGAGAAGCATTCAGAAGTTTTTCAAGTATTTCACTGTGTCTATGAGTATCCTCACCCTAATGCTGCATGGAAGCCACAGTCATCCCTGAGTATATTTGCTACACGAGAGAACACCCTGTAGTTGTCCGAGGTTTTACTGTCAAAGTAGCCAATGATGTGACGTTTGTTGTCCTACATCAAGGAAGAAATTGATCAAGAAAAACATTAAAGGTGGAAAATCAAGATAATAATCACTTTATTATTTCACGTGGGAAATTCACTCTTACAGAGCATTCAAGAGTAAATTTATGATACACACATCTTACGTGATATTACATGAACATGTCATAAAATCAATAACAAGCCTAACACATAATGTAACATGGCACGGTGTCATGATCACATTAGGATCATAAATGCCGTGCTAGGTCACGACGTCAGTGAGTTAATTTTTACGATCTTGTTGATTATAACCAGCGTAATTTGTCCTTGAGCTGTTCTCGTGAACAGTTTGTTTTGAAACACCTTTTTTCTGATGGATGGAGAGGAGGGGCGAGACAGAATAAATGTATAGCTAGGAATGACAGAGCAGTTCTCGACCCCGTGATTTTGATTAACATAGATAAGGGGCGAGTAGTAGTTTATTTAGACGCTTAGTTGGCGTTCGGAAATTCGTGCATAAGAGTAGAAAGCACGGGGTTTGAAGATTTTAGTAGTTAATGTTTCGCATTTTAAATTTTGTCTAGACCGTAAAATTGACCTTGATTTTGGCGCAAGGCCATGACAAGCATAAATTAATATTGCAGGCTGAGCTGAAGCGACTGCACCAATCAAATGTATGAATCTGGACGGAAGGTCGAGACATAGCTTTAGTATTTAAACCCGTGCAGAGCTTAGATAGTGGCCACATGTAGACAATCCATTTACGAGGTGGACGGCGATAGTCCTCAGCCAGATGAGAGACATAGAGACGCAGTTGAGCAGTCCATATTGTGAGGAGCGCCATGATTTAAAGCTCCAGAGCCTAAGCTACTTGGTTTGATATGAACCCACAGCGTTTACATCCAGCGCTCTCACTCCCAGTGAGGGCCTAATGGTGAGAGTTCATACTAATTTGTAATGATGAAAGTGAACCGTTCTACTTACTTTTGAAGACAGTTTCAGAGCTACCGCCAGACAACGCATGGTTGTACAAGCATTCTCCATGGCGTGTCTAGAGGAAATGTCCATATCATAACATGTCTCATTGAATTAATAGAATTTAAACTGTTATATCCGTCGCCACGTGCGCGGATTCTATTTGGCATATAACTCATATGACCTGCAAGTAGTTAGAGTGAATAAGTTAGTCTTTATAGAAAGCTGTAGTTTCATTAGTTAGATTCAGTTGCCTTTGAATTGCTGCAATAAAACAAATAAAGAATGGAAAATCCCCTGGATTAGACAACATACCAGGTGAACTCCTGAAACATACCAGCGAATCAGGAATAAAAGCACTCCACCAAATGATCTGCAAAATTTGGCAGACAAATGAATGGCCAACAGACTGGAAGCTACAAGAATTCGTCATGCTATACAAAAGCGGCAATGTCAAAGACTGTGGAAATTATAGAACCATCGCCCTCATCAGTCACACCAGCAAAATCCTGCTCATCATCATACTCAACAGAATGAAATCTAAGGTAGAAGAGGAACTATCAGAATGTCAAGCTGGTTACAGGACCAACAGAGGAACCGCTGACATGCTCTTCATACTACAAATAATGATTGAACAGATAAGAAGCAATGGAAACGAAGCCTTCATCACGTTCATAGACTACAGCAAAGCGTTCGACAGCGTTAGGCACCATCACCTGTTCGATATAATGATTCAGATGGGATTCCCGAAACACCTTGTGACCCTCATCGCTGCACTATACCACGAACAAAAGGCAACGATTAGATGGAACAATGAGAACTGTCCATATTTCAACATCGAGAAAGGAGTCAGACAGGGTTGCATACTTTCACCTCATCTTTTCAATATTTATACTGAGCAGATCATGAGAAACGCAGACATAGAAGATATGGGAATAAAGATCGGAGGCCGAAACATCACAAACCTTCGCTACGCTGATGACACAGCTCTTATGTCAGATAACATCACCAGCATGAAAAGAGTGTTGCACAGAGTGGATGAAGCGGGCAAGACAGCAGGCCTACACCTAAATGCTAAGAAAACGAAAGTCATGCATACTGGAACAGGGCACCATGAACACCAGGAGATACTAGTAAACAAAACAGCACTAGAAAAAGTGACTGATTTCAAATACCTAGGATCACATAAATCGCAAGATGGAAGCTGCTCAAAGGACATAAAAACAAGGATAGGAATGGCAAAACACAAAATGGTTCAACTAAACAACATTTGGAAGGATAGAGGCACACCAACGGACCTCAAAGTGAACATACTTAAGTGCTTGATCTGGCCAGTCCTACTATATGGTTGTGAAGCCTGGACACTCAAAAAGGCAGACATAACAAGATTGGAGGCAGCTGAAATGTGGCTTTACAGAAGGCTACTCAGAATAAGTTGGACAGAAAGGAGAACAAATACAAGCATCTTAGAACAGCTTGGCACCACCAGAAGAATAACACCTGAAATAAATAAAAGAAGACTTGCATACATCGGCCACGCGGCCCGAAACAAAAGCACGGCCCTTATGATATCAATCCTTCAAGGAAAGACAGAAACAAAGAGAAAACAAGGAAGACCACCCATTACATATCACGATAACATCAAGAAAGTCAGCCAGCTGGAAATAAGTGAACTAACTAGGAAAGCTAAGGACAGGATTGGGTGGAGGAGATTTTGTCGTGACATCCACTGTAGCAGCTAACATCGATGACGATGAAGCCGACAGGTGACAGGTGACATTAATTCCTGTAATTAAACTGCCCTACAGTTCTGCTAAAAATCAAAGCAATTGATTTATTTAGTTTTTAGAGTGCAAGTATTTTTTTTGTGTGTTCGTCGATTGTGGGAGCGGACCTCGAAAGAGTGTCAGTCGAATTCTCCCCATCTAACCCACATCGCGACACACGGAATCTTAGTAACATATGAGGCGAACTGCAAATGGTAAAAGCGATCTTCTATATCTTTCTCTGTTTGCTTTGATGGATAGTATTCCCTTGCTCCTTGATGATTTGATGAAAAACAAGGGATGGTAACTGTCACTATAATATAGATCTTGTCATTTTTTCTTTGGCATTGTCTCCCCATGCTGTAATACCAAATGTTATTATTCGAGAGAAGATAATTAAACCGCCACATAAACTTTGGCCAGGGATGAGAACTACTAGACTGACAGAAAGATGTCCTGCAAAGTGAACTTTTAATATAATGCATCATTGCCAAGCCCGACACACAAACGTTATATTATAAGCCCATGTGCGTATTGAACAACACACAAAACAGTGTTCACTAGGCAAAAAAAAGGTTAAAACTCCAGAAGTTGTGAAATTTCCGGAAGATCCTTTGGTGACTGAGGTTCAAAATGACCATTATCATTCAAAGGACTAATGGGATAGTTTTTATCCATTCCCAAGCATGACAGTAAATGAGAAAAGATAAATTTTCAACACACAATAACTGAGCAAGATCCGTAACACTGTAATTATTCTGAGTATTTCTTTCATGGTAGTCATTCATAACAAAAATGCTTCTCACAGGTTAAAAGGAATATCCTAAAAGAAAAGGAAAAAAATGATGAATTCCCTCACATGCATTTTAATTGTCATTTTCTTCATTTTGTCATCTACCCAGACATGCAAAGTCCACGGAGGATGGCAGGACATTCAATACTCAGGCTGAAGATAACTTCTATTGTGTACAGAAAAAAAAAAAAAAAAAGCGTGCCAGGTAGACTCCACTGATAAACACTTACATCAATATCATCCAACTGATCCAGTTGTGCGATCTCATTGATTGGATCTTTTGCCTGTTCTTTAGCAAACTGAGCCAAGGCCTCTACTGACCTCTGACCACGATACTCCTTCTTGACAATACTGCCCCCTCTGAACAACTTCAGGGTTGGGTACTTGCTGATGCGGTACCTACTAGCGATGTCATCTGTGAACAGGAGACCAAATGTGAGATAAGACATTTTTATCTGACTACAGATTAGCAGTACAATTTGCAAAGGTGGGAATTGGAAATTTGTGTCTTCATACTTTCATAGCATGGCTGCAAATAGACCATCTCCATTGGACAGGCCTGAATCAAGCTGTAAAACTTGCATATTTTGTATTTTTATGGA
The DNA here is from genome assembly GCA_963931925.1 of Onchidella celtica. Taxonomy (NCBI): domain Eukaryota; kingdom Metazoa; phylum Mollusca; class Gastropoda; order Systellommatophora; family Onchidiidae; genus Onchidella; species Onchidella celtica. Next base: position 44,677,860 of record OZ007583.1, read on the forward strand.
TAGGTGAATATACACAGACTGAAGGTGGACGAAAATCTTGATATCGTCGCAGCTCTATGACAATGGCATATGTCAGACTTATGCCAAAAGGCAAATGACGGTTCATTGCAATCCTTAGCATGAGGGCTGTCAGATAATAGTACAGAAAAAGAAATGCGCCAATAGGAAAATGTGTCCAAAAGAACCATAATGGCGTAAGTCACCAAATGACAGGAAAAGAAAGTTTTTTCTTAATATTTATCTCAAAAGTGTGAAAAATGACTTGTGTCATTAGTGTAGGATAGTGATGACGTGGCTGAGGGAGCTCTCAGGAGGATGATTCCCATCAGTGACCTGAGACAATCACTGCCTCGATTCCACAGATAAAGGTAACACTTTCTCCTATTTCTCTGTCGATAACCATGCAGTATTAATTGCAACTCCTATAATTCCTCTTCAAATCAGCTTTGGATGTTTAATATGGCAATGGAACGTGACCCTTGTCTAACTAACTTGAATGAATCTCTGTCCTCTCATTCATACATGGGGGGGGGGGGGGGATAGACAGACAGACAGACAGAGAGAGAGAGAGAGAGACAGCGCGCATCACTGTGAGCTACAAATGGAATTATACCATTATTTCACAAATAGCTCTCCCAGTCATGTGACGTAAAGATTTGGCCAATTGCAAAACTATTCATTTCTCAAAAGCACATGAAGAAAGAACTTACTTTCTCTATCACAGTCCACCTTGGCAAACACTATGCGGCCAGGAATCTGGGAAAAAACAGATTTTGAATATGTGTAAAAGTAAATGGATGTAAGACATGGACAACACCCCCTAGGAGATCTGATTGCCTGAAAAGGTGATTGGAGTCGGCACAATAATGGCCACTTTGCGAGTTTCACGGTCCATTTGGGAACACATTCTTTATTAATGTTTCGTATTCAAAGCTTCTAGATTTCACAAACAGAATTAAACAGTTCCACCACATTGATAGAATTGATAGAAATTGATAGAACTCGAAAGTTTTGAAAAGTGGACAGGTATGCTGGAAGAGCTTGGAGAGGGAAGAAGACAAACAACAACAAAAAAGCTTCAATTGAAACAAGACTCTTAACCTTCCACAAGTGGTCAAAAGAACTCTTTTTTTCCCCTTTAATTTTAGTCCAACATGTAATTAGAAAAACCATCTCCAAGACAAAGCGTGCACTGGGTAGTTCATTTAGTACACATCCAGCCAAAACACCAACAGGAAAAGGTAGAAATGTTAGATAAAAACACAGTGGAAAAGGTAGGGCTCAACTGTGACAATTGTCCTTGCTGATTATCATCGGCTGGTTTCATGACAAAGGGGCGAATAGATTACAGCAGCTGCACAACGAGAAGACAAATGCTTGATTTACCTGTGTGACAAAGGGGCGAATAAATCAAATCTGAGATATTTCCCCTTTTGTGGTTATCAAAAGAATATTGCGGAGGGGTCTACCCAACTCAAGCAATTTTGTTCAATCTCATTTAGTTTTTGTGACATAAAGTATGATGAAATGGTGAGAAATCGATGGATGATGAGAGTAGCACAAAATTTTCAGAACTGAATTTCTCATAACACTTAATTTGGCGGATGTTCCCTTCATCATACAAAGAAGACAAGCATTCGCCTTTTCGTTTCGCAGCTGTCGATATCTATTCGCCCCTTCGTCCCGAAACCAACAATGTGGTTCAAATATATAATACACCCGCAATATTGTTCATTAACCACAGACTACATCAATTTAAGGAATTTAGATAAAAACCACGTTTCTTGGTTTCATGGTTATCTTGGAGTTCTTGGCTACGTTTTGCAACTCACATTTAATACAAATTTATAAACAGTGAAACACAATCTGCCCACAGGAGCATCCGTGTCATTCAAATGACAGCAGAATCAATAGATAATTATCACTGAAGGGATATACAGTAACGATCAAAATGTGGGACCCCAACCAGAGACAGCTGCAGCGTAAGTTACCATCTGCTCACAAAATCTGGATACCAATAGCATAAGTGAAAAGGATTCAAATATGTCTCAGATATTTACAGGAAAGAAACATGATTCCTAAAATATCTGTGAAATTACACAAAACTTTCACATTAACATATTGACTTTGCCATGATGAAACTTTGTAATGGTCAAATTTTGAAAATCATTTTTCAGTTGGTTAGATTGTTTATACCATGCTACATGTTTACTTAAGAGTAAATTCGTGAAAGACCTATAGAAATGGGTGAAATCTACAAAAAACGAAATCTCGCAAGTGCACCATCCATGAATTCCGCCATGATGAAACCTCGCAACTCCAGTCGAGAGGTCTCAGCAAGGCAGTTCTCAGCAGCCTGGGTGAGCTAACAAGGTTCTCACATAACAATACGCTAGATAATTTCACTTATATTGTGTTCGTCTTGCACTTGAAAATTTGCATGTAACATTAATCCAAGTTTTGTTTCAATTTACATCAAATACCCTTCGTAATTCTTACTATGTCTGAAAAATGTTCTAACCATATCATATTTCTACCATTATTGTCACCAATTGGTTCACTGGGGCAAAGACAGTCACAGTCCTATCCTTTCCACACCCCCCCCCCTCCCCCGCCCCCAATTCCCCTTCCCACCAAAAAAATATATATTCTTTAATAATATTTTTGATATTATATCAAATGCCAACTTCTAAAAGCAGAAACACCTGGTGGGCCCATCTCTATCACAAGGGCTGCTCACCCTAGCTTTGAAAAAGAACACCTAATCCATTCCTTTGATGAACCGACAACTACAAAGGTGTCTACCATCATTTGATGTGCCGGAGGCTTCTCACAATGCCGAACACATTTTAATTTTCTCATCCAATTCATACAGCACCAACATTTGTGGGCCAAGTCTTATCACCAGGACTGGCCACCACCTGCTTAATTAAGGCTTAATCCATTCCTTTGATGTGCCTACAATAGATCTACCACTGTTTGATGTGCCGATGTGGCTTCCACCGAAGCAAAAATTAAATGTAAAGTATTATAAAAGTTTTCAGTGATTTGTCACTTTGGCTGATAACAACTGCAACTATATCATTCATCATGTACTTAAATTTTTATGTCTGCGTTAGTGGTGCTCAACCCTTTTCAGAAAGTCAGAGAGAAAGAGAGAAATGTCGGCTTAAAAGATGCCTGGGGAAAAGGATGTTGTCATAAGAGATGACATGAAATAAGCATTTTCTGTCTTAAAAAACAGCAAGGAAAAAAAATTCACTGCGGCGAGGAAGAAATGCCCAGACCTGAAAAAATTACATGTGAAAGATAGTTCTTTTCGCTACTATGTCTATTCCTTTGTCCTGAAAGCGAAGTATCGTAATTTTGTAATAAATGAAAATAGGCCTAAAAATATCGAATAATGCTTTCTCCTCGACAATGATGGCCTCCCTCCTGCCTTTGTTTTGTTTCGACTTTAAACTTCCGGTTGCGTTTCAAAATTTGAAGGCATGAGTTTCTGTGCCGCCTGCCTTCTGCATGGGCCATGCGGGTTTTACTATGCCAATTGTGAGTTGTTTTCTATAATCTGTGTGCCGATTGTGCGTGCTGTTTTCTACCTTGATTACCCGTTCTTTGAACGGGCCCTCACACTAGTAATGGAAAAAAAAGGACCAGAAAATTACATCCAGAAAAGAGTCCTGTCGACCAAGTGATGCCAACATGTGTGGAGTCAACTATATTTATAACCTCAATATCGGAAGTCAAAAGATAGAGACACCAAATATGTTAACCTTGAAATACAGCTGGGAAAATCTGATCTATGCTACATACTGGTTGTTATTTAACAATGCAGTTTGAGTTTGGGTTTTATGGGGCATCAGCACGATAACGGCCACTTCGCGCCCTTCATGGTCTATTTGGGTACACATTCTTTATCTCTGTTTCCTATTCAGAGCGGTTAACTTAAATGCAGAATTTAATACATTCATATAATTTTAACACATTCGTAAAATTCTAAAAAAGTAATTTTCTTTAGATCTGGAAAAAGTTTTGTAAACGAGTATAAAAGTTATTAAATCAAGTTGTAGATCTTAGGCTCTCTCAGAATGGACAGGAGGCACTGCGGGTCCACAATGCAGATATTTCACACCCCTAAAATTAACTACATGCATCAGTAATGCAAATGTTTCCAACTTCACTGTTAAAATGGCTTTATTCTCTAACTTTCTGTCTGTGAAAACAAACATAATGAATATTTAGGTGTTGCAACAGTCCTCAGGTTATTGATTATACAACTAAATTAAATATTTCTATTAGCAGGCACTGTTCCACAGCCTTATCACCATAGGACCCCTCATTTTATAGCTCTATTTTGTTGGTTAATAATGGGATGAATGTATGAGCAGCTGTCACCCAAACAATGTACCTAACGCTCCAGAGAGTTTTATTTTCACAATAGCCGGATATCTGAGCCTTGTCCCACAGTGAGCTGACACGTTTTGATGAGACCGTGTAAGGAGAACTCAATGTGACTGGCCTCTCACTGCTACCATGAACGATGAATGGTATTCATTTTCTTCAATATTGCACCTTATTCTGTTCTGCTGATGTCTGCATTTAATTTTTTTAAATGTAGTATCACTGTTACAGGATTCCTGTTTTTTGAGAATGTTTTTCTACGACTTTTCCACTGCTAAATGTTAAATTCTAGGGCTAATTAAATGCAAGAATAGGAGAAATTTTATTTATTTATTTATTTTTGTTCGGATTTTTTTCACTTTTCTACTGTTTTCTAAAACCAAGGAGAATTCATCCCACTCTTTCCTAAGCTTTTTCTCCAATTTTGAAATCCCAAGGCTTTTCCAGGAATATTTGAATGGGTCTTTGAACTAATCTAGACAACTTGGAAAAGGTTGATTTATAAGTAGATATCAAGGTAAATGTCCTAACACTGAAACACATTTCTGCCTCAGCTAGTAATAGAACAATAATGATCGCACCACAGCCTTGCGTTTTACTTACTTTTTGCAGCTTGCTGTCCTAACTGTTCCATACAGATGTTCGCCCAAATATGAAAATGCAACAGGAAGAACTGTTGTATGTAACAACATTTTTAGGAAAGGACTCCATTTGCCTTCTTCACAGGCACCGAAACTGTAGAAATTTTTTTTGTGACGTAAGGGATTTCCTTGCAAGTTTAAAGAACAAAAAAACACTTACCGGAAATTCTTCTTTAACTTTTTTCCCCGCTTCCTCAAAGGTGGGTGCTAGAATCTGACTAAATCTACACCTGAAATAAGAACAAACATCCTGTCTGAGAAAAGAATTCATCAAAGACTCTAAAAAAAAAAAATGTCCATAAATGACATCCCCAATGCTAGTATGATGTATCAATGTATACAGGCCATCTCAAAAGAAAAAAAAAAGTGTTATATTTATAATATACACTTTGAAATATATCAATGTCATTGTCAAGATACATCTAAGATACATGATTCAAATTGAAAAGATGGGATATAATATCTAATTATTTGAGTTAATAAATCCCTTATAAATCTAAACTGATGGCTGTTCTGGGCTAGACACTGATGTCAAGAGAATTGCAAACTAACACTATAGTCAGCAATCCATGCTGTGATATATTCGTAGATCATATACCTTGTAGAGTATGAAAAAACTGCTGAAAACAGAAAAAACTGCTGAAAACACTAGCAAAAAGCAAAGATCTGAAGAAAAACTTAGGCATCATCATGGCCACTACAGAACTTGCAGTCCCAAATAACTGTGATTAAGGCATGAATTGTTTTGGACAGGGTGCAGTTGCAAGTTTAACAAATCTGAGTTTGAACTGAATATTAAACGAAAAAAATAAAAACGATAAATAATAATTTTAAAACAATTTTCATTTAGCCCAGGATCTGAGCAATAGACAGTCATCGTTACCTCAAGGTAAAGTTTTCATTAGAATGACATAGACCCGAGTGGCTGTTGAAAACACTGCCAATTACACAACTTGAAAAATGAATTGCAAATTCCTACTTACCAGTCAGCATAAAAATTGACTATAGCTATATCACTGCCAGCTGAAATGAAACAACAGCAAAGTCATATAATTCAGTAAACCAAGCCTTCCTGTTGTAACATTTAAATTAAATGAATCGTGCACTTCAATTAAAAGCAATTATAATAGCTTTTTCATTTTCATATTTGTTGCAGTTTCCACACACTTAAAAGTGGCTGAAATTTTCCACTGACAGGAAAGAACAAAACAGGGAAGAGCTCACGAGAGGAGAGAAAGGTGAGAGATAGAAACATGGGAAGAGGAGGGACAGGTAAAAAAGGGGATAATACACAGTACATTTAATCACAATCAGCGTTTTTCCTTCATGTCATGCTGTTTGTCACAAATCCCAGACTGGGAGATGTAATAAGTTATGACAGGACAACAATCACGAACGAACAAGTTAACACTTAACAGAACAACCCATCAGACTCACACATTTATTAAACATAATTATCCAGATAATAGCGCAATTACATACATTATATTATTGAATTTAACTGCCGTACAACGGCCTTATTCCCACATGCACTCTTCCTCGGATCCACAACCCGGTAGTTACTTCCTAAAGACACTTCGGCCTCAGCCTCTCCCCTCAGGGTCTTAATAGCACATTAATAATTCACTGGCACCGCAGTCTCTCAATATCACCTTCCTATTGCCATAACACCTTAGCATTCCACTAGCACCTCAGCAGGGCAATAGCACATTATCATTTCAATAGCCCATCAACATGGCAATAGTACATTATCATTTCAATAGCCCATCAACATGGCAATAGTACATTATCATTTCAATAGCCCATCAACATGGCAATAGTACATTATCATTTCAATTAGCACATTCACGCTCATATCTACGTCCCTGTCCGTGGCCAGACTGCCACGACTTTATGTGCCTCTACTGTCCTGCACCGACAGCCTCACTCTTGGCCTATGTGTGGCCTCCGGCCCTATGCTGGCCTATCCCCTGTGCTCACCGGGGTGGCTCTTCGGCCCGTCCCCGACACCAGTCATCACTGGAAAAAACTCTCTCACTAGTCTTCCGACTGCTCCCCTTATGTTCGCCCACTGGGCTTTCTCTTGCGTCCGCTCTTTAGGACGTTCTAACTTGCAGTGATAGTAATACAGCGCTCTCGCCTCCTTCAGACCCCCACCACTCATAACATGCACGCTTTCCCCCACTTGTCTACGTGCGTTAATTTTACTCTCCTCCTTTCCCCCCGTAATTATTAACTATCGCTCACTCCACTCGTGACACTGTTCATTTACCATAGAGCTTCAAAACGGGACATTGTTAAACCACTTGCATAATCGTACATCCATGAGAACTTTAAATTATTGTACATGCATGATATATATAACTCCAAACTTTCTTAAGTTAATAATTGTGATGGTTTCATTTAATTTAAATGTGAGTGAGAATGATCACAAAGTGTAAAATAATTGTAATTTAATCACAACATATGATATTTACCTAGAACACTGTCTATATTGTTATTGTTCAAAGAGATGACCTCCCCATCTACATTTTGTTGACCTAGAGCATAAATCTGGGGAAGACAAGGCAAAAAATGTTATTTGTGAAGGCACATAACATTTATAAACATTATCAGGCCCAGATCAATTAAATCAAATGACCTCTTAATATAATAATATACACCCCAACTTCAAGGGGCATATGTGCATCCATGCCCTATATATTGGGCACACTAAAATTCTCAGTTACTTATGATTTCCATCATGAATGGAAAAGAGAACAATGCACTTTACAGTAGGCTGACCTTCATCCTCAAATCTGGCAGGAATTTCTTACCACTAGTTGAAAAAAAAGTATTAAACATTATAATTTCTTGTCTTCCTCCAACATCTAGATAAATACAAGAGAGTCCTCAGATTTTCTGGACACCTTGGTCTAGAGGCAAGGTGCACGCCTCTCATGCCGAATTGTACCAGGTTCGATCCTCAGTACCTGCAGGCAGGGGGGGGAAAGTCCTGTCCCTGATCCTGTAGTAGGTAGGATCGAGCGTATAAATCTGAGTCTTCTCAGAAAACTCGGAGGGCCTGTGTGCACGTTCAATATACTCTGACAGTTGACAGATGAGAAGTACAGGCCAAACAAGGCCGCTGTCTGGACGGAGCACTGCCTGGGTTCATACACCATACTGTACTGTGCATTTGTAAACAAAGTTCACTTTACTACACTAACAGCTGTCCAAACTATACATTTATCGCACACGTGATGTCGCGGGACACACTACGACAAAGGAAGCTTTACTAAGAATTTTATTTTTAAAGTTCAGAGTCACGGGATGTTAATCTCCAATACAGTGGTCAAGGAATACCCCTACAACGTCACAACACAGGCTGCGTTGTACTGGCTGCTGTTAGGGAAGTATGCGACACAGTGTGCGTTGTACCATAGTGAAAGAGTTAATCAATAGTAAATTATTTCCTGTCAATTACGTTGGTAATTTCCTCTGTTGAGCACCATGGTGGGGAAAGTACTAATCGCGGGTATAGAGCAAAATTGTTTATCTCCAGGTTTATGAATTGGGGTTCATAATAATGGCAATACTGTAATAATGACAAACTACTGCTTGCAATTTTTTTGCTATCCTGCTACCTTCAACCGGTTTCAAGTTACAGAGAAGCAGTATTTATTGATGTATCTCCCTTAAAATTGAGATCACTGACTGATAGAGAGCAATATTGTGGTGTTTCCGCGTAAGCTCCCATTATTCCTGGAGATACAACAATTTCGCTCTACACCCGCGAAATAGAGGGAACACAGTAAAAACGTCCCTGCAATGAAATATTTACAAATATTAAATGGCCTTCCCTACCAACTCAATCTTGAGTTAGAGACCCTACAGTATTGTTTTGCTCCTTTTGAATCTTTTTTTTTTTTTTTTCACGCACAAGCATGTACAAAGATTGTGATTAAATTAAATGCTCTGAGTTTGGGATTTTTTCTGCTTATTATAGTATTCTGAATGGTGATTTTGTTACAGTGCATGTCCGTGTGCGAATAAAAACATTTCGCTCATGCTGCTTTGCATTCACAGAGAGCATCATTACAAGTCGGAAAATTATAATCATTTTAAGGTAGATTCGGAAATATTTCTATTGGCATACAAACTTATATAATGGTCCTGTCTCACAATAATTGTTCCTGACAGAATTGGTTTTTCTTTTTTGGTATCACTTCACTGTCACCTCTTGTTTTTTTTTTTTTTCTCATAGCAGGAAGCAGCAGCCTTCTAAAGTTCTTTTTCCCAATCCTTCAGGCAAGATTGCAACTTCTGAATTCAAGATTATTCTCATTTTCAGAAAACATTTATTATAATAAACAAGAGTACCATGTAGCTGCAATCAAAACAACAGTTTACCCACATTAAAAACTTCCATTCACTTTATCCTATAGCATCCTAATTCCTATATTTATATTACCAACTTTGTGACGGACACCTGTGACATTTTGGTTTCCCATGTTATCACATAATAATAATAAGAGGAGTACTTGTTATATTTTACACTGCACGGTGTAATAATCAATAATTTAATGATGGTAAGTTAACCCTTAGGTGTCACAGCCCTGGGACATAGTGGCATAATTATTATATTACCGTACCCGAAAATCACTAGACTCATTTGAATGGAAAAGAAAGTATTAAAATGCCCTCATCCGTATTCACATTTATAATACTTTTAGATCAAATCTACCCCCGACTGACCACTATATAGCGGTCTCAGCGCACATATTTAGGGGAATGCTGGCGACCGCTATGGAGGTCTGTGAAACTGAAAGAGTTCATTTCAGTGATGCGACCCTGAAAAGTTTACATAACATGAGAAAACTACATCTTTCCACCAAATTTACAAGGACAAGGCACTGCATTGTGACATTTGTTCATGTTCTAGTTATGAACAGCAAACTGAAGACAGGTCACTTTTACTTTTAGCTATACTATAATAATATTAACCCTAGTCCTGCGGGAGGCCACTATATTGGCCTCCCCGCGCAACACGCGAGACACGGGAGGCCATTATTTTGTCCGACACGCTTAACCGCGGGTCCTGCGGGAGGCCACATTTTTGTATAGCAACGGTGCGCCTTGCGCTTTGGTTATTCGGTTGCCAAGGCTGTCGTTGTTGTTGTTTTTTTCATTCCGATGTAATATTAGGGCATGCTGCATAAGGGCGTCTGTCAGTAGGTTTTTCATCAGGGAAAACTGGGAGAAAATGACCGACTTTGTTGTTGGTCGTTGTCTTTATTTGATGTGGTAATTAGAGAGATATTGTGTTCCTTTGATTAAACCGCTTTTCAGTACATGTATGTGCTCTACGACCTGGAACTGGAAATCAAATCTCTCGCTAAAACTAACATTAAAGTAAGTGGACGCTTTACATAGTGTAGGAGGGAGAAAGCAATGTCACGATACATGTGGTTAGTAAATTAAGCGAATGGCTTAAAAAATAATTTGTTCACCTGAATGGCCTGACATAGGGACAGAAAAAGCGCAGGTCTTGGGAAAATGATAAAACGTGTGTTAAACGGCACGTAAATGCAGAAAAGTCTTGGTTTGGGGCCTTCCATTTCACAATAAAACCTACTGCATATCATCACAAGTACTTTATCCAAATATCATAGGGGTCCCTTACGATTTATCCACCACTATTGTTGTTATTGCGTCCTGAAGTATACGCGATACAGGTGTTCACAAGGACCCGACCGCCGAGGTTATCGGCAACGCGCGAATGATCGGCTAACTGGCCGCTGGCTATCCCCGCACGGGGCGTTACGTGGACGACTTCACTCAACGCGGGACGAGGGTTAAGTATAACCACTTAGATGGCGGAAGACATTACACAGAGATGAGGATGAGGAAAACATAAGCAGAAAAGAACCATATATAGAATGTAAGTCACTGTCTATATTTTGAAGTGGAAGGACAATGCCTAGGTGGAACATGAAAAAACCACTTTATGAACCTTTTCCACGCCCTGTTATATTCCGCCTTTTTAATTCATGGGATTGGCATCCTGTCCCACTTTCATTCACACCCTGATTTTTCTTTTCCTTCTGTGCAACATCAAATGTGCTAACAATAATAACAAAAACATGGATGTGGTTGTTTTCCTGTCATGTAATCCACCAAAAACTATCCCTCCCCCGGTTCTTGCTGTAAATAAAGTGCTGTTTACACGCGTCTAATTTTTTTAATACTCATCATTTGTAACAACCTTCAAAACATTACAATGATTTTATGCACTTGTAACAATAAGACTAACTCTCTTTCCTGATCTTTATTTTTTCATTAAGTGCCTCACGTCTTATTCTTATGATGCATCAATTTATCAAAACCATTCCACCACATGCAATCTGCTATAAATTTCTGTCAACAATGGCATCAGCATGGGTCACTGACCCCATTGTAAATGCGATTCTCATGTAACTAGTTAGGCCATGGCCTAGCGGGTGGGCCTTAACAGTTACAACACAATGTCCCCAGGACTAGTGTTAGAAATAAGATTAAAAATACTGAATATGAAGCGTAGCATTTAATGCTTGTTCAAAGGGAGAGTTTTCTACTTTATAAATGCTGACATAATATGTGAAGTTTGTCATGTTTCATGTTGACATGCTTCCGTTTCATTCCGGACTCGGATTAATTGGCACCAAATGTGACTCGTGAGCATTGGACAGATATGTAGAAGAGTTCCATTTGAGTCACATAATAAGGATAACACAAGGACTTGACTTTTGGAGTCCGTGACTGGGGGCGTCGCAAGAGGGCAGTGCCTCCTCGGCGAGTTCATCTTCTAAATAGATGTTTTTGTAGTAAATATGTGGCTCAATGATTAATGTTCAGAACATAAAATACATGCCCGACTAAAGTTGTGTACTGTAACTGATATGGTATCCGCTAAAGTGCAGTTTAGCCCCCTATTTATCTGCACATGGATGATCCATGTTCCTCTATTCCCAGAGCAAAACCACTTCCCTTCATTATATTTTTTGTAATCGTTCATTTTCCAAAATTTCTTATACTGCGGATGCCCACAAGGACGCAACGGAAGGAATTCCGTACGAGATCCGCACTGTTGCCGACAAAGCGCCAAAGACCAGAAACTAACACAACTACCCCAGCCCCTTTTCGCCTGAGTAGTCAATCTGACTACCGCCCATTGATACAAACTGACTAGACCCTCACGTCCCGAACATTGCTTTTTTTCCAATGACAATTGGATAAACTAACAAAATTAATAAGTACCGAAAAAATATATAGCGTTTTTTATCAAAAAGTGCGGATCTCGTAAGGAATTCCTCCCGACGCAATTTTGGGGCAGCCATGCGCGAGGGGTCGCAGTCCTCCTGGCGAGTTAAGTCTTCGGAAGGAGTTCTGTACTCAAGCGCCAAAGACCAGAAACTAACTAAAAGAGATGATACATAGCTACCCTGGGGGCTTTCCCTGATATGTCAATCTGACTACTGCCCAGACGAACATCGGCCTACGGCCTCGATGATACAAACTGACTAGACCCTCACGTCGTTACTTATCAATCTGACAATCTGACAAAGTGGCGCTCGAGTAAGGTACTCCTCCCAAGTCTTCTACTACCTAGTTCTATATAGGCATGTTACAACCGGCTCGGTGATTCCCTGCCTGGTATTCTGACAAACGGCACATGGACTTTTCCTTCATTAATATTCATATGACAAACGTAAGTTTAGAAACTGATATTTTTTTATGAAATCAGGAGGGCGGACACTTGACGGAATAACTGAAACATACATGACCTGCACAAGGAAATTTTGGAGGGTTAAACTGCACCTTTACCGGTAATCCTTCAACTAGATCTAGATCTAGATCTAGATCTAGATTCTAGATCTAGACGTCTTGTCTATCAAACGCTAGTCTGCTAACAATGAAAATCCACAAAATCTCAATGGGTTCTGCTGTTGAATAATAGTGCTTTCCACAGGAATACTGCGAACCTTCCTCCTGTAAAGACTATGTTCAAATCACATCATCCCCTTGTTTTCTGTGGTCGGAATGACCATCCTCATCCTCATTACACTGGTTGCAGTCATCCATTCCATGGCGACAGGCTTGTAACACAAACACCGGCTAAAGGTATTTTGTGTTTAGATTGCTAAGTATATTCCTCACTTACCGATATCAATATGAAGAAAATCGTGAAATGATGCATCGTGAATTGCAGGACTTGATTTATCCCAGCACTGCTATCCGGCACTTGTTGGGTTTAGGCCACTGCTATACTAAAAAATATCCAATCTGATAACAGCAGTCAACGAAATGTGCGACATCCGGATTGGAAGTAATAATAAACATGGAGAGATTTGCGTGCGTGTAATCTCGTCAATGCGAGATCTGGGGGATCCATGCCAGTGGTCATTTAGATCGTTATTTAATTGCATTAGAATCTTTTACTAAATATAAAGTGGCATAATACTGCATATTTTATTCAAAATACCTAACTTTTATTTGTTCATAAATGGACATAAATAGACAAAGGAATAACTTTAACAAAATCTGACAGCAAAAATACTATATAATTATGCGGAAGTTTATCCTACTAGCGCATGTGCAGTTCATGGCATAGTTGACGGAATGTTTGTATGGAGACGAAATGGAAGCTGTGAAAGATTACCTGTAAATGTTCCTTGATTTGAATTCTTTTGTATATAAGCTTGCTTTTTCAATGCCTTTGTACGTAGCTAAATAACTCACCTAATTTTATGTTTGATTTACACCTCCCAGTGCATGCATAACCACAGAGTGCCGATTTCTTATCCCTCATTTGTCCCAAATTATCCTGACACCAGTTATCGATAGCGGCCTCTGTGAATTAGCAGTAAGTAGCTTGTGAGAGTGTGATTAGTGTATTTGGAGGATGCTATTGATGTTTGTGCTGCTCAGATTTGCTACTTTAGGAAGAAAGATATTGGGGCGCCGAATTCCGTTATTCAACAGATTTCTCGAAAAGTAGTCAATGTACCCAGAGATCTTGATTCTGTCATGCGAAGTTTACAGGAGCTAGGCTAGTGTAACAATTCCATTTCGAAAAATCTTTACGTGATACCCAATTTGACTAGGTCTAGATCTGTATCCCAAATTTCAACTCATCTTGTGAGTACATCCTTCAGTCCTAATGTAGTAATTATGCCCATGATGGCATGCCAAGGTATCACAAGCTCAAAGTCAAACTAAGACTTTCAAAGGATTGTGGTTGATATGGTCTCTCAGTAAAGGGATTTATGAAGCACAGACCTGTCCGAGATGCCACACTGAAAGCTGTAAGATGGCAGTGCTAACTATGTAACTTTCTTAGCACAATGATTCAACTTTCGTCTTTTTTGTGTCATTTAGACCTAGAAGTGGGGAGGCTTCAAAATTGGTTGACACAGCTGGTGTTCTGGCAAATGCAGACATGTAGGCCTGAACTGTGCAGCGGCAGTTCTTACTTAATACATGTACTTATCCAGGCAAACTTGAACCAGACCTAATGAACTGGAAACCCACAAAGAGTTTGGGGTAAATTAAAGAGATTAATAATCTAAACCCAGGCCAATAAATATAAATGTCATTAGCTTATGTTTTACCTGATCAATATTGAATTGCCAGTGGATCCAATACATGCCACTTTACTGAGTCACTTCCTCGAACTGTTTGTAGCGGTGTGACACAGATTATGACTTGTAATTTGTATCGCAATCTGCCCTCGTCTGTGTGCAGCATGATACTTTGAACAGAGAATGTGTATAAAATTGATTTGAAGCTGCTTTTCAAAATGTGAAGTAACCGGTTGCATTTTGGATTTTTTTAAAAAGTAATGATGAGCAAAATTTCAGCATTCAGCATTTCACTTGTTCAGGCTGTCATGTAGAGTCATAACCCCCCCCCCCCCCCTTTACACACACACACGATTGCTTTGCTTTAAAGTGAAAGATATACTATAGTCTGGTTCATTAGGAGTTATTCCCTTAATTTTAATATTATCATTACTGTTATTATGCAATCTTTGCCCAACTGATAGAAATGTTTGATTGTTCTTGCAGATGTTGCTGAGGTGCTAGCATTATGTCTTTGTTCAAAACTCGAGACTGGTGGTCAACCACTGTCGGGGAAGAGGAGGAGTTTGACCATGGTTGTTTGTGCATTGCAAACATTGACAATGACCCAAATGGTTTAGGTAGGGCAGAAAGTTTTTATTGTTTTAATTTAATGGCCTATAAATTGTGCATTCTAGATATGTCATTTATGTGTTTTATAAGGTATACATCTCTCAGCAGTTGTACAGGGGATGCAGTTTAAAAGTGTTGTTGCAATGTCAGTTAGTCAGAAACTGTCTTATTTTTCCTTAAAGTAATCTATTAACTGTGTAATTTTCTATTATGTATTATTTCGTATACTTTTTTAATCCCATTTGAGAAATTTGCTTAAGTAGTGTCATTGCAGCCCAGTTACTCTAAGGTACCGAATAAGCGTACCCCCCCCCGCTTATTTTTTTTCACGACAAATGCGCATCCCCCCGGTCCTTATATCCCCCCCGTTTATTAATTTCAGCCCCTTTCAAAGATGTCCCATCGCCGACAACTGACAATAAAACTTTTTGGAATAGTTTTCTTTTAAGAATATGCCTAGGCCTACCTTTCGTTTATCAGTGTTACATGTAGGCTAGCCTAGTGCATGTAGTATGACTCATGACCCCTCTGGCCTAGATCGACACCGGCACATTGACCTTCGGCCTCGATTTGTGGGCATTCGGCTAGCTTCGGCCATGGCTTGGCCTACTTTGCGTACGCTCAGAATCAGAATGTGAAATAAACGCGATCGTTGATTGGTCGACCGAATATAATGCTAACTATTGCAGGCGATGTTGCTATTTTTAGATTGATCGATCCATTCCGAGAATCAGCTGGCTGGGCTTTAGGCTATCGTGGTGGACACCTTAGCCTAGATGAATGAAAATAAACATGGCAGCGTTTGGCAAGCAGAGTAAAAAGTACTCTTTGGAGGAAAAAGAAAAGCTAGCGACATTGGCTGAACAGTTCAAACATGAGTATTTTCAGCAACTTGAAGATGCAAAGCAGGTGAAAATGTGGGACAGAAGGCGTAAAAAGTTTGTCACGAAATCGGTTGATACTAAAGAAGGATATCTAGCCAAGGCAGTCCGCCTTACATTCCCATCGTTGAAGGATGCACCAAATGATAGCCCCGAATTCCAAAAAGCAATAAAGGTTGCCTCTAGGGCTTTGGAAAATAGAGAAAACAAGAGACGGGCAGGTGATGAAGAGGCAGGACCAAGTGCAAGTAAGAAGAGATTTAGGGAACCAGGTGCTGGTCGTAAAGCTCAGGCCATGGAAGTGAGACAAGCTCTCTTTGAATGGTTTGTGGACGTCAGGGGGTGTCTAAAAGGCAGACTCCCCATGAAAGTTTTTAAGTCAAGGTGCATTGAGCTGTATCAGCAGTGGCTTGCCCAACAAAAAGAACCAATCAGAGAAGAAGACCAGCTGAAATTTACAAAGCCATGGATACGAGGCTGGATGAAAGAATACAATGTGAGTTTGTTGAAACCAAACAAAAGGTACCAAATCAGCAGAGACACAAGGAAAGAAAGACTAGTAGAGTTCATCAAGAATGTCCTGAGGGTGAGATATTTCTTTCTTCACCATCACAAAAAGGAGCCAGCAATTGTAAATGGAGACCAAATGCCTTTACATAGAAACGAGAGTGCGGGGCAGAAGACACTGTCGTTGAAAAATGAAAGTGTGTTCGTCAAAGAGAACTACATGTTGTCCCGAGAACGGGCGACAGTATACACACAAATATCATCTGAGGACAACCTTGTACCTGAAATATTATTCAAGGGGAAAGGTGTGAGGATAAAAGTCAACCCCCCTACAGGAATGAACGTCCAGTTTGCACCCAAAGGATCATACAGACTGGAAAACATGTGCCAGATGGTGTCAACATTGAAGAACAGATACAACATGTTCACTTGCAAGGACTATGCCCTATACAGTCTTGACGACTATTCAGTGCACACTACACAGGAGCTCAGAGATGCATTCCTCAAGAAAGGCTACATTCTGGTCATCATCGGTGGGGGTGTCACAGGTGACATCCAGGTTAATGACACTCACATTCATCACCAGTTTAAAACAAAATACAGAGATCAAGAGAGTGAACTGATGCTCCAGAAGCTGCGAGAGGCTCCCCAAAAAATCCCTTCACCCCCCCCTCCCCCGGCAATGCCCCCCCCTTTATTCCATCCCCCCCCTTTTATTAAATCCACTGGCTTTGTCCTACCCCCCCTTTTATTCCATCCCCCCCTATTATTCGATACCTTAGAGTACAAGTGGAGCAGATGCGTCATTGCCACAGTGCAGCGCCTGTCGGTGGTTTGGGGGGGGGGGGGGGTAGATAAATTTTGATTTAATAATAATAATAATGTATAGCATTTATATAGCGCATATCCATTTAAAATGCTCTATGCGCTTTACAGAAACAACATGTCAACCACAGAGCAGAATGGAGCTGCCTGCGAAGCGCTCAACATACTGCAATGCTTCTTTCTCTCTCCCTGTCTCGCTCACTCTCTCTCTCTCTATCTCAGAGCAAATTGTAACGCAGCCTGTTAGGCGCAGTTCACAACTCACAACAGTTCACAACTCACAGCAGTTCACACAACCATCTCAAATAATATTTGAATATTTATTAATAACAATATATATTTAATAATGAATAATAAATTCTGGCCGGGGGGAGGGGGGGATGATATGGATAAATTTTAATCTAGTAATTTCAATTTTCAATTTTGCCCGGGCAGCGGCCTTTCGGCCTGCTCTTTACAATTTCCAACTGCCAAGGTATCTTTAACGTGCACACGGGCCCTCCGAATTTTTTCGCCCTTATCCGAGAAGACTAGGTACTCGATCCTACCCGCCAATAGGACCAGGGACTTGAAAATATGAGAAAAATCCAATTTCCAACATGCCTGCACTGCCCGGGTTAAGAACCCGGGACCCTTGGCATGAGAGGCGAGCACCTTGCCTCTAGACCACCTTGTCCCCATTTAATTTTGCCCGTTCAGCCTGCTCTTCTCGGTTTCCAACTTCCAAGGTATCGTACTTAAACATGCACACAGGCCCTCCGAATTTTTCGTCCTTATCCGAGAAAAGTAGGTGCTCGATCCTATCCACCATAGAATCGGGAACAAGAAAATAGGAGAAAAATTCCAACATGCCTGCACCGACCGGGATTTGAACCCGGTGCCTTTGGCATGAGAGACAAGCACCTTGCCTCTAGACCACCATGTAATTTTTACTGGGATTTTCACTCCTTCTCGAGTGTAGATCACCTACTGTTTAGGATAAACCTTATACAGCTAGGCTCTTGTTGGGGGACCTCACCTCAGCCTAAAGTAATTACAAAACTGAATAGAGAAAACATGAGTTGTGTTCTCTGTTCAGTTATAACATACTAATACTTAGATGTAAATTTACTAAAATACTACCTAGCAACAGCCTTACAGCATAGCATCAGTGCTTCCCATTGTCATTTCATTTTTATCCTATATATATATATATAATAATGCAATTATATTTTTTTATGCTTAAAATGTAAAGACCTGCCTGGTTAAGGGAACTCACATTCATCATTTCTTACCTTGCAGACAAGATAATTATCGGCAGTTTTCAAGGAACTTTGCGGATTTACAATCCCAGCCCTGGCAGTGGTAGTGGTGTAGAGGATGTAGTAGTAGAGCAAGCCTTTAAACAGCCTATCCTTCAAGTGGAGGTGGGCCAGTTCTCATCGTAAGTTAAAGGGACAGTTTCTGTTTTATTTCATGTGCTTCATTTCATTGCCCTTTGAGGAAGACTGGTCTTTATCAAATTCTTCAAAAATTGATGTTATAGTTTTTTCCTCGCCCGTCCAACCAGCTGGGTTACAAGATGATAGCTGCTTCCTATTAATAGGAACTAGTCTGGAATATAGTTCTTTTGTACAATTCACGCAACAGGAATAAAACAGTTGTTTTTTTTGCGTCTCATGAAAGGTAGTGTTTTTGAAAATTTGACATACAGTAGTTTTCCTGGTTGGCAATGATTTGATGATGACCAGTGTTGAAATCATGCTGATGAAAAGTGGGCTGGTTCTATATGTAGAATGAAAATTTAGTGTGCAAATTGCCAGATATAATGAATATAATAGCAAAA
The DNA here is from genome assembly GCA_963931925.1 of Onchidella celtica. NCBI lineage: Eukaryota > Metazoa > Mollusca > Gastropoda > Systellommatophora > Onchidiidae > Onchidella > Onchidella celtica. The sequence goes on from OZ007583.1 coordinate 44,697,154, forward strand.
CTTACAATGGCTGTAGGACCTAGAGGTGCTTTGAATTGCTTTGATCCAAAAGCCATATAGAATATAGCAAGAATATATAATATAGCAAAACATCCAATGGCTGTAGGACCTAGAGGTGCTGTGAATTGCTTTGATCCAAAAGCCAACTGATTTAATGAATCATTAAAATTGATATGAGATATTTTTCACCTCTTTTCAAATGCAGAGATATTTTTTTTCATACGATGCAAATTTATACAGTTAATGTTCAAAATGCAGTAAAGTTATTTGTATTTCAGAAGTAAATAAAATATCTGAGAAGATTTTACGCATTGAGTAATTGTTTTCAGTAGCTAGAAATGTCCAAATTCGGTGTACATGGTGAGTATAATTAACTGATTCATCTCACAATGTTTTTTCCTTGCCTTTCAGAGCTTCTGAGTACCTGAAACTTGCAATCTTGCACCCAAGAAAATTGGCCGTGTACAATGTGGCAGGTAAGTGGCAGGTTATGAGAGTAAATCTGTCAAAGCTAAAGTCAAGAAAATAAGGGTTGTTCATAGAGTATGCATGCTAAATTTTGGCTATTTTTAACACTTTCACTTGAGACCTTCCATTTGTGCCAGTTTGAGGCTATTAGAATGACGAATTTACATGAGAAGGCTTTAGTGTCGAAAAAAATTCAGTGACATTTTTGCATTGACTGCTTCATGTGAATCATGTTATCTATATATAGTCCCATAACTTAATTTGCTGGTTCAAGAAAATATGACCATACTTTTTAAATTCATTGGCCTTTATTTAAAGGGCATATTATGTACACTCCTCAACCCCCCCCCCCCCCCCCCCCCCATGTAAGCTTTCTGTACACAACCTTGATCAATTCGAAGTACCTGGATGAGGTATTGTCTGTCTGTCTCTCTCTCTCTCTCTCTCTCTCTCTCTCTCTCTCTCTCTCTCTCTCTCTCTCTCTCTCTCTCTCTCTCTCTCTCTCTCTCTCTCTCTCTCTCTCTCTCTCTCTCTCTCTCTCTCTCTCTCTCTCTCTCTCTCTCTCTATTTCTCTCTCTCCTCCCTCCCCACTGTGGAATGCCAACTGAGAATATGTCCTTATTTTGAAAGTCAATCCAAAAGATTTTTCTGTTTTTTTGTTGTTGTTTTTTTTTTGCTCTACAAAACTATTATTCAAGCTGTGGTTTTCAACTAAAAAACAAAGGCCAAAATTTGTAACGCAGTGAAATACTCCAGCCACCATTTTTTTTCTTTTTTATAAGAAAGCACTGTAATTCATTTTCTTTTTACACTTGGTTTTTCCAGCAATTTCAGGCACTGTGGAACACGGGAGCCAGTACCAGTTTACGCTGCTGTATGAACACAATCTACAAAGGACAGCTTTCAACTTTTTTTTTGGACCATTTGGTGGGGTCAAAGGTGAGTGTGACAAACAGCAGGGGGATGTTTGAGGCTTTCAGAGTTTTTTGTCCCCACGAGTACTTCAATTGGTTTGTTTCACACAACGTCCAAGAACTTCCCATACAAAATTTTTCATTGTATTGTGTGGTTCTCCCAAGAGTTTCAGGTTTTGTTTCTTGATAACAGCCAATTTTTGAAAGTGGGTATGTTGAGTCACAATCCCGAAAAAACAAATCTTTACCAGGCGGCAAATAGGTCATTCATCATTCAATGTCAGCGCTGAATGTTCACCTCTCTTGAAATGGGAAAGTTCAGTTTTTGTTTTTTGGTGTTGTAAACTACCACTCACCTGCCCACACTAAAAGTTGGCCATTTGATGATGCATTTTTGACTGATATTCTTTGTTCCGCCAGCATATTAACTCATTTTTCCCCGCGAACGGGGAATCCCTGTTTTCGCCTTTCATGCCGAGCTGTACCGCGAACGGGGAATCCACATTTTTTACCCCGACCTTATATTTTTTTTTTTCAATTCTAATTTACAAATTACTACTTTATACCCAAATAATAATAAAAACAACCACAGAATATCATAAAGCATTCATTTATAAACACTTCCACCAAATAGAATTGAAAAATATTAAAAAATAAGCGAGTAATGAATTTTTTTCTAACGCACCCTAAAAAAGCATGAAAACGGCAAAATTTACTTGGGCCAGCTGGAGCAACTTGGCCAAATTTACTTGGGGAGAAATGAGTTAAGAAAATGTCAATTTTTTTTTTTTGGCTATGCTCTGACAAAGCATAATGCACCACCACAGCTGGGGTTTATATCTAGAATTGGGCTTTATTTCGCTGGATAGGTTGCATTTGCATGTATTTTTGTTTTCAAAGCCTTATAACAGTATGTTTTTTCTTCAATCAACCAGCAATTAAAACTGGGCATTGAATAAATTGTGTGCTATCCGCATGTTTGTAAGCCTCATAGAAACTTACACGCAAAGATTCGAAATGAAAATAGGTCATTCCACTTTCTTATGGTGCAGGTGCAGCCACAAATGACTGCCAGACGAAATTATGCTTTTTTCCGATTTGGCCGGACAGTGCAAACTATGTTAGTAAACTCCAGCTGAATGGCGACTGATGATATACTTTTTTTTCGGGTGTGGCCAGACAAAGGATATAAATGATGGGCGAAAGACGATAAATGTTAAACTAAGATTGTGAGAATGACCGAAAAATTTTGCATGACCAATCTGAAGACACTGAGATGTTTCATGTGTTTCAGGCAAAGACTTTATCTGTGTTCAGTCTATGGATGGCACTGTGTCAGTCTTTGAGCAGGAGAGTTTTGCCTTCAGTCGTTTCCTCCCCGGTGCCTTGTTGCCAGGACCCATCAAGTACATACCAAGACTGGACACATTTGTCACTGCCTCCAGCGCCTGGCAAGTGGAAGCTTACAAGTAAGTTCAACTTATTAGTGTTATACTGTGACTAGCTGGGGTCCCCGGCCCTGCCCGGGATAAATCGGTTTGAATATTGGTTTCAGTTCTGGGTGGTTATTATGGACCTGCTTCATCTCTCCTGTTCCTATTTGTTTATTTTATTTTTGTTTGTTTGTTTTTAAATAAGTCTTACTGCTCTGCCTTTGTGAGTTGACACCCTGCGCATCCCGTACAATAGCATGATTTGCGCACGGGTTAGTGTGTTTTTTTTAGTGAACACATTGCAGGAAGTGATAATGAAACCTTAAAATGGCGAACTATGACTCGAAATAGATCTAAAATTGGGGAAACAATAAATTTCCAATAAAAAAAACTACACCGATTTGAGACTTCTATTAAAAACTGTGCACCCTTACATCCATTCTGACACACCATATAAAATTTGAAGTCTGAGTGTTGAGTGGTTCAGAAGCCTTTTGCAACGAAAAATCTCAAGTCCACAAATATATATAGTATAGATAACTGTGCAAGTGGCTTGGTGGGGACAAGATGGTCCAGTGGCAAGGTGCTCACCTCTCATGCCAAGGGTACGGGGTTCAAAACCGGGCCGGTGCAGACATGTTGGAAGTTTGGGATTTTTCTCATATTTTTGTGTCCCTGATCCTATTAGGGGGGGTAGGATTGAGTACCTAGTCTTCCCGGATAAGGACGTAAAAATTCAGAGGTCCCGTGTGCACGTTGCACATGTAAAGATACCTTGGCAGTTAGAAATCGAAAAGAGCAGGCCGAATAGGCTGCTGCCTGGGCAAAATCAAATAAAGTTCATCCCTACCACTCCCTCCCCCTCTCCAAAAAAATGCCAACCAGTACTGCACTGTGGCCATGACGTGCCAGCTCAAGTTGTAACTGAATGCAATGACACAAAGGCAAATTTCCCAAAATGGGATTAAAGTAGTTGACAAATACAAGTGTAAAATAATAAGAAGAATGTTGTTAGGGATGCGCGATGTAATTACAAAGCCAATGGACAAAATAGTGAAAGTGTGTTCGTTGTTCAGCAATGACCTGAAATGTAAATTACTACACATCTGTAACAGCCTAATACTAACTGTATTTATATAGTGTCTTATTACCCAAGGGGTCTCGAGGCACATTGCAGTTTTGTTACATTTCACATAAAACACGAATACATTAGAATGTAAAAAGATTTGTCAGGTTTGTGCAACTTTTGTCATCTATTAAAGCTAAGAAAGAATATATAATAGGTTTGTGCGGAGACGAGGTTTTTAAAAAGAAGTGCTTTGGCTGGCACAGTTGCCCCTGTGGGTTATGGTGAGGATGAGGGGTAGGGTAGTGTTGTCAAGGTTAATGCCTTGAAAAACCCAAACTGCAACGCATTGTATGCTTCAGTAGTCAAGTACTTTACTGGCACAATGTATCAAAAGCCCCGTCCATGATTAGTGCGCCAGCCATATGGTCACTAGAGGTGCACAAAAGATACTGTCCCATCTGACTGTAATGTCTTTGCCAATAATAAAAAAGACATTTCTGTAGTTGCAAGCAGTTGATATCTCTTGTGGTATTTTCAGACACCAGGTGTTAGTTGTGTATCTATACTTGCAAACAATTGATATCTCTGTGATATTTTCAGATACCTGATGTTGGATGTGTATCTAAAGTTGCTAGCAATTGATGTCTCTGTGATTTTTTCAGAGTCTAGGTGTTAGTTATGTTTCTGTAGTCACAAGTAATGGATTTATTTGCAATATTTTCAGATACCAGGTGTTGGCTGTGGCAGCTGACAATGCTGGTAAAGGGGAAACACAGAACATCAAGTCAGGCAAGAAAGTGGCCGTAAGTATTGATGGAATGATGGTAGGAGCGTGCAAAAACTTCATTGGTTGTGTAAGTGGCAGATGGTATGATAACTGCTGGGAATAGATCAACAACATTGCAAGCCAACTGCTTAAGGCACCAACTGTTAACTCTTCCCCCACGGTACAAGGCACACTGCATTGCGCACTTCCCTAGCGGCAGCCGGTACAACGCAGCCTGTGTTGTGATGTTGTAAAGGTATTCCTTGACCACTGTATTGGAAATTAACATCCTGTGACGTTGAACCTTAAAAATAGAACTTTTGGTAAAGCTTCCTTTGTCCCAGCGTGTCCAGCAATACCACTTGTGCGATAAGTATATAGTTTGGACAGCTGTTGTGTAGTAAGGCAACCTTTTTTTTTACAAAAGCACAGTACAGCATGACGAATAAACCCAGGAGGTGCTCTGTCCAGACATGGAATGCTGGCCCATAGGGAAAGAGTTAAATTCCAAAACTGACAGCTACGTTGTTGAGATAATGACTATTGCAGTCATTATGCAAGTTGCAAAGATCTTCTTATATGTTGTCGTCTGTTGTGCACTGACAATTAAAGTTTTCATGTGGAGAAGATTAGTCTGTATTTTCATTTTTTGCCATTCACTCCTCAGGCTGACTGGACATACAATGTAGGAGAACAAGCCCTGGACATTTGTTATGTGGAATATCAAGGTGTTCCACCCTCTATTGTGGTTCTTGGTGAGTCAGGGAACCAGAAACTCTTTCTCTATTCTGCCGTGTCACTTCATTTCTGAGTCATCCATTGCCTTGTATCGTGTATGCTTATATTTATTATTTCCTTTTTCTTTCACCGTTTTGATAGAATATTGCGCTGTTTCCAGTGCTTCTCTGAATGGTTATTTACAGACACTTGCGATAGAACATGTGTCTTGGGAAATGGTCAGCTCAAATAATATTGCATTGAAGTACAGACAGAGGTCAAGACCCATGGCTGTTGATCCTCTAATACATGTATTGAGGTCTCTGTTTTTGGGGGGATCACTGCCCTTAGCACTTGCCAGAGAATATGTATTTATAGAGAAATGTCACCACCGCCAAATGACAAAACTAGGTCATTGTGGTAACAAGAATTGAAAGAGACCGTCTTCACTAAAGACAGTGTACATGTCTGTTTACTGTGGTTTGTTCATATTTTTGGGCAGTCTGAAACTATTTAGAACCATTTGTAAGTTCTTACGCCCTGTGGAAATGTACAAATGGGTATTGCTTACCGCAGCGACCTACTTTCCGCTCCATGCTAACAGTGGTTTTGTGGAGCCTCCAGTGTCTCGCAGTGCAAATCCACCAGCAATGAAACCTGTCTGCATGTACTTACTCGCTGCACTTACACTTCGCTTTTCTTGTTGTTTGTCTTTTCTCCTGGTTCTTCTTCTTTCTTGCCTTTCTTCTGCGACATCCTCTTCTTCCTCTTCATCATCATCTTGTTCCCCTTCTTCTTCCTAGCCCTCAATAGCAGTGTTTGGTCTTGCACCAAAACAGTCAGAGATTCATATTTTCTGTCTCTATATTGTCTGTAATAGTCCAGCGACTAAAATGAATCAATATTTGAATAGACTGAAATTTATATTTTGTTCTTTATATAGCTTTCATTGGTCTAATGACAAAATATAAACAGCTGGCACCAGGTAACAGGGAGGAAGCGCCAAAATGATTTGAATGTCTTTGTCTGCAACTTTTCTTACCTTGCCTTTATTGTATGCTCCAATGCCTGGTTGTGTCACATGAGGTTATCTTTCATGGTTTTCATCCCACTGAGCTGGATTGTACTTTTATGACTACAGATTTCTTAAAATCTCACTCTTTTTGTCTTTGCAGGTGAGCGGACCATCTTTTGTTTGACAGACGGTGGAATGTTGCGCTTTGTTAAAAAGCTTGAGTACGACCCAAGTTGTATTCTACCATATGCATCTTGTAAGTTTTTCATTATGGTTCCACTGCCAACTTCATTAAGCAGTGAATAGTACCTCATGGTGAAGTCAGGCAACACCTTTGATGTTATAAAAATTTATTCAAAATATGCCTTTGATATTGAAATTGCGTGCTTGTAGATAATGCAGCATTTGTTGAACATTTGTTTATTTTTCACAGTGGTATTGGACCATTAGTAGGTTGAATTATAGGGAGATCGGTGTTGAAAGATATTGGAGATCAAAGCCTAGCACATCAAACCAAGAAAGAATCTTGGTTATCATAATTTTGAAAAAGCCTATATGATAATCTAGACTATTTATCATGAAATATCCAGGAAACAAATAATAGAATCTAGTCTGCTTTTTCCTTTTGATTGAATATGGTCAGTTAGCTGTTGGAACCTCGTTTAAACTATGCGTGGAGGCTGTTGTTAAAGGATTGTTGTATTTTACACAGAAAGTTACAGTTGATCAGTGAACACAACTTCGTAATCGTATTTTCTCCATTTGACTCTGTAATTAGAATGTAGTCTCCAAGCGTCAGCCTTTGATTTTAGTTTTAACGAGGTTCTAACAGCCAAACGAGAATATGCTGTTAAGAATTAAAGAAAATAAGACATTAATGCAAAAATGCATCAACTTTGTGTTTGTATTTTTAGTGTCAGAGAATTCTCTTAGCTATCTAGTGGGAGCCCACACTAAATCTCTGCTGGTGTATCAAGATGTCACACTCAAGTGGATGGCCAAGATGGAGTTTGTCCCTGTTCAGGTCCGAGTGGGAAATTTCAAGTAAGTCTGCAATACTGTAAACTCCCTGCTCACTGTTCCCATAACCCTCCAAAGTATCTTAGGTCCTGTGTATGTTGATCTGGCTAGAGCAGCCATGTTATGCAACAGTTACATGTTTGGGTATTTTCTGTATTTTATTCCTTTTTTCTAATTACTTTACCTCAGCACGTCTTGTCCTTTCGGAAAGAGGCTAATATCTACAGCTTAGTATAAAAACTTTTAAACACTTTTACAAAAGAACGTTGTGTCCAGTATGTGCGTCCATCAAGTTCTTTGCACTAGGGATACATATTCTAAAACCTTTTGTGACTCCAGAGCTAGAGAGCTCCTCCTGAAATATTCCTAATAACAGCCTTAATTAATTATTCTTTCAGATATTCTTTTATGTTTTCCTCCTGTTTTTTGTTTGAAGGGGTAAGGGGGCAGGGTTAGGGATTCGATAAGATTTAGGGTTGAAGATAAGGTCGGGGTTAGGGATAGGTACGTATACTCAGATGCCCCTAATGCACAATGCTTGGAGTGCATACATACTTAGAACGACAGCCTTTCAAAACCTTTTTCAGATGTATAATACAAAACAATTTTTGAGAATGTCACCAATTAATAAAATTAATACTGAACTATTTCATTCTGTTTGTGAAATCTAGAAGCTGTGCATACCAAACATGAATAGAGTGGCAAATAGACCGTGAAAGTTGCAAAGCGGCTGTTATCGTGCCAACATGCCTCAAAACTCAAACTCAAATCTTTAAAACACTAAGACTGGTGGTTCTAAGAAACCCCCCTCCCCCCAAAGAAAATAATTTATAGTATTGTTCGATGACAAGTTCTATGACCCTTGACTGTATTTATTTCAGGGATCTGAGAGGCGGGGTGGTGGGTCTAAGTGAGTCGGGACGCCTGGAGGTGATGTACCTGGGCACTGACCCCTCCGTGTTCACTCCTCCGCAAGTGGAATCAAGGGACATCAACTATGCATCCATGGATGCAGAAATGGCCCGTCTGATGAAACATGTGAAATCTAAAAGTGCAAATAACAGTAAGTTCTTCATGTCACAGGTGTCACATTTCAACGGATTCGCTGCAGTCAGGGGTTCTGGTTTGCATAGATGACAGTTGTCAACATTGTATAGGATTTCAGCTGATGTGAGATTTGGTTCCAACGCTGTGCGAAAATTTGCGCTTAAATCATCATGGGTTTGTTGCGTTCAAGAAATGTGAATCAAATTAATAATGAGCAAAAATTATGTGCAAGTGGCGGAATGACACTAAAAAGAATTCACATTCTGTCATTCAACATTTCATATTTTGTTCTGACTGACTAATCCCATTATTTATTTGAGACTGTGACACAAGCTGATTGTCGGGGAAAATGTAAAATAATATCATCAAGTTATGTTCTCATCATATTTTTCTAGACATACATTGAATTTCCTCCTTTTTAATTTAGTTTATATTTTAAATTGGTTAGGTTACCCCCCCCCCCCCCCCCTCCCCCCCTAAAATTTGCTCAACTTCAAGAAGTAAAGGTGTGTTAACTTTTCATACACATTAAAATTCCCTGTGATATTCATTTGCTTCCAGATTTAGAGGATTTACCTCCGGGTGATAAATCAAGTAATTAAACTGACCTTTTATTTTGAATTTTTTTTTTTGTTTTGTTGAAATTATTAAGTGAATCCTATTGCCAGTATTATTGCTTTTTGTTTTTATTATTCTTATTTGGTGAGATATTATTACCACTTCAGTCGTTAAAGTTATGTAAGCTTATATTCTTGCCACATATTCCTTCATTCTTTGATCATTTTCTGTTTAACCTTTGGCAGTGCTGCTTTGTTTTCATATATTTAGAGAGGAAGGGAGAGTAAGAAAAAGGGAAGTTAGGAGGAAAAAGAATTCACAGAATTATTGAAACGAGCATGCTTATTCACTTCTTGAAATTGAACTTAAATTCTTGTCAGGTAGGACAAATGGGAAAGTGAGGGGAGTTCTTATTGTGTTTGTGGTGAGAGAAAGAGACAAAATCGTAAAAATTCTTTCTGTACTCTTTAGCACCATCTGATTTGTGCAGAAAATATTAACCTTATACAACCAACATGCATAGCTTGTATCATGATGGCTTTCCTCTTATGCTCTTTTTGGTCAGTCTGTTGCAATTCGTCACTAAAACAGTACTACTGAAATGCTGGCTGTAGGGCTGTTTTCCTACTGCAGACATTGAAGACAGTATTAGATGTTGTACGTTTATTGTGCCAATGACATTTTTTTTTACCTGCCGTTTTCTCTTCTCACAGTTATTACCCCTACCCTCAAGACAGAAGATGACTTGACTGTCAGCGTGCATGTCAGTCCTAACCTGGATGATGTGTCGGTGAGTAACTGCCCATTGCTTTCACCCTCCCTGTTTTGTGTTCTCTCTCCAGCGTGTCCAGCGAAGTCGGAAAGTCGGATTTTGGTCGGATTTTTAACTCACGGTCGGAAAAGTCGGATTTTGGTCGGAAAAATCGATATTTGGTCGGAAAAAAAAATATGAAGTATTGCCGATAAGGGGAAAAAAATTATCGCGCAGAAGGAAAAAAAATATACCCGTGAAACCCAAACCCAAGCTGCGTCAAAATCGCCCTGCCAGTTGGAACGCGAATCTGCCGAGATCACACCTGATTAACGAGACTTTGAGAAAAAGCTACGCTTGCAAAGGCGGCCATTTCGTTTTTCTATCTGGACGACAGCAGTTGATAAAGCATCTCTCTTTTGTGTTTCTTCATTGTGCCCATTGTGAAATTCTGTGCAGCTGGACTTTAATGAATTCTTCAAGATCCAGATAAATCGCGGGAGATCCCATTCTAGATCTAGACTCGAGTAGTGACTGATAAAACGAGCCAGGACGACGGACGGTCTGTTTCTCGGGTTTGGGCTCTTCCACTTCGATTGAGTTTCATTTGGACATTGTTTGAACGATTTTCTCATTCATCGGCAGCCATTCATTGCTACAGGAGGCCACTCCATGTTTTTTTATCATGAGGAGGGTAACGTGTGTTTTTAGATCTGGATCCAACGTAGAATAGGTGGAAACTGGTGATATCGCTTGCTTGATCAAAATCAAGGTCCATTTTTATGGTCTGGTCAATGTCAATAGTATAGTGCTCCGATAACAAATTTCAGGAAGACTAAGAACAACCAAAAAATGGGAAAGTGCTACTTTGATCCCGAGTGGTTAAAAGATCCACAGTATAGTGACTGGCTACTTTGTGACAGTGGGGACAAGGATAATTTCCGCTGTAAATTGTGCAACAGAGCATACAAAATTGGAAAGTCGGGAAAGAAGGCTTTATTGACACATTTGTTAACACAGAAGCACCAGGATGCTGCAGCAGCAACAAAGAAAAACGCTTCCATTCTAGGATTTACCAAGACAAAGCCTGGATCTGTTTCAACTACATCAGCACCAGTATCTTCTTTGGGTGGACCTAATGCTGGTTCTAAATCTAGTTGTAGTTCGCACACTCAATCTCAGCTGCCTGTGTCGGATAGCGATGTACTAAAAGCGGAAATCAAGTGGGTTCTCCATGTTATATCCACTCATAGCAGTGCTAGGTCATCCGACAATACTGATGAACTGTTCAGGTCAATGTTTCCTGACTCTGGCAGTGTTTTTGTGTGTTTTTTGTGTTTGCACTTGTAATTTTGAAACATTTTCCGCGCGCTAGACTGGTAGGATTTTTTAAAGGAGTGGTAGGATTTTTTGAAGTTGGAAAGTGCTGGACACCCTGCTCTCTCAGTTGCGGGTGATTGATGGGCGCTTTTGATAGGGTTTCTTTCTGTCCTATCATTCTGCTGTAGTCTGTGGCCTTACTTCTTTCTGACATAATATGGTCTGTACATTGTCGACATGCTTTCTTTACACTCAGAAGTCTGATTTCGTTGCAGATGGATGGAGAGCATTTGTAGTAGGGTCTCTTTCCGTCCTGTCCTCCATGATCGTGTCGACGAGCTTTCTCCAAATTCAAACTCTCTCTCAGTCTTTCTGTAGCTCACTTATTTTTTTTCTCCTTTTGTCACCATACTTTCTTTCAATCTCTCCAGTCTTCCCCATCTGTTCATATAGGATCAACAAAAATGGGAATGATTATGTAAATAGTATAGGCTGTTCTTGTTCAGATGTCAGAAAATAAATCTAATAAGATCAGAACAGAATAACATCTATTTTGTGAAAGGATATTCAGCAGATGTGAAATCTTTTTCATTCTCATGCTATTTCTTGCAAGTTATTCATTTAATCTGCCACTTCCCTTCTCACTTGTCTTCAAAGCAAGCGTACCTTTGATGTATAAGTTGAATACTTCCAATTTAGAAATGTTTTGAATGAATTATTATTCACAATTCTCCTCAATAAGACATTAGCTGGATGTGTGCCATATTTTACTAAGGTTCCATGCCATGTTACAGTGTTACTTCACGTAATAATCCTGTTATTGAGTTATGATATTGTTTATGTAATGCTGTGTGAGGTGTGTGGACCATGTAAGTGCTCCCGAAGGCTCTGTGCAAGTGAATTTCCCTCAAGGGAAAATGAAGTGATTCTTATCTTATATTATGCCAAAACATGTGTTTGAAATGTTATTTTCTCTTTGTTTTCCTTATGGTCCAGATGGCCTCAGGTCTGGAGTTCTCTGAAGATGAAGGTGTTCCATCCACTACTCTCAGGGTATGTCAACATAGGATGAAGAACATCTAGCACAGGCAACATCTGACATTTCAAATAGATCCTTGGAAAACTTCCAGAAGCAAGGAAAAAAAACCTTTAGGGCAATACTTTGCAATAAACGTCAATAAATATGCCCATTTGTATTTTAACTTAATTTTCAGTAGACATGTCTTTGAATTAATTTTATACTTATATTTCAATGACAGGTTGTAGTGTACTTTTCCTTGATGGTTAAATTTGCAAATATGTGTTTGAAAATGACAAAATGTGACAGTGCCGGTGTACTATTCAAGGCTGTAATGTCTGTATTCTGTCCACGTTTTCAGATCCAGATGAAGTCTCGCCTGATGCTGGAGGCAGTCAAACTGGATATTCATTGTCCCTGGCCATTGGCCTGCAATCAGTCAGAGTTGTCAATATCTCAGCTAGGTGAGAAGTTTACCCGGTCTCATTGCAACCAGGACAAATGAGTACATCACGGCTTTAGTTCTCGTTTTGTTCTATCTCCATTTTCTGAAAAAACTGGAGATCTTTTTGTATGTAGAAGAGGTACAACAAATGCACACTTTGACACTTGTTTAAAATACGTTGTGGCACTTATCAAGCTGTTTCACAGTTCCCATGTGTTCAAAATCTTTATGGTATTGGGGTTTGTTAGGAGATTGAAGTCTAATTACAAAGGTGAATTGGGAAAGTACTGAGTTGTGTTCACTACTCACCTGAAGCTTACCGTGTAAAGTACTATGTCCCTTAACTCATTCCCTACCGCGAGCCGCATTTTGCGGCTCAGGATTCTCACCCGCCAGGACCGTGAGCCGCGTTTTGCCGCTCAAGAAATACGGTGCCTGTCTAATCCAATATTTCCAAACCACTATTTCTATCAATCTTTCCTATCTTTTGAAATTGAAGAGTGACTTCCTGTTCCTCGTTTGAAAGCGTTAGTCAGGCTTTAGCGCGAAAGAAAGGCATACGAACGACCGTTTTTGAGCAGCATTTACTTCCAAGTTTGTAGGTTCAGTAAAATGGAGCCAGGGCCATCAGGGGAACGCCCACCCAAGCGTTATTGTGCTAAGAAAGCTATGGGAATGCTGGATTCGTGGATAAATGGCACTGAGGACGATGTAGACGAACCATCAGTGTTATCTGAGTCAGATACAGACGGTGGTGAAAGCAGTGGTGACGAGTATAACTCAAGTAGTAGTGAGGAGAGTGATGATAATCTGGAAAATGGGCGTGGCACTCAGCAACAGTGTGCTGGTAAGGGGAAAGGCCCTATGAATAGACCTGGAACTGGAGGAAAAAGAACAGCAGGGGCTGCCAGTACTAGTACAACAACTACTACCAACACTGGCAACAGAGGTCTAGATCTAGATCTAGATCTACAGAAGTGGAAAAACGTGAATACTGGAGAGACCACAAACCAGTTTCGTTTTGTCCGTGAGGGAAACAATGGCATCACCAGTGATCGCATAACTGCGCAATCTTCCCAACTGGACTGCTACTTGGAATTATTCAATGATGATATTGTGGATATCCTGATAGCCAATATAAATGCCTACGCCAGGAAGCTTGTCATTGAAAAGAAAAACCAGAGGAGGCATTCAGTCTTCAACAAATGGGAAGACATCACAAGGCCAGAGCTTTTCAAATTTCTGGCTATCTTGATAGCAATGGGCCTAAACCCTCGAGACTCTGTGAAGAGTTACTGGTCAGTAAAAGATCTACACCTTTACACCCCATGGTACCGTCAGATGATGAACAGGACACGGTTCGAAGTAATCTATCATACGGTCCTGCACGCTGGTGGGGAAAATGCAGAAGCACAGGACAAAATTGAGCCCTTCCTCGAAAGTCTGATGGCCTCTTTTCAAGGAGCTTTTTACCCTGGCCGCAACCTTTCAATTGATGAAATGGTTATTGGGTATAAAGGCAGGTGGAAGAACAAACAATTCAACGCCACAAAACCATCGAAATACCACATCAAAACATTTGGCTTGTGTGACAGTGTAACTGGTTATGTTCTGAACCTGTTCACCTACTACGGGGCTCAGACTGCCTATCATCCAGACCTCGACCCACAGTGCACGCAGGCGGAGAAAGTTTTCAGTAAATTGATCCCTCCACTTGCCAAAGGCCATCACATTTTTGGAGACAGGTTTTATACGTCTCTGCCCTTGCTCGAGTTCCTGTCCATGAAGAGTCACCACTATACCGGCACAGTTGACATACGACGGAAACATCTACCTGGAGACCTCAAAACCTTATCTCTGAAGCACCAAGAAATGAAGTGGTACATGAGCAATAACGAGAAGTATCTTGCAGTAGCATTCCATGACAAAAAAGCCAAGAAGTTTTGTGCGGTTATCACAAGCAAAGGGGCAGTGGAAACCACAACAATTGAGAATCGAAGGGGAGATATCATCAAGCCATCACCAATCAACCTATATAACCAAAATATGAACGGCTGTGACAGGGCAGACCAGATGGTCCAATATTATGGCTGCCATAAAGAGAAAAAGCCACAAGTGGTGGAAAAAGATATTTCACTGGTTGCTTGAACTTGTTCAAATCAATGCAAACATTCTATTTCGTTTGTCACGGCCACAAACGCCAAGTCGATCAGCTGCAAGCCTGATTGCCTTCAAGTCGGAGTTGATTCGCCAGCTGACAAAAGCTGCGGTTATAATGGATACCCCGCCACCTCATATTCCAACAGCTGTCCAAAATCCTGCACCGATGGTCACAGATAACCCTGTCGTCCGCATTGTGCCGGCAAATCATTTTCCGTCATCAGCAGGGAAAGATCGTAACTGTCAGGTATGCAGCAAGCCAGGGTCTCGCAAGAGAACAAGGAATACTTGCGCAGTATGTCCTGGGAAGCCTTTTCTGTGTAAGGAACCATGTTTCAGACTTTGGCATACACAGTAGGGCTCATGACAAGTGGAGGGACCCAGCAATTTTTTAGCATTTTTTTCAGTTTTACTACATTTTTTTTCTTGTGGTGTAATTTTTTTATTTTTCATCGTATTTATTTGAAATTTTCATGACCTAAAGACAATTGGATTATAAGTGACCTGTGAAAATTTCATGCATATTGGATTAGCAGTCTTTGAGATCTTCAAACAGTAAGTTGAAAATTTATGTGTTGTATTATGAAAATTACATAATGCACTTTCTGTTTTGACAACCTAATCTTTGTCTGTTCATTTCAAAATAACTTTTGACTAACATTGCATGCAAGATGTATTATTTCTCTTCATTTTGATATATAACATTTTGGGGTTTGGTGTCAAAACATACGAGCTACACTAAATTTTGTGGCATCAACTGGGGTGTAAAATAAGGTCAGTGAAAATGGGCTGGTCAGAATGAGGAAAATGGCCCAGTAGGGAATGAGTTAACAACAGCCGTAATACTAAAGCCGCAAATTTATTAGTTGTGCAAAAAAGTGGAGTTGCTACAAACAAGAACGAAGGTTGTGATATGTCTCTAGTATGTGTCGTAGAATGATGTGGAGGTTCATGGCCACATTCCGTGCTGTCAGCATCAGCCAGCCACAAAATACTCAGACAGATAAACCTGAATCAACATAGAAATCAATGAGATATTTCTTGTCCAGAGCCATTCTTAGTATGAAATTAGGATGGATTCATGTCAACAAATAATGTTAGATAATGATAAAGCATGATCTTGTTATGTCAGGGGAGTTGGGAAACTGATTTTGTGGAGATATATTCTGGAGAACTTCTTTACAAAACAAAATTGTCTGGAAAGTCTTGCATGGTGGGAACTTTAACTCTAATCCTAATGCCACATAAGTAATTTGTTTCATTTGCTGGTTGCCAGTAGTTTTTTTTGTTTTTTTTTTAAATATGGCAGTCACAGACCCGATGTTATAATGTTGAAGATCTTTATTTTTATCGAACCAAAGAATACTAGTATATGGTTATGTTCAGTATGTTGTTTGCAGGATTTTTGTTTCAGTACGCAAGTGCTTTCAGGAAAAGTATTTTGATTTCACTTTCATCAGTGGTTACAACCAATTAAATTCAGTTCAGGCACACTGATCATGTATATTGAAAAATGGCTAAAATAAAAAGTATGTAGAAAAACCTGGCATAGGAAATAATACCGAAATGATATAATAAAATGCACAGGAAATGCGAGGAAAAATCAGTCATTTTATTGCATAATTTGTGTCTTATTTCTTACGCCAGGCTTTCCTGCATACAACTTTTTCTTTTTGCAATATTTTGTCTTTGCTTCAAGTCTTGCCACAACCTGTGGTTTTTCTCACATTTTGTCAAGTATATGTGCAGTAGGTTTTATTGTATTTATTTTTCTTTTAAACAGATCCCAACACTCCGTCCGAAACATTTGTAGCTGTATTTCAACGATACCCAGGTCTTCCCTCCCATATGTTTGTACAGATCTCTGCCACATATACATCAGCAACAGGTGAGGTCATTCTCTGCTTTCTTCATGTGTGTGATGGTTGGAGTATGGAATTAACTCTTCGTTTGTCATAAATTTCCCACATTTGCCAATACAAGAGGAAAATAGTGTGGGAGATGAATGAAGACTAACTGCATCAACTTTTACGAATAGAATTTAGAAAGTTGACTTTCTTTCTTCCTGAAACAAAACAGCCTAGCATTCTTGTGCACCGATACATCAGTGATTGGCACAAACGTGACAAGCGGAATAACCGATTTATCGGTGATTGGCACACAAAGAGTTTATGCAAGGAACTAAGTACAGAAACATGTAGGAGGGATGCATGCAAGAGAGATATGAAGGCTTTTGATAGAGATCCTGAGTATTTGGAGGCCTTTGCTGTTGACTGAGCTAAGTGGAGACGCACCCTGCACCAACATCTGAAGACAGTGCAAAAGAAACTGATGGACGCAGCGGAAAACAAGTGGGCCTGCAGAAGAGAGCATTTAGCCTCGGAAATCTAAGACCACTCACATATGTGAGTGTGCATGGGAAAACCCGGCATAAGTCGGCAGAGCTGATTTTGAGAAAAACGGCTTTGAAGTGAAAATATGGGTCCGACACAAACTTCCAACTTGGCTGTTGTTTAGGGGACCGTGGCATGTTACAGGGTAAACTGTAGACGAGCAGGGAACACTACTCACTATGATCTCTATAACGGCTTTGTAATTAGACTACGGTCTCCTAACAAGATCCAAAAACTTCCGACTTGGCTGTTGCTAGGGGGCCGTGGCATGTTACAGGGAAAACTGTAAATGAGCAGTGAACACTACCCACTATGATCTCTATAACGGCTTAGTTATTAGACTACGGTCTCCTAACAGCAATCACTCCAATATTACTTGGTCAGTTAGCTATTGCCACTTATAGGATTAAATGCTGTTTTCTCAAAATGTTGTTTTAGGGGGGTCACTGACTTCAGTTTATCAGAAATGTCTTGTCTTTTATTATATGTACAGAACTTAAAATCTCATGTTGCCGACTTATGCCGGGTTTTCCCATGCACACTCACATATATGACCATTGTGATAAAGATTGTCACACTGCCCAGCCTCAAAAGACTCTGCTTCAGTCAAAACAAGATGCAAAAGTTCATGGTCATCCCTGATGGATGGAGGCCTCTCTGTCAAAGTTGATACTGATTGGTTTACCCTTGTTTGGACACATCAGCTGGTGTAACCTGGCAGAGCATTCTGTTTAGCTCCAGTGTCAATAAAATGATAAAGCAAATGGGTATGTTTGGAATATTTCTTATCTGTATGGCTATGGACTGGCTCTAGACCATACAGACATAATAAAGGGGTTAGTTCAAAACTATGCTTAGGTCCACCTGAATTCAATAAGAAACTGCATAGATGTGCAAAAAGATCAAGAATGCTGTTACAAGTACGTACGTCCCCCCCAAGTTTTTTGCACTAGGGGTACGTATTTTAAAGCCTTTTGTGGCTCCAGAGCCAGAGAGCTCCTCCCGAAATACTTCAGACAGCAGCCTAAATTAATTATTCTTTCAGATTTTCTGTTTGTTTTCCTCCTGTTTTTTTGGTTGAAAGGGTTAGGCCCATGGTTAGGGATTCGATCAGATTTGGGGTTGAGGATAAGGACGGGGTTAGGGATAAGTACATATATGTATGTGCCCCAAGCGCAAAACACATGGGGTGTGTATGTACTTATAACAATAGTCAAAGATCAGGGAGTATACTGTTTTCTGTGCAAAGCACATTAACCCTGGACTGTCATTAAAGGAGAGAGACACCTTGAAAGAGCTAACATTTTCTGTGAATGCATGCACAAGAAACACTTTTTACTTTGTATTTCCATTTTTCAGTTTTGACCATCTGTACTCAAATGCTCATATATACATGTACAAATTTATATCCATCTTAAATGACAGTTACCATCCCATTTCCTCAAATTTCTAGATCATCCAGGAGCACAGAATGATACACATCAAAGCAAAACGGAAATAGCCAGGGATTTTTTTTTTACCTTCACGATTTGCCTCAACAAGACATTATAGCTAGTTGTGTGCTATATTTCAGTAAGGTTCCATGCCATGGTTTCATGGTACTTCATGCAATAAGCCTGTTTTTGAGTTCTGATATGTATAGGTGACGAAGTGTTAGATGTGTGTACCATGTATTTGTTCTTAAACGCACTGTGAAAATGAATTGCCTTCATGATTGCACTTTAAGACCATGTGAACGAAAATTTTTCAATACTCGTTTTATTCGCTCATAACACACTTCGACACTTATTAATCACGTCGAGACTGATATATTTCACAAAAACTTTATTTATGTATGTTTATTTTTTAAAAAAAACAAGAGTGATGCTTATCTTATCTTATTTTATCATGATCTTATCTATCTTATCTTACCTTATCTTATAATTTATTTGAGATGTATTTCTGTAAAGCTTGCATGTTAAGTTTTTTGTCATGGAACTTCCCACCTGATGTCAAATGCTTATGTCTCTGGTCCCAGGTGGAAGACGAGTGTCCACAGCTCGGGCCAACTTACCCTTCAAACTGGTGATCAAACCAGTTTTCCCAGTCAAGACCGCCGCTCATAAACTGACCATCGACACAAACCGGCCACCTGTCAGCCTCAACGACATTTTCCCAGGTCAGTGGTTCTTTGCCAATGGGAGATTGCTCTTTTGAATATTGATTGATGAGCTATAATGCTGTGCATTCTGAATTTGGCAAGCATAGCATTTGGTAAAGGAGAATGTTAACCTCCTCACTGTTACACATTTTCTCCACTGTATGCTGGACAGTGCACTTTCACTATCATATTTAGTACTGTAGGTCCACAATGTCAAAATTGGGCAAAAAGAAAAAGGTGTATGTTTTTCTGAGATACTTGTAATATGTAGGTCCACAGTGCACTTGCACTAGGACTTATACTGTACGTGGTACAGCACAGTGAAGGGGTTAAAGTAAGTAGATTTGGGTGCATTGAAACCAAGTGTCTCTTGGACAGATTCGGAGTTTCTTATTTATGACTCTATGACATTACAAAATGAGGATTTCAGTCCAATTCTGAAGCATCTCGCTATGTTCACGGATATCTGACTAAGACATTTAGCATTTAGGTGGGTTTTAACCAAGAGCTGTTTAATTTTGCTGCAGTTCCTGAATTTCTCTTTTCATTCTTACGTACAGATATGGAATTTTGAATGCACTTTAATAATACTGTACCATCGGTAGGCTATTGGAACCTCCTTAAAACTGAACTCTAAGGCTGTAGTTAGGGGAATGTAATATTTCACATAGAAAGCTCTAGATGAACAGTAAACACAACTCCGTATTTTCTCTATTCGGCTTTGTGATTAGACTTAACAAGAGTCAAAATATGGCAAAAAGAAAAAGTTGTATGTAGCAAAGCCTTGTGTAAGAAATAATACCCAAACAATACAATAAAACGCCGAAAAAAAGAAAAGATGAATCGATATTTCAGTCAGACCTTTTTAAGGAAAACAAGACAAAACAAAAAAGATGGAAAATTGAACAGATAAAACAATTGTACAATGAAAAAATTTGTAGAATATGAAATATTAGTAGAATACAAAGTCAATACAACCACTTATCTGTGAGTGCTGACAGCAGCCTTGAGTTTAGTTTTAACGAGGTTTCAACAGCTGACCGACGATAAATGAATTTTATTTCAGTGTGTATATTTTCTTTTGTGATATGTCAGTGGTGGTGAATTCCGATCTCCTCAGATTTACTAGGTGAGAATGCAGGAGGACAAGGGGCAGCCCTGGGGTTTCAGTTTTTTGAAGGGGGTCCTATTGTCACAGTGCTGGCTTCCAAGACATCACGTGAGTATATTGTTTCTTCAGGGGGACACTCTCTTTCCTGACTGATGGTAGGAATCAGAATCCTAGCATACCGGGCATCCCCATTAGGGCTCATCTGCCCACTCCAAGATATCGTGTTAGGGTTTTCTACTACTTGTCCCAGTGGCCAGCTGGTTCCATATCTGTTGAGTTCGTCCTGCCTTGTTGCACGTTCTTCCCTCGCCCTGTTTGCATCCCACCTCAATCATTCTGGGTATGGGGGGCACCTCATTCTCCTTCCTGAGAATTTGTCAGAGATGCCAACCAATACGTATTTTGTACGAACTTTTTACCCAAATACGCAGCTATGTAAAATGGTGGCTTGAATACACAAAATTTGTCGTGAATATAGTTTCGTATACATTTTACTCATACAGAATCACAGACAAGTATTAGCAATTTTTGGTACGAACTTGATACTTTAACATTGATACTGCTCACACCAAACAATACCTAACTTGGCCTATAAAGAATCGGTGCTCAGAACTACATGTACTTAAATGAAATGAAGTACCGAAGACATAAGCAGTCTCGCCCACCTCATGCGGCAGTTTCAAAATGGGGACCAAGAAGAGGAAACTTGATTCATTCCGGCAAAAATAAGAAATTTTGTTGAAAAATACACATTTTTACTTTGTAAAATAAGGAAAATACAATTTTTAGGTTGGCATCTCTGATTTGTTAAACTTAGTCCTGGGTGAGGCCCATATAGTGGCCTGAAACCCAGGAAGCACTTGGAGGCCACTTTATTGGTCCTCACTTTACAACCCTTGTCCTGTGCGAGGCCATTTTTGTGAAAAAGCAACTCTGCATCTCCTGTTTGTTTACTTGGTTGCTTCCACCAATCATTTTCTTACACTTGTTTCGCTTGTTCATTTATCGTGTCACCCCTGCTACATCTAACAAAATGGTATCATTCAATGAAATGTAATAACCATTCGTCATACTCATGTAATAGTTCGGACATATCAGAAGTTTGACTTTGATGCTGGTTGTCTGCTCATCTGTTCATCCATCCAAAACAAACGGTGCGCATCGCTTCTCATTCAGAAAATGGACCAGTGTAAACAAACAACGTTAAGAAGGGGGAAATCGGAAAACAAAAGACCGAAAGCCTGGAGAGTTCTTCCCACACAGTCCCCCATTCCTTTTTTCTATTCCTAAAACCTACCAATGTAAACAGGTCTTTACTGTATTTGTTCAAACTGATGGCTGTTCCTGGCCAGACACTGATGACGACGCAGTTCAGTAGAATTACTGGCTACATTAAGCAGCTGATTTATGCTATTTTGTTTTTTGAAATGCCTTGTATACATTGAACTAGAGAGGATGATGTCTTGTAATGGAAGCAAGAAATAAGATTGTGTGTCATGCTGTTCCTGCCTGTTGAATTTATTGCCTGACTTGAAACTTATGATTTCCTGACAGAGCGCTACAGGCTACAGAGTGACAGGTTGGAGAGTATGTGGTTGCCTTTACGAGAGCTGGTGGCTCGTCTGAATGGTCACTTTAAGAAAGGGGCTCACAGCGACTTCAGGGTCTCTTTTGATGGAGCGTTACCACTGCAGGAGTATTTTGAACTGGTGGATACACATTTTGAAGTGAGTGTCGTGAAGCATCTGTACTTGGTCTGTTGTTCATGAGGCATTTGACACTGTTGGAGTAAGCCAGACCTAATTAGGCAACAAGCCACCAGTTTGGCACCTACGCCAACTTTGGTCTGGCGTGCCCCTTAGAAAGGGTCTCGATCAGAACAGAATTACTCTTAGTCCCAAGCAAAGAGGAGATTATATGAAATGTTATTTGTACATTGTATTTGGTATATTATATTTATTTGCCTTGTCTTGTTTGATTGCCTGTAATTGCTATTATGTGAGGAATGCTGTGACAGTCGAAAAGAAGATTTTGAGAAAAAACCCATAAGGTCGACAGCAGGTGAACCATAGTGAGTAGCGAAAGTGAAGCAAACAGTAGGCCATGAGTAAAACCCCAACCAGTCATAAAAATTTTTAGTACAAAAAAGAGCTATGCTTGTCTCACAACAGGGCAAGGTCAAGGTCATGGAACTTACAACTTTTTTATTAAAGCTGATCAAGTCCATAATTTCAGTACAAGAATATGTTACATAAAATCATGAACATTACTCCAGTTATTCAAAGGTCAGGAGAAATGGACATACATATGTTGATTTTTGAACCCAAACTTGTCATGAGGCACAAATATTTGTATTTCAAGTTGTTTGGATAGAATTTTAGAAGTCAGCTATAAGTTATTTTTTTTCTTTATTTGAGGGCCTTTTTTTGTTGTTGTTGTGATATTAATTTCATGCTTACAGATAATAGCAATTGTCGTAACACTTGTGAATGTGATTTTGTCTTTGAACAGTTCCGCACAGGATCTCAGGGTTGTCGTGAACTCCTGGCCCAACGAGCATCTCAGTTCCGCACCATACAAAAGCGTCTCTTGACACGTTTCAAGGACAAGACGCCGGCTCCACTTCAGAATCTGGACACTTTGTTAGAAGGCACATATCGCCAGGTGAGGAGAATAGAATGTGTAATATCTTCATTTATCTGGAACAGATAAGTACTTTAGTTCAGAATTGATGGTAGGCTACATACATATACAAGTTCTGCATGCATAGAAATAACTAAACCTCAGTGTTTAAGGTAATGAACAGTGCTGGTATAATTAATTCTGACATATTGCAACAGAGGGTTTTACAGTAAGGACAGTAGAGCTGCCTGCTTGTTAGTCTAAACACAACATGTTTTTGACAAATGTCATTGAATCTGGCAAAGTTAGGTTTAAGGTTAAATTTTCATACCTCATTAAAAAATCAAAACAAAATATTATGACACGATTTCAAGCAGACTATTTTAACTGGATGCTAAAAAATGGTTAATTTTTCATTTTATAAGCAAATCTCAATTTCCGTAGAAAATGTTCTCCCCTTTGGAAGGGTTTTCTCTGGAATTTGGTCTTCCGCCTTAAGCCCAATTTCGTCAGATCAACTCACAAATGAGTTGTGATGGAGAAAAGAATGGCTTAAGAAAACTTTGCCAGTTTTATCTGAGTGTCTCTTCTTGTTTCAGATTCTTGCCCTAGCCGATGCTGTGGATGAGAACGCAATGGCAGAGAAAGTCTCGGCTAATAACTTGAGCAGTGGGACGTACTTGCTGAATTATCTACTCAAGTTGTGGGTGGACATGTCGGATGATGAGTTCAAAGTCCTGGAGACTACACTGAGTCCAGTGGTCAATTCTAGTGAAGACCAGGTCAGTTTCATATTGTTGTCCATCTCACATACTGTCGTGTCAGTAATTTTCCCATGCGACAGGGAAGTGTTTTCAAAATTTTAGTGAAAGTGAGATTTGTTTTAATTCTTTTGGTGAGAGTGAGATTTTTTTAAGAACAAACAAGAATCTGGCAAAAACGTTTCTACATATGTATAATTTCAAAACTATTAAAGATATCGTTACACTACTTTGTGAAATATAGATCTCGTTGTGATCTTCATTTTTTTTTTAAATTCCTTATGCACTATGAAAGTATCGTTACTGCTCTATGCTGTTCAATTAAAAAATATAATTGTCTAAAGGGTGTTGCTAATTGTACGTATGCACTCCAAGCGTTTTGCACTAGGGGCACATACATATACTTACCTATCCCTAACTCCATCCTTATCCTCAACCCTAAATCTTATCGAATCTCTAACCCTGCCCCTTACCCTTTTAACCTAAAAACAGGACGAAAACAAAACGGAAATTTGAAAGAATAATTAATTAAGGGGCTTGTTAGGAGTATTTGGTGGTGGGGGGGGGGGGGGGGGTGCAGGAGAGCTTGCTAGCTCTGGAATCGCAAAGGCTTTAAAATATGTACCCCTAGTGCAAACAACTTGGGGGAGGTACATACTTGTAACAACAATCTTGTCTAAATGTCAGGGCTGGGAGGAAGCTGTGGACGCAGCCATCACCCATTTGTTGCGGACAGCCATGGCCAAATCAGCCAAAGACCAGGCTGTCAACCCCAGTCCACTTGCCACGCCACAGGACACCAGCAAAGTCAAGAAACACATTGCTCTCTTCTGTGATAGAATCGGCAAGGGAGCGCGGCTGGTGGAAGGATTGAAAGGTGAGGAATAAGTTGTAAATTCAAACAAAAACAGGAAAAATCTAATAGCCTTATCTCACTATTTATGAAAAGTAGAGATGCAATATAGCGGTTCTGAAACAATGATTTGCTCTAAAGATCTCTTGTGTTGTAATATCTATCTACTAACAGTTTAAATTGTTTTTTATTTTAATGTAATTTTATCATTTTTGTCCAGACAAGAAAGAGAAAGTGGTAAGAATGCCGGCGGCCAAGACGGTCGTGGAAGGCAATGATGGAGACACTCCAAGAGACCAGACTCCCGTGGACGAAATGCTCAACACTCGATACAAAGCTGGCAGGAAAAAGAAAAAAGACAAAGCTGACAAGTCGCTGTTGGGGCTGCCGCAGATGGACAAACCAGATGCTGGTCAGTTGTCATGTGAAACTGTTGTGTTTTTTTTATGCAAAAGTCCCTTAATTTGCAAGGTTCAGGGACTTGCATGGCTTTGTGGAATTCTATAACTTCCACTGTTTTAGCAACTTTGTCTCTATATAAAAACACATATTTATATACAATAGCTGACTCTGACAAGATAAATCTTGCACATTTTGCTTATACCAAGCCCAACTGCTTATCTAGATCTAAGTCACATTAATAACGACACTTGAATTCGAGGCAAAGACTGATAGATCTTGTAGTTACACCACAATTCCTTGCAGAATATACAGATGTGATAAAGCAGACTTTTGTCCAGCGGTGTGTAAAAAGTGGCGTAGAATACAATTTCCTGTGATACTTTTTGATTCTACTCGATAAAAATGCGTCTCTCTTTCGTGGCTCAAATAATCTGTTAGTATATAATATTAAAGAATGGACTTTGTCCAAAACAAGGGTGTCCACGTAAGTTATCATCAAAGCTGGCGACAAATACAGAAATAACCCCCCGAGCGATAAGTATCCGCGTTTATGTATTCGGTTTTTTTGTTTTCATGAAGGTCTGTTGACCAGAAGCTTCATTTGCCTTTCCTGTTTCTTTACATTTTACTGCATCATTTGTGAATGATTTCTTATGCCAGACATTGCAACGTACAACTTTTTCTTTTTGCCATCTATATAAAAAAACAGCAAGGAAAAAAAAATTCACTGCTGCGAGGAAGAACTGCCCAGACCTGACAAAATTACACGTGAAAGATAGTTCTTTTTGCTACTATGTCTATTCCTTTGACATGAAAGCGAAGTATCGTAATTTTGTAATAAATGAAAATAGGCCTAAAAACATCGAATAATGCTTCCTCCTCAACAATGATGGCCTCCCTCCTGCCTTTGTTTTGTTTCGACTTTAGTACCGTGCATGTCATAAAAAGTAACCATATCAAGCTTGGTGCGCAGTGTCCTGGTGCGCATGAGTTCTGAAGCAGGACTGCAGATTACTACTTTTATTGTAAGAAAGAGAGAGAGAGAGTATGTCATCGAATAGTGCTTGCTACTCAACAATGGTTGCCTCCCTCCTGCCTTTGTTTTGTTTCGACTTTAAACTTCTGTGCTGTCTGCCTTATGCACGGTACGGGCCATGCGGGTGTTACTGTGCCAGTTGTGAGTTGTTTTCTTCCTAGATCTACATAATCTGTGTGCTGATTGTGAGTGTTGTTTGCAACCGGTTCTTTGAACGGGCCTTTTCACTAGTATTTTAGAAGTGTAACAGTTGTTTTGTATTGGAACAGTTGAACATCTCAGAATGATAAGGAGAAAATTTTTTTTGTTTAATCTGTTGTATCACTATGTCAATGCGTTACTGAAATTTATAACTAACTGCTCAATTTAATCGATTTCCTTTTACAATACAGGTGTGTCGGAGCTCTCTGGCATTCTGCCACCGCGTCGACTGAAAGGTTTACCACCTGAAGACCTGGAATCTCGACAACGTATAGAGAGCATGGTGCCAGACCTGGAGTCCATGGGGGAGGAGCCTGTAGCAGACAGGTACGAGGGACAGAACCAAGGGTATTACGGACAGACAAGAGGCGAGGATGATCAGATGTTGAGAAGGGGATTGAACGGAGAGTTGGATGGAGGTTACAGCCTCAGCCCTGCAGTTGATAGGCAGTACAACGATGACGACGATGATGATAAAGAAAATGCTGGACGGCAATCAAATAAAGACAGCGTGGAAATGAATTTTGCATTGTGAGTCATCCAATCTGTCAAGTTTATGTTGTAACATCCCCATGTGTATGCGAGTGTAAAATTGAATATGTCCGAGTGAGAAAATCAGAATTTCCATAAATTTCATATGAATGTTTTCATTCGAGTGACTATTATCCATATAGGACAGTGAAATTTTGAAAAAAGCAAAGGTTAGGGTTAGGAGATTTTTTCTCTCACCATTCACAGTAATGTTCTGGTCAGCAAAATAGCCACAGTAGTAGTTTGCATACTTGGCCACAGATTGATCTCAAGAAAGTATGAGAAGCATCTATCTAGTTTTTATTTTGTTATTATTTTCTTTTACTTTGTTCTGTTGATTTTTTTTTTCATGGCTGTGGATGTTTTTATGTTCCCAGTTTTGCAACAACAATAGTGATATTTCATGGGTAAATTTGGATTGTTTTCTTTTCTATTATGTGTAACTTTTATCAGGTTTTTGACATTACTCTCCATATCACTCTGTGAATTACCTGGGTATAGGGCAAGCTAATTGAAATGTGCTGCGTCCAGTTGTAAATCATTCAAATTGTGTGGGTTGTGAAGAAAAGTTTTATAGAACCTAATTTTGATTGACTCTAGTGAACTTGGCCACATTTTACTTTATTATGTACAAAATAAAAAAATTAATATTATTTTACACAAGGCATTTTCATGAACAATGTTCATGTAGGAAGAATCTGCAGTTGATTCGGAAATCTTGGGATGGTTTGGAATAAATCTGAACCCGAATGTCAGTGTGTGAAAATGAAACAAGAGGGGTTTGACCTCAAAATAGCCAAAAGTTTGACGGTTTTCACAGAGTATATTTTGCTAGGGGCTCTTGTGGATATGTTTTGAGCATATCTATTGTAATCTGTATTCATCATCTTGGCTTTTCTGGGCATTTTTAAAAATGACAGAGGTTTATACCGAAAGGTGGATCAGAAATTTATCTGTTATTTGGAATTTGGAAAGCCCAGCCTTTCTGATGACGTTACAGAAATTTACTCTGCATACAAGACTCTCTCTTAAAGGAAATAGCTCACATAGAAATGAGGGAAACCTTTGGACTATATTGATGTGGTTATATTTGGATGGAATTTCGTGTTTAATTCATAACAAGAACGGAGAGTGTTAATAGTCAGGTCTGTGTGTGTGTGTGTGTACGGCGTGTGTAGTGTTGATTTTAGCTCAGGTCCAGTGTGAAGGACATGACTTTTAACAGAGATGTCCAGTAGTTTTGTAATCGGGTGTACATTCTGGTATATTGTATTTTCTCCGTCCTAATCTACCAGTCTTTCTCAGATGTAACTATTTGTCTGTTTTGAGTCAAACAAGGTTTGCGAATGTGAAGAACAGCTGTGTTTGTACTAGTGAGTGGCTGAGTTTGTTTGAAAACTGGAGAGTTTGAGTGATATCGTCGGTGTCATAAGGAAGGGACGACTAGATAATAACAGCTTGTTATCTATTTGCCCCTTCATCATGAAAGGGATGATATAGTATCACATTATCTATATCTCTGGCACAGTGAGCTGTGTTCATGCTGCTTATTGAGAAGGGATCTGTTATACCACCCGCATTGCTGGCAAAATGAGCTAAGCTCAAGCCATCAATGAAAGCACCCATTGTTCTATTAGGTAATTCTTATTTATTTTGATAATAATAATAATAATAATGCTGGACTGGTACAGTAATCAATGTTCATGTCCACTAAAGAGGGCATCTATTATTATCATAGATGAATATGAAAGATGTTTTGTGTCCATTTCTCTTGCAAAGTTACCCAAATTCACTCCACGTAGAGGGTGACAACAGTAATAATAAAATGTCACCTCATTACAATCCATATTTGATTAATATTTATATTTATCCTGCTGCACTGTACTATCCACTTCGCCAGCACTATGAGCCACCTCCATAATGTTCAGGAGGAAGGCAATCACTTTGATAATCCCTACCAGTGTGGTTTGGTCCAGAGCCAGCACAGCACGTTCTTAAGGCATGAAATGGGCAGTTGGTTTTAAACCAAATAGAGTTGGTAGTGAGTAGAAGTTACCCTCCATTAGGCAAGAGTTAAGTTTGATCTTGCTCTTAGCCCTTTTGCTGCCGGGCCCGAACTCCCTTCCTTCTTTAGACAACCAGAACAATGGCAGGAAGACAGCAGGAAGTAGTGTAAACTTAGAAGCGCAAAATATGCTGGAACAATGTCAGCCAATATATTGACCTCACGGCAGTTTTAGCGTGAAACAGTGGGACCGATGTATCAGCCATGCATCAGTCTTCCACAACATATGACAGGCCGATGCGATGTATAGCAAAAAAAGACCATATGGTAACAAGAGGTTAAGGGATCAGAGTAAAATCTCCATAAAGCCCTGTGAAGATAATAGGCAGACACTAGAAACGAAACCTAAGATCTACCAGTTGAAAAGTGGTAGCCCTTTTTTTTCTCTGCATTTATTTATTTCTCTTGCATTGGTACCTCTCTGAGTTAGTTTATTTATTCCTCTTGCAGTGCAGTGGTCCCTTTAGTGAAGTTTTAGAAAAATGGGAATAAGTGAATAAGGTGGTACTGAATGTTTAATGAATATTATTTACATGGACAGTAATCTCAAAGAGGTGGTTCACATTTTTGTACCCCAAATTTTGTAGCAATGAAAGTGACATTTCACTGTATGTTTTTCTCATGAAAGTAACTGTGATTATTATGTAATGTAATAAATAAAAAGTATGCTGCACTGAGAGGCATTGCATGTTTGCTGAAATTTTTTCCCCTGAAATCCACATTGCCACATAGGCAAAGGTCTTCTCAGATCTGATTTGAACACATTCATGTATTGTTGCACAGTGATTCTCTCTTCAGACCATAAATTATTGCAAATGTTTCATGTAAAATTGCAAGCTCACTAGACTGATAACTTTCATTATAGGTGGGAATTGCCTGCCTCATGACTGACATGCCTCCTGTCAAGATTTTCTTGCATTCTCAGTCAGTTGCCCCTTCAGACTGACAAGGTTCTAACTCCCTTCCATCAACTATTGATAAACTGATGATTGAAGTTTCATGTATGCGTGGCTTTTAGAGGTACGACATTTTTTTCGTTTTAGTAATACATACAAACTGCAGACCGGAGTCACTTCGTACTTTGACACACACAGTGGAGACAGCCCATAGACGTAGTGCATGCAACTCTGTTCAGCCAGAAAGTGGAGATAGAACCTTGTCATTCTAAAGCGATGCAGTGTCTATTCATATATCATCATGTAGTCATTAAAATAGAAACTGTTCAAGTTTAGAGCTAGGTTCAGGCTCATCATTTCAGTCCATTTTCAGCCTTATCAAAATTTTCAGCCAATGTATGTTCATGTATTCATAAAAATACAAAATATTCAAGTGCACAGCTTGGTCCAGGCCTGTCAAGTGGTTTTTGGTTCATTTTCAGCTGTATGAAGATTTTTCAAGTAATTTATAGCTCAGAGATACAGTCAAGTTACTCCACTGAAATGATATTCCACATTAGGTCTATGTCAGTCAAACTGAGCAAGTTTGATGTTGCATCACTGTACAAATGACATGACCAGACATTCGTCCAGATTTTCAATTTGCATAACCCACATGTCATTAAGTTTTCAAATTGCGTCCAGTGGTTATTTTATTAATAAGATATTTAATGTATGAGATTGATACTATTTTTAAAATGTTGATATTGTCTATTTTCCATCCTGGTTGATCAAAATGTGTATAAAATACTGTTTTGTATGTACATTCCAGAAATATGTGGCAATTTTTTATTTATTTATTTTTTTGTGCTGATGTGTCATGATTCAAGTGTGTGCATCATTAAACGTAAATGCTTATGTAGGTAACCCTTGATTGAAATGCTAAACATCACCATACTGTCACTGCTGTATGATAATGGCGGCATATGTCAGACTTATGCCAGAAGGCAACTGATGGTTCATTGCATTTGCGAGCAAGACACACAGACAGTGACACATTCTCTCATCCCCCCCCCCCCCCCCTCCCCCAATCAAACGAAGTGGTTTGCTGTTTATAGAAAGGCTTCAATACGGAGTGAAAGTATCTGGCCCTCTATAGCCTTACATTTTTCAAGTCTGGTCTTTACTGTACCAAAAGTTTCCCAGGCCTGGTTTGATTATTTTATGCATGAGACCCGAGTCCTAATACAAAGCTATCAGAGAAGGAGTTCAGTGATGATGTTGGTGTTTAATATGAGCATTTCAAGTCATAATGTTGCCTATGATAGCTCTATATACTTTTATGCCGTCCAGCAATATTGATCTTGATTATAGGCAACTGTGTCAATATTTAAAAACAAAAACAAAGAAAAACCCACATTATGAAGTGAATTATTGTTTTTGATGTGGTGAAAAGTGTGTGATGAATTGTTTAACTGCTACATTGAATATCAGTTTGTTTTTAAGTTTGTACAACCTTCTTTTGGTGTTTTGTGTTAATGTTCAGTTAGTTGTGGTATGTGTAGATGTGGTTTGCTGAAGTATGGCAAAAAAAACAAAAAAATTATATTATCTTAGTCAGAATTTGTACCAAGCCTCTACTAATGTTGAAATGTAGAGATAGACTAAAACAGTGCTGGGAGTGACATATAATAATGACAGTATTACTTATTGAAAATGAGGATAACTAATTGTATATAGTCTTAACATGCGCAGTGCAGTATTTTGAAAAGCTGTTATTATTAGCGTACAGTAGTATTTTAAATAGTAATCTGTAGCTGAACAGCGAACATTCATTCAGCCCGGAGATTGGCCCGAACTGGCCAGAAGTTCAGGGTCCCTTCAGGTAGACCCGAACAGGTGTTCGAGGACATGTTTGGCTAGGCTTTGATGGGAAGCCGTTGGCTGCTAGTACTAGTAGTGGTTGTACCCTGGAGAGGAAGATTAAGACGAGTCTCATCACCAAATGGGATTAAAGAGTTATACAAATACAAATACAAATACAAATACAATTTTTCGATGAGTCTGGGCTCTGACCCAACCTGGACATTATAACTGAATTTTGTCTCAATTTACAGGCATGCAAAAGCCGATAGTTGTGATCATCTTTCAATAGGGATTTTCAGCTCCAGACAGTGAACACACCTCAGTATTTTCCCAGTCTGGCTTTGCAGTTATATTGTGGCCCTTAACATCGGCCATTATGAAATGAACAAATTTGCACCTGTGATCTGGACTCTCTGTTTAATGTTAATACTAGTTTGTCATTACTGCCAATGGAAGGGGTTGTGTAGCTGCCAAACTAAGGGAGAGAATTGCATCAAGTGATGGTTGCCAATGTAAACATCAGATATTTATCACAGTGAAGATCAGACATATTGATGGTGTTGTACTCTAACTGTGTAACTGGAAAAAAATTGACCAACTCATTTTTTTTAGCTAAAAATAGTCACCACGCCTTTCCGGGGGTTCCCTATTCAAATGGGAAGTCTACACGCACTATAAATAGCAAAAAAGGCTTCGAAACCTTCAATAGTTACAATTCTAACCGTGTGTGTGGCTGTTCTAATCTTGTAACTGATTTCTGTGGCGGAATTTTGTCATGCTCTAGTCGTGCGTATCTCTAACTGCGTAAGTGCCCGACAATACTTTGTGTGATAACCGCGTAACAGGATTAACCAGCTTAAAGACCTGCATTTATATTTTTAAAATATATTTATTACGATAGAAAGACACGTTTTGTTTGATTAATACGACCAAAAAGATATAGTCCTGTATAAAAAAACTCGCAAAAAGATGTTTTTTTTCGTCTCCTGGAAAACAATCCCAAAACCAGTTTTACACTGTTAAAGTACAACACCATCGATATGTATATATATTATATTGATGACAGTGTTGTTGTTGTTGTTGTTATACTTACTCCATACAATTGCCATGTTGTTGCTGTTGTTGTTGATGTTGACTCTCGCCAGGGACGTTCAGGCCCTCAAATAACTTTATCACTGTATTTACTCATCTGAAGAACAAAAGATTTATAATGGTGGCTTTGAGTTTGGGTGTAACGGCTTGTGGACATGATAACAGTCACCTTGCGCTTTTCACGGCTTTTTCGTGATCTTACTTTGGGCGGGGGAAAAAATGAAGACAGTGGACATGATCAGAAAGAATTTAAAAGTGAAAATTTTAGTATTTTTTTTCTTTTCACTGTGAAGTGAGAACTTGGCACTGACAGACAGGAAGTCTTTCAGTTAAATAATACCCCACTGTTGAAGACACAGGCTATTTTTCAATGAAGTTAGGTGTCACTGGCCAACACTCTGTTGTTACTAGCTGTGTGTTTGGAAGGTCTTGGTTCCTCATATAGAGTAACTTGCCTTTTTTTTTTTTTTTTTTTTTAAATTTCTAATTCTGTACTTGAAAGCCGCCCGCATGAAGTATGGTATTACAATGTAGAACATTATGTCAGCATTATTTTTTTAATATCTGATTCTGTACTTGAAAGCCTGCATGAATTATAGTATTACGATGTAGAACATAAGTCAGCAACCTTTTTCTTTTTTCTGTTCTTTACTGGAGAGCAGTTGTGGGCTAAATATAGCATTTCACACTGTAGAGAATATAAGGCCTCAACTCTTACATATCAATGTGTATTAAGTGCCAAAAATGTTTCAGAATCACCTCTATTTTGTCATCTAGTGAACCGCAAGGCTAGTCGCGCACTGAACCAAGTCTGTTTTGCTTCGGTTTTAGTTTCAGATGTAGGCTGCGAAGTTATATCGTACCTCGCTCACTGGCAGGACTGAAACAAGACTGTCTGTCTAGTTGATTCATAGACAGTTGCAAGTCTTTGAGTGAAAAAAAACAATGCAAAACGATTGTTGTTACAAGTACATACGTACCCAACGTGTTTTGCTTTGGAGGTATGTATTTTAAAGCCTCTGGTGACTCCAGAGCTAGAGAACTCCTCCCGAAATACTCTCTAACAGCCTTGATTAATTATTCTTCCAGATTTTCTTTTTGTTTGTCCTCCTGTTTTTTTTTTTGGTTGAAAGGGTAAGGGGGGGGGGGGGGGGGGCAGGGTTAGGGATTGGATAAGATTTAGGGTTGAGGATAAGGATGGGGTTAGGGATAGTTATGTATACTATTTGCAAAAAGCTTGGAACCGTACGCACAAGTAACAACAGCCAAACAGACTTATTTCAGAGTGCTGCCAGCTTAAGTTCACTATGGTCACTCCATTGCCTCTATAGGTTGTATGTCATCACGTTTTTTGTACGATGGTGGGTCATGTTGAGGGGTATTTGCCATTTTGTTGTGTGCGACATTTTTGCCAGTTCTGAGGTTTTTTGGGGACGTTCAAATATAATCTTACACCTTTTTTGGTGACTTTTTGACCCCCCCCCCCCCACCGCTTACACTTTTCTTTCTTTTGCTTCTTCCTCCTCCCCCCCCCCCCCCCCCCCCTCCAATCCCGTAATATTACAATAATACATGTAATAATTGTACATTGCACACGTACTCTTTCTTACAAATGAGGGAAAAATGAGACTCCTGTCAAAGTCAATGTCAAAACTGCCTTAAATTAGTTATCATCAACAAAGGGGTTTTTCATCATTTATATTCTCACCCCACAAAAGTGTAATATTACATCTCCCCCCCGCCCCCCCCCCTTCTTACATTTTTATCATAGGAGCCAACCCCTCCCCCCCCCGAGGCGTAAGATTATATTTGAAGGTCCCCTTTGCCATGTAAATGATTCTCTCACTCCTAATTTCATTATGTATAAGTGTCATTTCAGCCACTTTAAAACTTTTCAAGATGCATGTTTGTGACGTCATGTTTAAGTGTTTTAGCCCTTTTGCCGACCAAACTTTCAATCTTTATTTTCTCGAAAAGGCAAAAATGCACATACAACATGGCAAGTACGCGGTAGTTTTTTCTGTGACATGTGTATGTTTGCTTGTGCGTGTGTATGTTTGTTTGTTTTTAATTGTGTTCTCACCAAAGATAATACGTAGGAGAATTCACATCCTCCCTGCCAGCATTCCTACGTCAGTCCAACGTAAGATTTCCGAAGGATTGGTAGGATTACCGTGGGGTATATTCCCTACGCCAGACCGACGTCGGTACTATGTCAGAATCAGCGGATCTGCTTAGAAACGATGTCATTTGTATGAGCGAACTTCATGTCAATCCTACACTTCTGATTTCTTTAGGATTGCTGGCTGGGCTTTTTTTTTCTATTCTAAAACAGCCTGTGTTTGTGGATTCCTTGGTGTGTGTGTGTGTAGGTAAGGGGCCTTGCGCACTATCCCGTTTCGCCTGCTGCACGGCGTGCAAACGCAGATGTTTGCTTGCTTGGCGAAGAATTTACCATGCTGCACGACACGCGAAAGATTGCTTGCATTGAACGGGTGGTTAATTTTAACATAGTGCGCGCCGGGTTTAAGGTTACCTTCAGTAATGCAGCGATGTCACTGATCCTATCATGAAACCGCATAAGTGCGAAAGGTTTAATTTTTTAGGAGAGGGCAACAAAAAAGTGTTGTAGGTGAAGTGTATTCTTTATCTTCTGATCTATTTGTGTGT
The DNA here is from genome assembly GCA_963931925.1 of Onchidella celtica. NCBI lineage: Eukaryota > Metazoa > Mollusca > Gastropoda > Systellommatophora > Onchidiidae > Onchidella > Onchidella celtica. Next base: position 44,732,473 of record OZ007583.1, read on the forward strand.
GTTTGCGCGCGTGTGTGTGTGTGTTACTGTGTGTCTTTGTTGTTCCATTACAATGACTTGAATAAATAAATTATTCAGCTGAATCATCGACTTAAAGGAGTTTTGTGTCGTTTCTTTGCCGACATAAATTATGACGAACTTTTTATACCAGAGACATGCTGTGACATGTATTATACTAAATTTCGCACGATACTCAGGCCGCGCATGGAGGGTTCAGCGGCCATCACAATATGACAGAACATCGTCCGAGAAACTGATTATTGGTAATTTGCAAAATTACATGTATTATACATGTACTAGACTGTGCACGATACCGAGGCGTAGTGATGCCGCGCATGGAGGGCTCAGCGGCCATCACAATATGGCAGAACATCGCCCGAGAAACTGACTATTGGTAATTTGCTTCAGATTGCCACCTTTATTTATTCCTGTTCATCGAAAGGCACAGTTGCTAGTTAGAAATAAAAATGGATAGAAAGCCTTATTTTGAGAGAAGACCAATAAGGGGCCGTTCAATATCACGCCTGGAGGGGGGGGGGGTCTGGCAAAAATGTGAGGAAGGGGGGGGGGGGTCTCATTGAAAAGTGATATCACACCTTTTAGCCTACTTCAGTGTATTAGAAATAGATTGAAAACTAAGATTTTTTAAACATTTCAAATTAACTTTCATTTGCTCTCGTGTAAGTATATCTAGAATCTAGGTTATTTGTGTAGTTGTATGTCAATTTCCATTTGAATACCTACAGTACAGCTATTTCTTTTTCTTCTTTAATACATTCCATGCTCCCCATTGCCTACAAGTCTAGATTAGATCTAGATCTTTCCTTCCAGATTATCACAAATCTCTAGGCAATTAGAGAGTTCATATACTTATAGTTATATAGGCCTATAGACTATGGCAAAATCCTGTTGTATGTTGTGATTTCTTAGGAATTTGTTTTTAAAGATATAGATCTAGCAAAATGTCTAGGTAGTAGGTAGGCCCAAAAAAAGTGTTGGCACTCTTAGTTTCTTTTACAACTAAATATAGTGTTTTTAGGGATGTTTTAGTTGTGTAATTTAAATTTTGTAATAAAAACTCATAAATGTATTTAGATGATTTTATCATACTGTTTAAGTCAAATAAGTCAACACAATAAAGAAAACACTGAATATGCTGAAAAAACTAGATCTTCTCTAAATCCATTCAAGAAAACAATAAATTTAGTTGTGGAAAAAAAAGAGTGGCAACACTTTTTAGGGCCTACCTAGCCTTTACCTACAAAAAAGTGTCAGACCTTTGTGTCTTTAATTTATCAATGCATTTTACTATTTCGAAGTAGTCTAACATTTAACGTATAATGTCTTATATATTGTCAAATGTGTGATATCACAGGGGGGGGAGGGGGGGGGGGGGGGTCTGGCAAAAATTTGAGGAAGTGTGAGAAGGGGGGGGGGGGGTCTGAAAATCCCCCAAAAAAGTGTGATATCATATTTGAACAGCCCCTAACTTTGCAAACAACTGAAACTTGATTTCTACAAATATTTCAAAATAAAACAAAAATTATTTTTCTTAATTTTTACTGCAATTATGATTTCTATCTACATTTACTAAAAAAATTAGGAAATTATCTGTTTGTTGTTGTTTTTTTTATTTGTTAATTTTCATTTATTTTTTTTAAAATACCAATGCATTTTTAAATGAAAGCTTATGAAAAAAGCATCAAGAACTTTGGAAACAACTACAATTTGATATCTACAAATATTAAGAAATCAGCAGTCACAGGGAATATCGAAGGCAGGAAAAAGCAGGGGTAGACAGAAAATCTTTCACTGAAAGTCTTAATTCATGGACAACAAATAAACGTTACAACAACAACTCCTTCTTGAGGTTGGCTGATGGCAGATCCGAGTGGGAGAGCCATGATCGCCAATATCTGTTCCAGACAGGGTAACTAATGATGATGATGATATTATTCATTAATTTTGTTAATTTTCTCTACCAGTTTCTGCAAATTGAAATTCGCATATCTCAACTCTATCATTTATCTGACCGTCGGCGTTTTTTGGAAAATGTGACAGATTGCGGGTTATAACCCAAAATGCAGTCATCTATTTAGTAAATTTTGTACACATACAGAATCTGGTACATACAATTACAAGCCCATTTTCACCCGGTGGCTCCATGTAAAGATTGCAAGCCTAAAGTGTTGTGCTGAGATGCCAGCATGCCAGCCCCAGAACTTAGAACTTCTAGTGTGCTTTTAGCCAAATAAAACTGTGCCAATCAACAATAGGTTAGTACCAAAGTGGGGCGCGGGGGGAGGGGGGCTTGCAGACATGCAGGTTTAGTTGTGCAGGTAAAGAGCTTAGACTGAAAATGCACACCAGACTTTCCACCACTGAATGTGGCTTTCAGATGACACAAAATTCATTCCCACGGTAACTGCATAGAATCTACGCTCTTTCGTGGAGCTTTAAGTCCTGCGACTGACACATATATGATGTAAACTGCCACCATTAAGAAATGAGCTGTGAATCCATCGACTTTGTTGTCTGTAGTTTTACCCTGATAAAACACATGATCTGATGGTCTTCATTATATATATTATTTTTTTTTTTTTTGGTACATTTGAATACATTATTGTGGCCTGACAAAACTAATACCTTTGACTTATTTAGTATTTTAAGTAAGAAAGTTTAGTGTGTCTGTCGAGTGTGGGTTTGGACCTCTCAGATTAGCAGTCGGATGCCATGGCCCACATCGCGACAAATGAAATCTTCTAAGTTAAAATCAGCAAATCTGTTTTTCTTTTCTTCTCTCTTGTGGACAGGTAGGAGCTGACACAAGGATGTAGCTTCATGCCTTGGATGTCTTTCATGAAGTTTACAAGAACATTATTTTTCAGGACTGGACACACAGATGTTGTCATTCTGTCTGTTGCCGTCTTTGTACAACTTTGGAAATGTTTTTGGGTTGTTTTTGCAATGGAAACAATTTCAAGTACATTTCAGTGGACACAACCACCAAACAGTTAATGCATGAGTAGTCATTGTCTTCACTGTTCTTTCACGCGTTCACTGACTGTGACAGCATTAATTTTCCTCTTTCTTTAGCAAAGGCAATAGCTTGGGCAGTTTGGAGCTCATATCCTAAGGCACAAATATTTCAAAATCTGTCAGTGTCAGATTGCTTTCTGGTGTATGTGAAAGTCTGTCATTGTTGGAAAAGTTCTCAGTGCACATGTGCGTACTGCTGACTTAGTAAGTTATCACGGAAGTGCACTTTTTGCTAGAAAAAGCAGGGTTAAAGAGGAAATACCTTCAAAATCGGCATACTCTGACTGAACAAACCAAATGTTAAGTTTTCAAGCTTGGCATGTTTGTTTGGAAATCGGCCGTTTTAGTGGAAATACAAAAAGAGAGACAGACAGAAAGGAGGTGCTTCAGTGGTTCAGTGCCCATCCCGTTCTGGACACCTCTGCTGGACATTTTTAAAATTGGCATTTTCCAGTCTGCAGCATCCAGGAATGTTTTGTTGTGATATGAATTGGGATGTTCTTTGACCGAGTCCATAGATGGTCACACGTTTTTTCTTTAGTGACCACTGGTCAGCTGGATGGTCACTTTACTTATTTTAAAGGTCAGCGCGTAATGTTTTGTTAATTAGCATCAGATTTTACACGTCATGATACTAATAAAACATTTCTAGTCTTCCAGAATGTGACAGATTTTAGTGTCTGTCAGAAGTGGTCATTCTGGTCAGTTATGTAGCCTGTGGTCAGTCTGGCCACTAACAATGGATATGCGAGCACGTACTGCCCATTTTCAATTTCAAATCTTAAAATCGAATGTGGAAAAGATCAGTGATTCACAGCTTTGGTGTCGTAAAGACCACGGATCAGTTTGAGGGTCACTATGGAAATTTAAATGGTCACTACAAGGCGACTGCGGAAAAATCACTGTTCCTATTAAAAACTTTAAAAATAAAAAAAATCCCTATTCTTTCAGTTTTTCTAGCCCTGAATTGATGTCATTCAAAATGCAACAGAAATACATGTATAGAGGAAATCAGAGGTCTTTAGAAGTGGTCAAGGACATCTGTGCAGGTGGTTATAATTATGTCCATTATTATTTGTATGCCCATTAGCAACAACTAGGCAAAGTTTGCTGCCTTTACCACCAAACTGCACAATTTTTGCCGTAAATGACTCCACTCATAGATTCATCAACAATGTCTTATTTGGCCGGAGAGGACGTTTTTGACCTCTTATTTGAAGGAGATTCGACCTGTAAAAATCTCCCATACGTCCCTTTAGAATGACAAGGTCCTATCTCCACTTTTTGGCTGAACTGAGTTACACACTACACACTACTTCTACGGGCCTTCTCCATTGTGTGTCAAAGTATCAAGCAGATTCGGTGTGTAATTTGTAAGTATTACTAAAAAGAAAAAAACAAATTCTTTGCTCTAAAAACCATGAGTACATGAAACTTCAATCCTCGATTTTTCTCAGAAGTTGACCGGAAGGAGTTAGAATCCTGACATTCTAAGGGGACACATAGCTGTGCTCTATATGGATGTTCACTCACTGTTGAGATTACTAATGCATGTATCTGGCACAATTTGACTCTCTAATTATTTTTTTTAATTTCCTGTTCTTTCTCACAATTTGCGTCGTTGCTTGTGCGTATTTGCATTAACATCAGTGTAATATTATTCTGTGTTAATTGATCCACACTTTGATGTAATCTTTGAAAAGAAAAAAATCTGTTCGATCTTAATGAATAATATCTATCTTAATATTCATTTTTTTTTTTTTTTTCAATCTTCAAGGCTCAGGTTTCGCAGACGGAAACACATACAATTTTGCCATGAATTGTCAGAAAAAATAAAAAATAAATTATTTTCTATTTAATTTAATCCATTTTGTTAACTTCTAGCGAAGTTTTGAGCATGGTGACGTCACCAATCTCCCGTGACGTCATGGCCAATGGATGATGACCTCAGGAAGATCCTTACTGGATGGGAATCACTTTGAGCTCAGGTGTTGAGTCACAAACAATCTGGGTGGCTGCCACGCCCATTAAGATCCATTCGCCATTAGACTGAGCTTTGCAGTAGATTGGAGCACCACTGTCACCCTGGAGAATTGCAAGATAACATGAATAAAGCCAAACAAAAAAAGAAAAAAGCAGTAACATGAAAATGGCAGGAACATTAGAAGTTTCTGGTTCCCAGCCTTTTCTATACCTGCATCCTTAGAAAACTTCTGATATAAACTTGCATACCCTACAAAATTAATATCTGGTTTGAAGATGACACGTACACTGTAATTTTAAAAGTGTCAAATCCAAGTTTTCACACCCCTGAAATACCCCCCTCACCCCCATCCTCTCAAGAGGTTGGGAACCCCTGCCTTATAGGAATAGCAATAACAAACGGAAAACTCTTCCTTGCTTGATTGAGTGTACAAAAGAAAAAAACCAATACTAAAATTTATATAACCCAAAATTATACAGACAATGTCAAATTTTCAGATTCCTGCAAATGAGATGAAAGTAAAATGAAGCCAATCCTAGAAAGTGTTTAAGGTTCTTATTTTTCTCTGTCCTTGGCATTTACACACCACTTTTCTTCTTGTTGTTTTTTTTTCTATTTGTTTTTGTGGTAGGGATTAATTGTTGTTTTTTTTTTAATTTTGCCCGGGCAGTGGCCTTGTTCGGCCTGCTTTTCTCGACTTTCAACTGCCCAGGTATCTTTAACGTGAACAACGTGCACACGGGTCCTCCGAACGAACCCTCCGAGTTTTTCATCCTTATCCGAGAAGACTAGGTGCTCGATCCAACCTATCATAGGGTTAGGGACAGGAATTTTTCTCCCCCTCCCCCCCCCCCCCAAAAAAAATCCCAACATGCTTGCACAGACCGGAGATCGAATCCGTATCCTTCGGCATGAGAGGCAAGCACACTGCCTCTAGACTATCTTGTCCCCCCTAACTCTGGTAAGTTGTGACCAACAAAACATTGCTTACCGAACACAGAACGTTGTCCCCACTTTGGCTCTCGAAGCAGAGCGTGTTGGCCGCTCCAAAGACGTCGTCAATATTGGTGCAGCCCGAGGGTTTCTCTTGCAGGGACGTCTCGTACAGGCCGTCGGCGGTGAGTGTTGCTGTGGGAAGAGATGGAGATTGGTCAGGGTAGGGGATAGAGATGGGTGCGGGCCACAGAATGGAGATACCACCAAAAACAACGAAATATCGTAAAAACCACAGAAAAACTGTGGGGTCGCAGCAGGGCTATAAGCAAAGTCAAAATTGGGCAAAAAGAAAAAGTTGTTTGTAGCGAAACCCTGCGTGAAAAATAAAACCCAAACGATACAAAGCAAACTAAAGAGAAGACAGAAAATACACAAATTTTCGGCTTTCGCCTTTTTCAAGTGAAAAAAAAAATCGAACAATAAAAGATCGCAGCTAAGTAACCTGTTTCGGTTCGATTCTATACATTTCCTGTTGAAATCTTTTATTGTTCGATTGTCACATACAACAATATGGCAAATACCCCTCGATATATTATACCTGCGGGTATAGAGCAAAATAATTATTTTATCTCCAGGTTCATGAATTGGGGTTCATAATGGCAATACTGTAATAATGACAAACTGCTTCTTGCAATTTTTTCGTTATTCCGCTATCTTTAACCAGTTCCAAGTTACAGAGAAGCAATATTGTTGTATCTCCCTTAAAAATGAGATCATTGAGAGCAATATTGTGGTGTTTCCGAGCAAGCTCAAATTATTCAAAAACCTGGAGATACAACAATTTTGCTCTATACCCGCATGCTGCTAACACACATTACAGGTTTTTCAAAGAGCAGCAGCGATTACTATTATTATTGGGCCTCACATCTCATGGGGCCCGCCCTGTTAATGACAGATGATGATAGAGAGAACTCAGCCAACAAGACTACATCAGACCCACTGCGCAGGATTGACTTCCAACGTAGATCCAATGATTGCAACATCGCGCAGCTGTCGGCGTGATGTAGGAAATCCGATCCTGTGGCAATACTGCCAACTCTACTGAAACAGCAGCCTTAGTTCTTGTTTGTTCTACTTCCTTTTTCAGGAAAACTGGAGATTTTTTAGTATGTAGAAGAGGTAAAACAAATGCACACGCTGACACTTGTTTATAAAGTGCTGTATGTAGCACTTATCAAGCTGTTTCACAGTTCCGATTTATCCTAACTCCTTATCATAATACTAAAGCCGCAAATCGTCCTCTTAGAATGACAAGCATCTATCTCCACCTTTTGACTGAACCGAGTTACACACTACACACTGCTTCTACGGGCCTTCTCCATTGTGTGTCAAAGTATCGAGCGGATTCTGTGTGTAATTTGTAAGTTTTACTAAAAAAAAAACCCAAAAAAAAGCCGTACCTCTGAAAGCTCTGAGCACATGAACGTTCAGTCGTCAATTTCTCAAAAATAGAAGGAAATCACCGTGTCATTCTAAAAGGACGAAATGTTTGACGTCGAATTTCTCAATTGTGAAAATAGGGAACTTAGAAGAAACAAGGTCGGCCAAATCCTATACAAATCTATCGGACTGACGTAGGACACTGATTATGAAAGCACTATAGGGTAGCTTACTAGCGTCAGAAGTTCCCCAGCTGACAATCTTGCAGTCACTGGTGTCCACGTCGTCACTCATGGTTGCGGCGTCGTAAGGGCAGGCGGCCGTTTGGCAAGCTCCGAAATCCTGCAGCAAGTTCTGGTATCTCGGGTCCACATCAATGTAGGCCAGACCGTCGGGTCCTGTCGGGAGAGCGGAGGGGGGTGTGGTGTAGGTTGTGAGGGTAGAGGTGATAATGAAGATGATGATGATGATGATGGTAATAATGACGATGATGAAGATACGTGTGATAATGGTGATGGTGATGATGGCAGTGATGATGATGATGATGGTGGTGATGATGGTAGTGATGGTGATGAGGATGATGATGATGATGGTGATGATGGTGATGATGATGATGATGGTGGTGATGATGGTAGTGATGGTGATGATGGTGGAGATGGTGATGGTGGTGATGATGGTGGTGATGGCAGTGATGATGGTGGTGATGATAGTGATGATAGTGGTGATGGTGGTGTTGATGATGGTGGTGACCGTGATGGTAGTGATGGTGATGTGGTGCTAGTGATGGGTGATGATAATGAAGGTGGTGTGATGTGATGATGGTGGTAGTGATGATGGTACTGGCGATGATGATAATGACATTTACAATATGCTGGTGATGATGATGTTGATGGTGGTGGTGCGGCGGTAATAGTGATGGTGATGGTGATAGCAATGGTGATGATTTTGATGATGGTGGTGGAGATGGAGTCGATGATGATGATGGTAATAGTATAGTGATGGTAATCATGAGGCTGATGATGATTGCAACGGGGATGGTGGTCAAGATGACGATGGGGATGATGATGACAGGAACAAAAAGGGATGGTAACATGGAAAGGTATCAAGTTTGGTCAAGACTTACCATCGACGGTGTTGAAAACAGGAGGTATCACTGGATAACGCTGGTTCCCGATCTCAATCTCAAACCTGAGGGGTTGTAAAGCATGATTACAGAAGTAGATGATTATGGATATAATATTGCCAAGAGAGGTGTGCTAGATAATATGTGTTTATAACCTAACGCGACCAGTTGTTGTCTTAAGGCTTAGGTATGGTGAATACATGTCACTGGCTGGACAGACGGGCACGGACATAGATAGATAGATAGATAGATAGATAGATAGATAGATAGATAGATAGATAGATAGATAGATAGATAGATAGATAGATAGGAGGCAGGCAGGTGGACAGACAGACAGACAGACGGACAAACAGATAGAGAGAGACAGGCAGATAGATAGATAGATAGATAGATAGATAGATAGATAGATAGATAGATAGATAGATAGATAGATAGATAGATAGATAGATAGATAGATAGATAGATAGATAGATAGATAGATAGATAGATAGATAGATAAGCAGGCAGGCAGGCAGGTTGGTAGGTAAGTAGATAGGTAGGCGGGTAGGTAGGTAGCTAGGCGGAGAGATCAAGTTTGTAGTTATATATACGCGACCTAATTCACAGCAAGATGATCAGTGTCAATGCAAAGTGTTACCCTGCTTTAAAATAAACATCAAACTATAAAATATTCACAGAACAAACAGACTTACAACTGGGCGACACTTTCGATGAGGTTCTTACACAGTGACGTGGTGACGAACGTTTCCTTGAGTGTGCCGTCGACCATAGCTGTGCTGTAGACAGCGTTACAAGACACCACTGTCCCATCTAATGTGGTGAGGTTAGCTACACCAGAGAACTCACACTGGTCCGTAACAGCCTGGCCGTTCAGAATTCGGAAGCCGGTGGCACAGACTGAAAGAGACAAAAATATCAACCAATCAGAGTTCAGAACGTGTAAGGGGATGGAATTCGTGCCCTGGAAATTCCTCTGGGGGGAGGGAAGGGTTATCATTCTAGGGACAGGTAGCTGCTGGCAGACAAGAAGTGGGAACCACAATTTCCTATAGTTTCTTAGTAAATCCGGGAAGACCTTATCATACTAAGCCCGGTCAGACACAGTCAGTTTCTGCTACTATTCCTTGGGTATACGTACATTCTGCTAGCAGCAACCGGCTGAGGTGTTCAGAGCTTGACACGATACCCAACTTAGTCTAGGGGCACACTATTCGATATTGATCCCCCAACCAGTTCAATGGTGGATGTCACGACATTAAGTTCCCATCAAACACCGCACACCAGTCTACTATTTGGATCCAGAGACTACATATATATATAGAGAGAGGGTTCACTATTGGTCGATTTGCACTGCGAGACACGGGAGGTGCCGCGAAACCACTGTTAGCATGGAGCGGAAAGCAGGTCGCTACGGTAAACAATATCCGTTTGTGCATTTCCACGGGGCGTAAGAGCTGACAAACGGTTGCAAATAGTTCCAATCAGCCCCAAAACATGAACAAACTACAGTATACAGATATTATGCACACTATCTTTGGTGAAGAAGGTTTCCTTCAATTCTTCAATTTCTTGTTTACCGCAGCGACCTAGTTTCCCGATTTGGCGGGTGTGATCCTTCTCTATACATCTATACTCTCTGTTGGACCTCATTTAAACCAGCGAGTATGTATTTATAGAGAGATCTCACTTCCGCCAAATCGCAAAACTAGGTCGCTGCAGTAACAAGAATTGAAAGAGACCGTCTTCACCAAAGATAGTGTGCATATGTGTTTCCTGTGGTTTGTTCATATTTTTGGGGCTGATTGAAAAGATTTAGAGCCGTTTGTAAGTTCCTACGCCCCTTGGAAATGCACAAACGGGTACTGTTTACTGCAGCGATCTACTTTTCGCTTCATGCTATCAGTGGTTTTGCGGAGCCTCCCGTGTCTCGCAGCGCAAATCGACCAATAATGAAACCTCTCTATACATACTCGCGGTTGAAACGCATGGTCGTGACGTCAACATCGGGCTCATTGGCCAATCCAAATCGGCTAATGGGCGCCGGGCCTCAAAGAAGGATCGCCGGCCCTTTCAAAAATGGCTGTCCGTGCCTTGCAACCAGCCAGCAACCCTGACAGAATCCGATGCGTAGGGCTAACGTCAAGTTTTCACATAGGAATAACATCCCTGCTACGTAGATCCTCGAGTTAAGACATCGTGCCGACGTCGGTTTAATGTAAGGAATCCGCACCTAAGGTATTCCTACCAATTTTTTGTGTACATTATACTTTAATCATGATAAGAAAATGATAGTAAATGGTGCGAAGGATTGAATATTTGATTCGTTCACACAAATAAAAGGACTTTTTTGGATGCAAAACCTCCCAAAAATAAGAAATAAAATTCCTAGGAGAACAAAACATGAGAGTGCTGCATAATTATAAAAGCATATCCAAAAAAAAAAAAAAATATATATATATATAATATATTTTACTAAACAAAGAATGTGCACATTTACGACTTGCAATATTTTCTTTTTCGTTCAAGGTGGTCACAAGTAACAAGTTATTAAAGTTTTACTCACGTGATCTGAACGGAGCAGTGGTGGTTGTCGTTGGTGTAGTGGTTGTTGTCGTGGGAGTAGTAATTGTTGTGGTCGGCGTGGTGGTTGTTGTGGTCGGCGTGGTTGTGGTGGTCGTTGGCGTGGTTGTGGTGGTGGTTGGCGTGGTTGTAGTGGTGGTTGGCGTGGTTGTAGTGGTGGTTGGCGTGGTTGTCGTGGTGGTTGGCGTAGTTGTGGTGGTTGAAGTGGTGGTGGTCGTGGGGTTGGTACGGGAATCTGCACAGTTGACAGACGGATCGCAGCGACAGGCCTGGTAGATCTGTCCGTCCGCTGTAGGGAAGACAAAACGACAGTTCAGATTAAAGCTGGGTTTCCATGTGTACAGAAACGGAAACGGCAAAGGAAACGTCCAAAACCCTTCAAGTAGTGAAATTGAAAGAATGTTTTCATGCGTACGGAGACGCCGCTTCCGTACACATTGGGAACACTCTTTCCTTTTACTACTTGATGGCTTTTTTGAGGTTTCTTTTGCCGTTTCCGTTTCTCTACACATGGAAACACCCATTCTGTTTTTACTGCTGTGCTGGATTTTTCATATTTCCGTTTCCATTTCGGTACACATGAGAACGCAGCTTTAAGTCCAGGAGCGCTCATGTGACTCGTTGTGGTGTTGCAATCGTGTCTGAGTTTTATGTTCCCGTTGACTCTGCAATATGACCGTGTCTCTCATGACCGTGTGAGCATCTCCCACTGATTCATCCACACTTTTAAAAAAGTCGACGCTACTGTGACGTTACTGCGACGCGACGGCAACGCAACAAAGTACCATGTGCGAACCTAGCCTCAGTGTGGAAATGGAACTGCTCTGGAAATCTCCACCAGGTGTTTCGCGTGTCAGGTGGTTATTAACAATTTTTATGTTCTTACATAGCTTGTCCTTATGTGAAGATATCGCGACTTTAGTTCTTGTTTGCTCTATTTCCATTTCCTAAAAAACTGGAGATCTTTTAGTATGTAGAAGAGGTATAACAAATGCACACTTTGACACTTGTTTAAAATGCGTTGTGGCACTTATCAAGCTGTTTCATAGTTCCGATTCATTCTTATTCCTTATCATTATACTAAAGCCGCAAACGTTTAACGTCGACTTTCTCATTTGTGGGAAAAATAGAGTTGGAACAAATGAGAATTAAGATCGCAAGTTGTCAAAAGCTCCGGGAACATCGGTTTGCTGCAGTTTCTCAAACTGTTATTGTCTTCAAACCACTGCCACTTGATCACCGAGAGAATCCAGGCAACATCATTTCAAGGCAAACTGTACTATACTAGTAGACTTACTATAATATTGTCTTACTCCCCCAGTTCAAAATTGAACGTATCTGAACAAGGGCAAGTCATTCCAATGTCGGTCATTACGATTAAATGATATTATTTGAGTCTTTGAGGATAACAATCCTGTCTTTCTAGAATAATTAAGTAACTGCATTATCTTTTGCTATGAAGTCTCTCATACCTTTTGTTCAACCAAAATGCAGACTCAAACAGCCAGAACCACGCATTCACTATGCAACTTTTTATTACTTTTGAGACACTTTTGATCGCTTACCCAAGGCTGTCCCAGGCTATAGGAATGATTGAAACTGAGGTCTTTTGACAAAACTGCCGGATGCGAAACGAAATCAAAGCCACTGTCTGGGTTCTTACACTGGTTATAGTAATAATAATAATAATAATAATAATAATAATGAAGATCATTTATATAGCGCCTAATCCAAACGAGTTTGCTCTAGGCGCTTTACAGAAAGTCTTGTTCTCTCACTCTCTCTTTCTTTCTCTCACTCTCTTTCTCTCACTCTCTCTATCTCTCTCTATCTCAGAGCAAATTGTAACCCAGCCTGTTAGACGCAGTTCGCAACTCACAACAGTTCACAACTCACAACTTGTATTCTAAGGTACTATAATATTATTTGAATATATATTATATAATATTTATTTAATAATAAATTATAAATTTTCGTTGGTGATATGGGGGGTGATAGGGATAGATTTTAATCTATTAATTTTAATTTCAATTTTGCCCAGGCAGCGGCCTGTTCGGCCTGCTCTTTACGATTTCCAACTGCCAAGGTATCTTTAACGTGCGCAACGTGCACACGGGCCCTCCGAATTTTTTCGTCCTTATCCGAGAAGACTAGGTACTCGATCCTACCCCCCAATAGGATCATGGACACGAAAATATGAGAAAAATCCCAATTTCCAATATGCCTGCACAGCCCGGGTTTTGAACCCGGGACCCTTGGCATGAGAGGCGATCCTCTAGACCACCTTGTCCCCTTAGTCAACTAAGTGTCGAAACAGATCTTACCGGCTACATTACACTGAGTTATGCTGCAGGAAATGAACTGCTCACTTTTTAAAATTCTGTCTTTCCGTCCTTGTTGGGTTTTTTTTTGTTTTTGTTGTTGTTGTTGTTTTTGCCCGAACACATTATGAAATCTTCCTGTGGCTTTCTCAAAGGATTTTTGTTTTTTTACTGGCTTCAGCGAAACAAACAAACAAACAAACCAAAAAAATGTAAAAAGAAAACCAAAACCATCTAAGCTTCCTGTTCTGGTAGTCGGTATTTTTCGTTTATGTATAATACTGACGACAATGATAAAGATGGTGATGATGGTGAGGATGATGATGATTGTGGTAATGACAATAATGATGACGATGATGAAGGAAGATGATGGTGATGAGAACGATAATGACAATGAAGGTAGATGTCATAATGGTGGTGATGATTTATAATATGATGATGATAATGACATACTAAAGATGACACCAACATCAACATCAGCGGGATAATACTTACACCCCAGGAAATAACTCATGCAGCAACTGCTTCTTGTAGTGGAGTAGTAGCAGTTGGACGCTGGACATATTGGCAGGACTGAGCTGCTGCAGTAGTTGGGGGTGTTGTAGTAAAATGCCACGGGTGCCGGTGTTGTAGTGGTTGTTGTGGTCGTCGGGGGAGGGGGAGGAGCAGGAGGATTTTGGGTTTGACCACCGGGGGTGTTGTAGTAGTAGTAGTAGTAGTACGGGCTCCGGCTGTTGCCGTACGGGTTGGAGTAGTAGTAGCTGAGCTGGCCGGAGACGTTGGCCAACAGTGTAACCAACGCAACGGCAAGCAAACAGAGGTTTCGTGGCATCGACATGGTTTTCTGAAACACAGGACACAAAGTGAAGTAATAATTAACTCGTATAGACCCTTTTCACTTCCGCGTTACGGTTGTTTGCGGGGAGCCGCATGGCTTCGAAAAGCACCGTGTGGGGCAAAAACCTCCACTTGCCTTAGTGATGGCATCTGAATATGATTGTGCGCAGTCTAAGCAAAGGTGCATTTTTATGCCAAAACCAGCACGTAAGGGTTTGTACAGTTGGCTGCCCAACAAGAGGATGGCATCGTTCGACCGTTGTCTACCGCTTCCGCCTTACAAGTGGGGCACGCCGCCATTTTGTTTGCAGATCACGTGATACGGTAAATGAAAAGGGTCTATAGCGCTCAAATCCACAAAAAAATTATGTACCCTAAGGCGCTGAACTAAAATTAGAAACAGGATTAACATAAGATCAATCCATCATGCTCCCACTCACACACATTAACAAACACTTGATCTACTCTCATTCTCAAACCTCTGAGACCAAAAAAGGACATCATTCAGTTTCAATGAAAACTGTCCTAAACAATTCAGTTTTGAGCCTATTTTTAAATGTGACGATATTTTCACTTTTCCTGATGTCAAAGCTGATGTTGTTCCACAATTTAGGCCCACCAATAGAAAAAGCCTTTTCACCAAGCGACAATCTGACTGTGGGTGTCTCAAGAAGTTTCGCGTCTACCGAGCTTGGACGAGAGGGTGAGATCGGTAGTTACAAAGATTTCACAAATGGCAAGAGATTCCAGTGTAATGCCTTAGGGAATGAAAGCTTAGCTCGTCTCTAAAGGAAGTTTCGTTTTGCACCACATAATATATGAGAAATCTGCATACGGTTTAGAGGTGTGTTCATTACAATCGTCTTGGACGAAAAATAAAATATTGTCATTCTAAATGTGCACATTCCTCGAAAATATAGTTTGTTTTTACAATTGCTATTTTCTGTTTTTTTTTTTTTTAATTTTGGATATTTTATCATAAATTATGCAGCACCCCAATGTTTTGTTCCCTAAAAAATATAAATTCTCCTTTTTCTGGACTTTGCATACAAAACCCCCACTTTTCGTTGTATGAACGAATCAAATATCGTCGGGTGTTTGCCATATTGTTCTATGTGCTTTTTCGCCTCCTCGAGAAAATAAGGATTGAAGTTTGGTCGGCCAAAGGGGTTAAATGCATTAAAACATGGCGTCACAAACACATATCTCGAAAAGTTTTAACCGATTGAAATGACACTGATACATCATGAAATTAGGAGTGAGAGAACCACTTTCATGAGAAAACATCATAATCGGCAAAATGTCACATACTACAATATGGGAAATACCTCTTGATATTCATTTACTCGCATCATTTATTATCATATTTTGTTATGAAATTTAGACACAATTTACACAAAAACGCGCATTATGAAATGACAACATGGGTTATTTGTGACTGCAATTTATTAGCACTAGCTCGGCAATTTTTTTTTTTTAAAACAACGAAAACGGGCGGAGAGACAGGTGCGTAACTGAATGAAAAGCTACAACCCTGGCGTTACGGCCTGTCGCCCCGAAACTAAACTTGAAAACACCTTGCATTGTGGAGACTTACTGAATAATAAAGAAATAATTATATAATAACAAAAAACAACAATAAAATACGTCAATCCTTGTAGCTAACCCCCCCCCCCCCCAAAAAAAAACCCAAACAAGACCAGTAATGAGAGATCACAGACAAAAAGAGGTGAAGGAAGAAATGACCAATCTGACTTTTCCTTTCTACCAGACAAAAATGCGGTTTTGTGCTGTTGTTACTGTGGGTTGTTTGTCTATTTCTTTTGCGCCTCAGAAATCGTAAATAAATAATATGAAAGACGGAATTTTGTCCAAGGTGGATGTGTTCGCGCAATTTATCGTCAAAACTTGAGGCATATTTTCATATTTCATCGTTTTGTTTTTTTTTTGTCATGCAATCACGACATTTTTACGTGCTTACATGTACAAGCTCAAGCTACTTTATAGGATGGTAACTGTCCAGATGATATTACTGTGTCCCGCCACGGAGTTTTGAGCTGCGAGTGGTAACCGTATCAATCTGGTATTTGGAACTTGAATTGACCAAGAAAATCCAACAAATTATGTGTTTCCTAAAGGCTGATTCCACCAGCTCTGGCAAAACACGGTTGAAAATTTAAATTAACTTCATTGGATAGAGAGACAAGTACAGGGATAAACGTTAAACTTAGAAGCTGATGAAGTCTATATCAACGGAGGCTAACAGTGAGTACACAGCCCTTTACTCACCTTGAATTCCTGACTGAAGGCTGCGCACCCTGCAAATGAAGAACGATGATAGGTCCTGGGGGGTATGTATAGCTAGCTCCCTGCACCAGCCTTGACCACCTGCTTATATTCCCTTGCACGTCCACGACCACGGCCACTCCTGTGCCCACATCCTACGCGCTTGTAAAAAGTGCTCAATTGAACTTGTTGACTTATGTAGAAGAAGTTGCCCTCTTTTCTCTAAATACTGTGTACGTTACATTATATAGACCATTTCCACAAGTTTTTTTCTTGTTGTTGTTCAGTTGGGGGAATAATTATTGGTGGTGACGAGATTGCAAAGTCACTCTGTCTGTCTGTTTGTTTCTCTCTCTCTCTCTCTCTCTCTCTCTCTCTCACTCACTCTCACTCTCTCTCTCTCTCTCTCTCTTGAACTTGAATTGAACTTGAATTGAACTTGAATTGAACTTACACTTACAGAACTTGCTCTTCTCACTTCAAATAATAATAATAATAATGATTTATGATAATGAATATTTTTTGTGAATTTTACGACTAAATTCAGAAGTTTCATACTTTCATGTGTATTGTTAAAGCATCGCAACACTTAATTTATTGCTTTCCTTGCCGCTTTCTCTAGCGGGAAAATAAACTGTTGCATAGTTGTCTTTTTTTTGTTTTTCAAATCTGATGTCTGTCGTTATTTCAGCATGTGCCCAGAAAACCCACCGGAGTCTCACAAAATTTTACTATTATTATTTTTGGTAGGAGTACGCGATTTTGGACAGCGTCTTACTTTTATATTATTTAACATGTTCCCATTGCCCGATGTATATTTTTGGCCGACAGCTTGTTTTGTCTTTTCTTTTCCTCTTTGTTTTATTGTATTTGTATTATTTCTTACACGGGATTTGCAACGTATACATTTCATTCTTCTAGCTACATTTTTCCTACAATATATCACATGGGCTGCTTGCTGTTGGCAGAACGTCTTCTGTGTCTATCATTGTGACATACAATCTTGCCACGTCAGGCATTTCTTTACTCATTTATTTTGACCTCGTTCATTTTGGAATAATTTATTTTTTAATCTGGTAACAAAGTTTTCCACTCAGTCTTGAGATTTTGACCAAAAAAAAAAGACTGGCCATGGGCCATGCTGCCAGATTGGGCTCCGACTGCCAAATAGATTTTATGGGCAGTGCAAGGGTTGGGTTTGCCTTTCTGACCACACTAGCCACACAAAATGGATGCAGTAAAGTTGTAAACTGGTCACCAACGAGTTATACTGTAGGTATTCTGGCAGACCCGAAGACCTGGAATTTGCTGCTTCAGAAATGAAACGATGTATTATACGAAATACTGAATTTATTAACGAAACTACTGAAAACACACATTTTTTTAAATTGATGGACTACAACCATAGCTGTTGTTCCATGTTCTTATGATAGAATGTTCTTTGTATTGGTGAATTGATTGTGAGTTGAAGTATGACTTTAAAGAGCCTAAAGCCTGCATTTGACGTGATGAATAGCGATGCATGTTATTTACTTATTACTAATAGGCCTACTATTATTATCATTCGTGTTGTTACCATTATTATTAATGGATTAACTACAGTTTTGTCTCAATCCGAATCCATTTAGTTTCTCAATTCACTTTATTTTTTGCTGTTTTATTGTTTAATTTCTGCCTTATGGTATGTTATGGGTGTGTGTGGCTATGTATACAATGTCTGTCTAGCATAAACGTGTTTGAGATAGAAACGGAGACTGAGAGAGAGAGAGAGAGAGAGAGAGAGAGGGGGGGGGCGCAGAGAGAGAAAGAGAGGATGTGTTGCAGATGGAGAGAACAAGACTTTCTGTACAACGCCTGGAGCAAACTGTTTGGATTGGGCGCTATATAGATGATCTTCATTTTTATTATTATTTCTCTTGGGGCCAAAAATCCCCCCAAAACGACAACCGAAATCCCACTTTTCTGCATCACCTCTCGTTTCCAAACAAAGACACGATAATATTCCACAACCTGCAAGAATATAAGTTATAAAGAATCGATTTTCGATGCATCAGTCTGGCTTGTTGCAATATCTCAGATTTTCGAAATCAGATTTTAAAAAAGAAAAGGGATCTTTCTCGAAGATCTGAATGTGATAGGAATTAGGTTATCTTGTTTCTGAGATCATGTTGATGACGAATGTATTTTTGTGGTCAATGTTTTACCTTTTGTTACAGCATGCGCGGCTTATCTTCGCACAATGGTGCTGACAGGTGCAGCACAACCAGTGAACAAACGGCTCGTGCCACACACAATACTGGACGATGTTCGCCATTGTGAACTCTTTCCTACGTCAATACGAACGAACAAAAATATATGTACAAATTTACCAATGCAGTCTTACTACAACATAACCTTACTGAATGTTCCTATAAGCCTAACTTTGATTTAAAAAACAAAAACGTTTAGCCTAAAAGAAAGCCATGTGGTTACATCACCATAACCATGCTACATTTTCAGCAAATATTACTATTAGACATTTAAGAGGTGATTGATGTATACTTTTCGTAGGATCTTGTAGGATCGGGTGAAAAATCTTTTTCTTTTCAAGGGCCTCAGATTTGGAATTCTCTGCCTCTGTCTCTGAGAGAGACTGAACATTTTATGACTTTTAAACATCAGCTGAAGAGTCATCTTTCTACACTCTCAATATCCAGTTAGTTGTTTTGAGTATGGATCCTTTTCATTTACCGTCCTCCATATCACGTGACTTGCAAACAAAATGGCGGCGTGCCCCACTTGTAGGGCGGAAGCGGTGGACAACAGTCGAACGATGCCATTCTCTTGTTGGGCACCCAACTGCACAAACCCATTACCTGCTGGTTCTGGCATAAAAATGCATCTTAGCTTAGACTGTGCACATATTCAGATGCCATCACTAAGGCAAGTGGAGGTTTTTGCCCCACACGGTGCTTTTCGAAGCCGTGCGGCTCCCCGCAAACAACCGTAACGCGGAAGTGAAAAGGGTCCATACCTGACACATGATATAAATGTTGTAAAGCGCTTAGAGCCTGGTTGGCAACGGGATGAAGCGCTATATAAATGCTGAGTATTATTATTATTATTATTTCCGCCTTCCTCTCGTTCTGTCCTATTCTGTCTATCGTCTTGTTTTTCTCTAGCACAATGTGGCCGTTACCATGACGACGTGCTTTTTTCTCTAAACATCAAACTCAAATTTCCTTCCACCACATCTACTGTTCGTCTGTCTTCTCTCTCCTTCCCTCCTTCCTTTCTTCTCCAGTGTACTAAAGTTTCAATTTCGCCCAACATTTTACCACAATTATTTTCATTCCTCCTCCTCTTCATTGGCTCCACCACCTCCCCCCCCCCTTTCTTTTCTTTCTTTCCCTTCATGAACAAGACAAAATCAACAACTAGGACAGAATCGGTTTTTATACTGTTTTTGTGTTTTGGTGTGTGTTTATTAATAGAGACAAAACCACTTTTTGTTAAGTACAGATGGGAAATATTTGTTTCAAAATAAATAGATAAATACAGTGAGCTGAGAGATGAGGGCCTCTTCACACCTTGAGCAACTACGGTTTCTAACGAGCTTCGCTGCTACTTGGAAGACAGGACAAAAAAGCTCGCAAATGAGAAACACCCTTAATAACAAATATCTGAGGAATTAATTTGCAAAACCTACTAAATCATTTTTTTTTTTTTTTATGAGTGGAAGGGACATCAAATCAGCCGTAAAACCTGTTTACAGCTAAAACATTATGGCAATCAAGACGTGCAAAGACAATGTGTTTTTCATTCAAAATGTAAGTGCCTTCTCAGATTCAGTATCATGTTGTATCAAAAGTAGCCCGTTTTCTCAAAATCAATATAAAGTCACTTAGCAGGTTTTTTCAAATTACCTCCTCATCTCATTTCATCCAAAACAAATCTTAAACCAAACAAACATGAATGGATATTCATTTGTTCAGAGAATCTGGTGTCTAGCTGTAAATGAACTGGTGAATATTGTGTGTTATTTAAATTTTTTTGCAGTTCTATAATACATCTAATTCTTTTCGAAGTTATGATGTTGAATATGGACCGAGTTTTTATATAATTTATGTTGTAAACTAATGCAGATGTAAGGGAAACAACCGAATTGGCGAGTATATCATTAATCAACAGGGTAAACGCAGTTATTGGTCTTTGCAAATTAACGTCACTGCTTGTTGACGTCGTCCATTTCGGTGAGAGGTCTCTGGAACAATTGAAATGCATTTGAATATTTCATTATCTGCTAACATTGGTATCCTCATTATGGCATCGTAAAAATGGAGCATTAGCCAGGCTGGCGTCACATTTTTTTCTTATGTCATCATCGTTCTCAAAATGACGTCCACAGCCGCGTGTAACATTTGTGGCTCCTGGTTATCCTGGGTAAGGCAGGACCTTGACCTCACTTGAACTGTCACAGGCTGGTTGGAAAGACGCGACACCCATAAAGATCCACTCACCGTTGGTCATGGCCTGGCAGTAGATCGGGGCACCTGTATCACCCTGGGGAACAGAGAGTTAGGGTTAATAAGAACGCCGTCTTCGAATCATTAGAGCCTGACAGAACACCAGTGCAGCAGAGAAGAACAGAAATGAATGTTTGGGCCAGCATACATCAAAGATAGTACTAGATTCAATAAGACGAGACAATTGGCGCTTCCAAAATTGGGTAAGTCAAATTTTGCTCGAGTTATGGCCCCCTATCAGACAGTCATTCAAAAGAATGTTGTTACTTGTACGTACGGTCCCCCAAGTTTTTTTGCTCTAAGGGTACGTATTTTAATGCCTTTTATGACTCCAGAGCTAGAGAGCTCCTCCCGAAATACTCCTAACAACAGCCTTAATTAATTCTTTCAGATTTTCTTTTTGTTTTCCCTACTGTTTTTTGGTTGAAATGGTAAGGGGCAGGGTTAGGGATTCGATCAGATTCGCATCGGGTTGGAATCCTGGTCGGTGCAGGCATCTTGGAATTTTTGGATTTTTCTCATATTTTCGTGTCCCTGATCCATTGGGAGGTAGGATCGACGAGCATCTAATCTTCTCGGATAAAGGCGAAAACCTCGGAGGGCCCGTGTACACGTTGCGCACGTTAAAGATACCTTGGCAGTTAGAAATCGAGAAGAGCAGGTCAAACAAGGCCGCTGCCCAGGCAAAATTAAGTAAAACCTTGTCCCTGCCATTCCCTTCTACTCCCCCCTACCCCCCCCCCCAAAAAGAAAACAAGACAAAACAAACCTACCGCAGACTGGCGCTGCACTGTGGCAACTACGTGTCTGCTCCAGCTGATACCGAGCTGCAATGACACTAAAGCAAATTTCCCAAACGGGACTAAACAAGTGTACAAAATAAGATTTAGAGTTGAGAATATGAACGCGGTTAGGGATATGTACATATGCGCCGCTTGTGCAAACCGGCCGGGGTGGGTATGTACTTACAACAACAGCCCATTCAAAATGAGTGTAAGGCGTGGTGTAAGTGTTAAGTTAAAACTTCCTATGTCCCGTCTTTATCTTTATTGTAAAAACGCTCTTCAATTTTGCATGCCGAATGGGATTACAGCCCAACACTGGCACATATAATTGTCTATTTCTGGACTAGGACAGGCTTTTATCCTTATGAACTGTCACGGCATCTTAAATCATCTGCAGACACTAAAAAGTTTAAAATGCCCACGATGTCCCTTAAGACCATGAGTGACCAATCTTTTGCTTTTCAGGGGCCTCAGACTTGGAGTTATCTGCCTCTGTCTTTGAAAGAGACTGAACACTTTATGACTTTTAAATATCAGCTGAAGGGTCATCTTTTTACACTTTGAAGGTCCAGCTAGTTGTTCTTTATCCCTGAGTATGCCTGTGTATTGTGAAAGTGATTATAATGATATAAATGTTGTAAAACGCTTACAGCCTGGTGGTTAACGGGATGAAGCGCTATATAAATGATGTGTATTACTATTATTATTTATCCTTATTATGCCAACTTGTTCCCAGAGTAGAACGATTATTTCCACTCCAAACGACAGTCACTGTCACGAGTGGAGTGAGCGAGATTCAAGGATTACGGGGGCATGGAAGTGTAGGATGGACTCACGGGATAGTGAGGCTGCTCACCTGTATTGACTTCTGTTAGTTAACGTGGAAGCGTGCAAGACGTGAGTAAAGTGAAGGCGATGAGGTAAATCTTGTGTAGTGAAAAGACTGCAAGTTAAGAGGTCCAAGGGGACAGACGTGGGAAAGCAGTCGGGAGATTGTGTGTTTTCCAATGATGACTGGTGCCGGGGTCGGGCAGAGAAGCCACCCGCGGTGAGCGGACTTGTGCCGGGGTTGGGCAGAAGGCTACCCACAGGTCTGCCTGAGTGAAGCTGTCGCGCAGGACAGCGGGAGCACATGAGTCGTGGCAGTCTGGTTGTTCTGTTAAGTGTTATACTTGTTCGTTCGTGATTGTTGTCCTGTCATAATTATTACATTTCCCAGTCTGGGATTTGTGACAGTGGGGGCTCGTCCGGGATCATCCACAGGCTAATGGCATGTGCGAGAGACTAAACTCGACGCTAAAGTCGATGTTGCGTAAGGTAGCTGCTGATCGCCCTAAAGATTGGGATAGGTATATCCCTGCAGTATTATTCGCGTATAGGGAGGTATGTCAGGAGTCAACGGGATTCTCTCCGTTTGAGATGTTGTATGGTCGTAGTCCTAGGGGTCCAACTGATGTTCTTCGGGACATGATGACGTCGCCATCATCGGGAGACGATGAGCAAGTTTCAGTGTTTCAGTACCTTGTTGATTTAAGAGAGAGATTATCTTCAGCGCGCACTATTGCGGAAGAAGCTTCTAGTATCGCTTCAAAAAGAGCAAAAAACTATAAAGATAGAGGGTCCAAACTGCGAATTTTTAAGCCAGGAGACAAGGTTTTATTGTTATTGCCTACGGATCATAATAAGTTATTAATGACATGGAAAGGTCCGTATACGTTCGTCATTCAACCGATTCCAGGAACCAGCAATCATATCGCCGACTACCTTAGTCGAGCCTAGGTGAAGATTTCAGTGGCTTACACATCGGGGGACAGGAACATTCGACAGACAGAACAACGAAGAGTCGCAGATTGTGCACAATTGGAAACGTATATCAGCAGAAAGTGGGAAACATATGGACATTGACAGTGATCTGTGTGAACGTTTCTTCGATCTTAAAACATTGACATTATAAATATTATATGAGGAATGGTTGATAGGTTGAGTGATTTTGATTCTGTATTATCTATTATGTTTTAGTTAGGTATTGATGATGTGATATATATATGCATACTGCAGGGCAAATTGATCGCCAGGTTTTCCTCTGATTTAGGTATCATAGGTGCTATGGGCACGAGTAGGTCATTTTTACGTAAATATCGCTCACGCTCACTCGTTGACATGTATCTTGATGCGATTGGGAAATTGTTTGCATTAATTTTTTTGGGGTGGGGGATGATGTCACGAGTGGAGTGAGCGAGATTCAAGGATTACGGGGGCATGGAAGTGTAGGATGGACTCACGGGATAGTGAGGCTGCTCACCTGTATTGACTTCTGTTAGTTAACGTGGAAGCGTGCAAGACGTGAGTAAAGTGAAGGCGATGAGGTAAATCTTGTGTAGTGAAAAGACTGCAAGTTAAGAGGACAGACGTGGGAAAGCAGTCGGGAGATTGTGTGTTTTCCAATGATGACTGGTGCCGGGGTCGGGCAGAGAAGCCACCCGCGGTGAGCGGACTTGTGCCGGGGTTGGGCAGAAGGCTACCCACAGGTCTGCCTGAGTGAAGCTGTCGCGCAGGACAGCGGGAGCACATGAGTCGTGGCAGTCTGGCCACAGACAGGGACGTTGTTATTAAGATGTTAATGTGCTATTAAGATGTTAATGTGCCATTGAGAATATAATGTGCTATTGAAATATTATTGTGCCATTAAGACATTGAGGGGAGATTGAGATACGGAGATTAGGTTGAGCAGGAGCCAATAAGAGAGGCCAGCAAGTAATATATATGTAGATGTGAGGCTGAGGCCAGAGCATAGTTAGAAAGTATTATCGGGTTGTGGACCCGTAGAGGAATGAATGTCGGGAATGCAGACCATTGTATGGTAATTGAATTGAATAATGTAATGCACGTATATCTTTATTTTTATGTACAATAAATGTGTGAGTCTGGTTGGTTGTTCTGTTAAGTGTTATACTTGTTCGTTTGTGCTTGTTGTCCTATCATAATTATTACATTTCCCAGTCTGGGATTTGTGACAGTCACAATCCCTGGTTTCATCAAATTCCTAGATCATCCAGGAACAACACAATGATACACATCAAAGCAAGCAGAGAAAGATGCAGAAGATCGTTTTTGCCCTCCACAATTCACCTCAACAAGATATTATAACTAGATATGTGCCATATTTTACTAAGGTTCTATGCCATATTACTTCATGTCATATGCCTGGTACTGAGTTGTGATATGTTTATGTTTTGAAGTGTTAGATGTGTGTACCATGTATGCGCTGTTAAAATTAATGTTCCATGAAAGTGAATTTCCCTACTGGGACAATAAAGTGGTTCTTATCTCATCTTATCTTATCCTATCTTTATCTTATCTCGTCTCATACCAGCAACTCACCGAACACAGTAGGTTCTCTCCACTGACGGTCTTGTAACATTGGGTATTGGCAGCGCCAAACGAATCGGGTATGCTTCCGCATCCAGCATCATCTGGAGTTATGGCAACTTCATACAGTCCATCTTGCATCAGGGAAGCTGGCCAGAAAAAAAAAATAAATTCAAGTTAAACCTACTGATTGTCAATTTCCAGACACTATTTATTCCCGTGGTCTAGAGGCAACGTGCTCGCCTCTCATGCCAAAGGTACTGGGTTCAATTCCCGGTCGGTGGAAGCATGTTGGAATTTTTTCGGGGGAAAAATGGAGTGGTAGGATCGAGCACCTAGTCTTCTTGGATAAGGACGAAAAACTCGTAGGGCCCGTGCGCACGCTGCTCACATTAAAGACACCTGGACAGTTAAAAGTCGAGAAAAGCAGGCTGAACAAGGCCGCTGCCCGGGCAAAATTCTAAAAAAAAACCACAGTCAAACTAATCCCTGGCACAAGGACACAAAGAAGCAACAACAAGAGAAATAAAGACAAGAAAAGTGAGCTGTAAATGCCAAGGGGAGTGAACCTCCTAAGCTAAAGATCTAAACATTAGTTTCCCCTTCATTTCTCCTGAGACCTAGTCCCCAGACGTCCTCCTTGGAGAGGCCGCCCAATCACAGAATAGAAACATTCATTGCGTGTGGACTGTCAAAAACTGAGCCCCGGCACAGTCAACCACAACAACAAAACAAAAAATAAAAAGGCATCAAAACAACAAGAACCAGAAGGATTTGATTGTAAAATTACAGCTAGAATAATAATTAAAAAAATAAAATCAGATGAAATGATTAAAGACCAAATTTCCACAACTGGGTAAGTCAAATTTTGCTTGAGTTATGGCCCCTTTCAGATAGTCATTCAAAATTAGTTGTAAAACGCGGTGTAAGTGTTCAATTATTGCTTGTTATGTCTCCTCTATAGTATGTACGTAGCAGGAGACTCCTGATAGAAAAGGAAAAACAGAAAAAAAACGTGAAACATTCATAGTACGTTATGTAGTAATATAATAATATTAAATAATAATAATAATAACAAAATAAGATCGCTGCGTTCTCAGAATAAAGAAGGGACATAACTATTTTAGGCTATATGAATTTAGTGTTCATTTCTTTTACACCAAGTCCAGCAGGAAGCATTAATTTCTGCTGTTGTTGCTTTTTAGTTAAGGACACTTCTAATTTCCTTGCCATTTAGATTGCGTTTCTTCAGAAGAGAGTACATTGTTGAACCGACAAATCCCTTTGCTCTTACATCCACCGCTAATATATTTGACTTCATTCCGGCATTTCCTTACAGCCCTCGGGAAATCCCCCATTTTGCACCCAGTCGTTGACTGGATCACGACTGAGGTCAAAGGTGGGCCCCGTTACGTTTAGAAAAACGTCTATGCAGAATCTTAGGGAAGGGAAATCCACCTGCACCAAACAAAAGTGAACTGTAATTTGCAGATCCGAGACCCGGTCCTTATAGAGCGTAAACTTGTGTTTCCATGTGTACGGAAACGGAAGCGGCAAGGAAAATGTCAAAAATCCATCAAGTAGTAAAAAGAAAGTGTGTTTCCGTGTGAACGGAAACGGCATTCTGTACGTCTAAAAACATTATTTCTATTCCACTACTTAAAGGCTTTTTGCCGTTTCTGTTGCATTTTCCGTTCCCCAACACATGAAAATCCAGCTTAAGACAGTAAAGAGCTGAAACATTTGCTTGACGGAGATTTTTTTTTCCTCTGAAAACCCCATGTAGTCTCGGCCTTCTCAGAGTTTCGTTCTTTTCATTTGTCCGCTCAATTTAATTTTCAATATTCAAAGGACACGTTTAGCCAAGTTTGGTGTTAAGTTACTGGATATAAGGGAGCAGACAAAATTAATGAGAAAAAAAAAAAAATGAAAAGAAAGAAAAACAACAATAACAGAAAATCTGTGAGGTCACAGCAAGTTTGAAGTCTGAGTTTAAGTTCGGGGTTAATCGTTTGACGGCATGATGACGGCCATTTTGCGCCGTTTACAGGATTCTTTTCGTTACCTGACATGTACTTTGGGTTGGTTTCCAACTTTCAGATCCTTATAAATAAGTTAAAAATCGGTAAGTAAAAATCTAACGGGAAAAAGACCCGCACAGTAAATTATGTGTAGGCTATCAGTAGTAAGACTTGAAGAAAAGTTAACAAATATGGCAAACGAACAAAACAGTACAATGTTAGCGTCAGAAAATAATAAAGAAAAGTTACATTGAAGTAGAAATGAACAGAAAAAACAACAAAAAAGAACAACTGAAACATGATTTAAAAAAAAAAAAGCTTTAAAGTCTGTGAAAGGAAAGAAAGAAAGAAACAAACAAACAAACAAAAAACGAACAGCCAATTTAACTTGATGGGAGTCTCTCCACTAAGAAAAAGGCGTGTCAGTCTTGACGCTGCATTCCTGGTGGAGTTAGAGCTTTATAACATACAACCGTTTCTCTAGTTTGTGTCGTATTTCGTCGCCGTTTCCTAAAACTGTCGTAACTCAAAAATTCTAACAATCGATTTAGATAAATTTATGTGTGTCCAACTGCATTCAAAGCCGCATCGGATGGTCTTGGTTCTGGACTCCTAAGTCGAAAATTCATCGAACAGCAAAATTTGCAAAACTTCATGATCACTAGACCAGCAGTGCTAAAACAAAAAAGTTTTTCGCTTCTCTGGAAAGTTGTCAAAACCAGTTACTGCAGTCAGGGTCGGGTCTAGATAAATAGAGACCCTAGGCTATTCTAGCCACAGACTAATAGGATACCCAGACTGGATGATCCCATTGTGTGACGTCACAAAACAGCGAAAGGTCATGAACCATCCGCCATTCTAGGTTTACGGCAGCGACCGACGCTTCAGCATAGCTACAGTTTTGAATGACACCATTTTGACGCGCCTACTGAACGCGGAAGTTTGGTTCTGCACCAAGAAATTAATACATGTACAACCAATCTTGACAAATAAAAAGAAATTTCTACTGCAGCTAGAACTAGAATCGGAATTTCCCGAGCGGCGGCCATGTTGGTTATACAGTCGCCGCTCGGGAAATTCCGTAAAAAACGACACAGCCCGAAGCTCGTGTTTCCAGTCTGGTTAATTTATTAGTCTGTGATTCTAGCTATGAGGCCCCTCCCAATCCCCCATCTTCACGCCTAGAGGAAAATGGAAGTGTTTTCAATAACTTGAGTAACACCAATGATGATGACAGGTGTTTAAAATTCTGCACTTCGCAATTCCTTCTCGAAAGGACATTATTCTAGGATAATTACAAAACGTGTGTTCAGAAACTACAGTGCGTGGTCATATGGCGTGGACACATCATTGTGTAATTGAAAGTTATGCGTGTCACAAAATAATAGGCTACGCAGATTGGCCTGAGCCGGCGAGCCCTCCCCTCCCCCCCTCCCCCCCCCCCCCCCAGATTTTGAGGCCCTATGCGTCAGCCTGCCTAGCCAAATGGTAAATCCGACACTGACTGCAGCTTTAGGGAACGGTGACGATTTTAACTCTATTACTGTCAGGAAAGAGTTATTGTGCCCCTACCAGCCGTGTTCTAACTGCAAGTCTTTGTTCTACAAACTTAACATCTGAGGCTGTCTTTGATTTCGAAACATTACTAAAAGATACATTTCTGAGAACTGACTTAATTAGCCCTGACAAATGATGAAAAAAAAAATTGGCAACACAATTGTCTTATGACAGAAGTAGGGTTAACTCTAGACAGAAGGGAGTATTCGACTAAATCTAGTATGGCTGGAAAGGGTTAAAAAAAACAACAACATGCGAACGTGGAAGACAGAAACATCAGCAAGTTCTCACCTTCAGACGATCCCCAGCTGACAATTTTACAGTTATCTGTGTCGACCAGGCCGCTCATCGTGTCGTTGTTGTATGGACAAGCTGACCTTTGGCAAGGGCCTAGGTCAGAAAACAGGTTCTTGAAGCGGTCATCCACGTCGAAGAAAGCGACACCGTCAGAACCTGGAAGGATGTCATGTGATTCATGATGTCAGTGCTGTGCAGTTTTGTTGAGTTTTGTTTGGACGACGAGTCTACTAAGTGTCCAGACCAATGAGGTTATAGATTATAAACTCTTTGGTCCAGACACAGTGGCTAGGATTTTCGTTTCGCTTTCGGCAGACACGGTCAGATGCTGCCAGCAAAGTGCACACCAATGGCAAACTCTGATTGTGTCTGACAGGGCTTATTATGATAGGGTTTTCCCGCATTTAGTAAAGAAATATAGAAAATAATGGTGTGCACTACCTCTCTGCCAGCATCTGACTATATCTGGCCAGGCTTAGTATGATAGGGTTTTCCCGGATTTACCAAGGAAATATAGGAAATTATGGCGTGCACTTCTTGTCTGCCAGCATCTGGCTGTCTGACCTAGCTTAGTATGATAGGGTCTTCCCGAATTTACTGAGGAATATAGGAAATCAATAATCATGGTGTGCACTTATTGTTTGCCAAGTGCTGACTGTGTCCCACTTAGGGGCCGCGCGCACTATCCCGTATCGCCTGCTGCACGGCGTGCAAACGCAGATTTTTGCTTGCTTGGCAAAGAGTTTACCGTGCTGCACGCCGCGCGAAAGATTGCTTGCATTGAACGGGTGGTTAATTTTAACATAGTGCGCGCGGGGCCTAAATGGCTGCGCGCACTATCCCGTTTCGCCTGCTGCACGGCATGCAAATGCAGATTTTTGCTTGTTTGGCAAAGAGTTTACCTTGCTGCACGCCACGCGAAGGATTGCTTGCATTGAACGGGTGGTTAATTTTAACATAGTGCGCGCGGGGCCTTAATGTTATAATCTTCCTTATATTGAAAAAAAAAAAGAAACATACTTCATTTTTACTTCCGCGGGGATTATATCACGAAATGTTATGCACTTTAAGTATACAATCTAAAGAACGGTTCTCTGTAGTGAAGCCACCAATGAATCCGAAGATCTCTTCGTCATCTATCTCACATACTGGCGTATGGATCATTTTGGCGGTTTTGTGACATGACGTATCACTGGTTGAGGTGAGATCTATATTTCCACAATGTCAACTTGTCAATATCTTAAATAGTTTTGAAGTTGTAAGCAGGGACGTTTTATGCCAGGTCCAGGAACACCAAAAGTGACCAAAACTTTGAAACGGCCACTTATACGGTGGGAAAATTATTGATACGCTGGTAAGTTAGTGACGAAATATCACAAAAACCACAGAAAAACTGTGGGGTCGCAGCAGGGCTATAAGCAAAGTCAAAATTGGGCAAAAAGAACAAGTTGTATTTTGCGAAGCCCTGCGTGAGAAATAATACGTGTATCGTTTGGGTTTTATTTCTCACGCAGGGCTTCGCCACATACAACTTTTTCTTTTTGCCCAATTTTGACTTAGTAAGTTAGTGGTCTTGCCTACAGCATCCGCTCCGCTATTTTACGGAAAATGACGTATGAAAAACTCTCTTTGCCTCCATAACGGTGAGGAGCGGAGCGGAACGGATGCTGCGGTCTAGTTTACAGTGGCAAAGAGTGTTTTACTTTTTGATATGGCATTTTTGGGTAAAGTTAGCGGAGCTACCCAGTCTTGTATTTCCCCGGTGTTCCTGTCAGGCACCAAGCAGTTAACCCCCCCCCACCCCCCCCCCCCATCCCACCCTCCACCCTTTTCTAAGCTGCACAACATCATCATCAACAACAACAACAACAACAACTAAATAACAACAACAGTGGCATAGCGTGGGTTGCCAGCGCCCCGGGGCAAGGCCAGTATTGCTCCCCCCTGATCCGTGGACCTTTCGCACTCTATGAATTCCTTCCATCAGTCAGTATTAAACCGCTACTTAACCCCCTCTTCTCCTCTAGATCTGGAGTCACAAAAATTGAAGTTTGAAGAAAGCACGTCGACAGTAGAAGGGACAAGGTGGTCTAGAGCATATGTATTGTATTTCTTTTTAATAATGATGTAATTAAAGTGTGTTTAATGCTAGTTTACTCAGAATTTATTAATTTAAAATAGCTGGCTTTAATTTGTACACATTTTTCAATAACTGTTTGATGCCTACATTGAAATCTCTCTCAGTTGACAGGATTGCCAGGTTACTCAGTCTTTCTTGGCTCATAGTAGATCTCTGACAGTTTTTCATTAATTTAAGTTTTGAGAAACTTCTTTCACGACTGGCAGTTGAAACAATGATAGCTTTCAAATTTGGCTGTTGTTATAAGTACGTACGCGCACCAAGCGTTTTGCTCTAGGAGCGCGTGAGTATACTAACTTGTCCCTAGCCCTGTCCTTATCCTCAACCCTAAATCTTATCGAATCCCTAAGGCCTAACCCGGCCCTCTTAGCCTTTCAGCCAGAAAACAAGAGGAAAACAAAAAGAAAATCTGAAAGAATAATTAATTAAGGCTGTTGTTAGGAGTATTTCTGGAGCAGCTCTCTAGATCTGGAGTCACAAAAGGCTT
The DNA here is from genome assembly GCA_963931925.1 of Onchidella celtica. Taxonomy (NCBI): domain Eukaryota; kingdom Metazoa; phylum Mollusca; class Gastropoda; order Systellommatophora; family Onchidiidae; genus Onchidella; species Onchidella celtica. The sequence continues at coordinate 44,764,180 of OZ007583.1, forward strand.
TAAAGTACGCACCCATAGAGCAAAAAACAACATCAACAACAACAACAACTTGGGGACCTACATAGCTGTCAGAACATTCTTGAAATTCTTGACAACCGTCCATGTGGCCCTACCCACGCTACGCCACTGAACAACAGCAATACGAGTGGACATATGACAACAACGACCAGCACAACATGGATACCCGCTCAAGCACAAACTTACCGTCTACAAGGTTGAAGATCGGGGCGGTCAGGGGGTAGCGCTGAGTCCCAATGTGAAGGTCAAACCTGTGGAAATTCGCCAGAAAAAGAAACAAAAAAGTTGTAGTCTTTTTTTTTTCAGTTTGAAGTTTGAAGAAAGCACGTCGACAGTAGAAGGGACAAGGTGGTCTAGAGGCAAAGTGCTCGCCTCTCATGCCAAGGGTCCCGGGTTCACAACCCGGCCGGTGCAAAATGTTGGAAGTTTGGGATTTTTCTCATAATATTTTAGTGTCCCTGATCCTATTGGAAGGGGGAGGGGGGAGGGGTAGGATCGATCACCTAGTCTTCTCGAATAAGGACCAAAAAATTCGGAGGGCCCGTGTGCACGTTGCGCACGTTAAAGATACCTTGGCAGTTGGAAATCGAAAAGAGCAGGCCGAACTGGCCGCTGCCCGGGCAAAATTAAATAAAATTCATCCCTGTCATTCCCTCCCCCTCATTCTCATCTTCCACCCCCCCCCAAAAAAAAATCGCCGATCGGCGCTGCACTGTGGCGACGACGTGTCTGCTCCAGTTGTAACTGGGTGCAATGACACAAAGGCAAATTTCCCAAATGGGATTAAAGTAGTGTACAAATACAAATAGTTTGCTAGGGAAAAGGAATACGATAGACAGAATACAACAGAATGGTAGGGCAGAAGGAGACCTTATGAGAAGCTACGAGAAGCGCCAACCGACGACCCATTGTTTTTTTCTGAAGCGATCTATTTATTTCTATGTGTGTAACTGTGTGAAGTGTGTGTGTATGTCAAAATTAGGCAAAAAGAAAAAGTTGTATGTAGCGAAACCCTGCGTGAGAAATAAAACCCAAACGGTACAAAGCAAACTAAAGAGAAGACAGAAAATACACAAAATTTTCGGCTTTTTTTTTCAAGTAAAAAAAAAATTTAAAAATTCTGACATTGCTTATAGCCCTGCTGCGACCCCACAGTTTTTTTTTGTTGTTGTGGTTTTTATAATATGTGTGTGTAAATGTGTGTATGGGTGAGTGTCCATGGTTTGGGTCTGGTAGGAAAGTTAGAAAATATAAGACAGTGGCTATGGGTGGGCAAACTTATTTAATGAAAGAGCCACATACCATAAACTTCAGATGTTTGAGCGCCAAAAGATATCAACAAAATGATTGTACACGCACGTGTTTATTGTTAAATACACATTAATTTTTGTTATGAAAATTTTATATAAATAATAGGAAATGCGTGTATACAACTAGATTTACTCATGTATGCAGTTTTTTAAACTGCTAATTTGTATTAGTTTCAGTAATAACAAAGCACACATGATTATATTATATACCAAATGTTTTCAAGAAAAAGCTCAGCCAATATATTTCCTCGAGCCGCATGTTGAACGTCAAAGAGCCGCATGTGGCTCGCAAGCCGCATGCGGTTTGGTCACCCTTGAAATGGACGGTCTTAATCCCCACCTCTTCAAAAATTTGCTGACATCAGTTTTTTAACGAAGAGTTTATCCGCCGAGGATTGGTTTAGTGATGTTTATTTTGGAACAAGTCCTTCACAATTATACAGGGTCCGCAATAGCGTGGTGGTAAACTAGCATCTTCGCCTGCCAACCCGGTGACCGTGGTTCGATCATAGGAAGGGTATGGATTTTTTTTTTTTTTTTGAATAAATTCTTTTAAATTAGGAATCGATCTGTTTAATTTTTCTCTCATCCAACAACAATAATCGGGAGTAAATCCATTTTTTTGTTTTGTTTTTTGTATTTAGTCAACACCAATGAAACCCGGGTGGATATTGTTGGCGGATAAACCTGGGTAGTATCGGTGGATAATGTTGGCGGATAATGGCAACCATAGTAAGTTGTTTCGCTTCGATTCTATACATTTCCTGTTCAAATCTTTTATTGTTCGATTTTTTTTTCACTTGAAAAGAAAGCCGAAAATTTTGTGTATTTTCTGTCTTCTCTTTAGTTTGCTTTGTATCGTTTGGGTTTTATTTGTCATGCGGGGCTTCGCTACATACAACTTTTTCTTTTTGGCCAATTTTGACTTGACATATTTTAAACCTCTTACGTTTAACCCGACAGCACAAAATATCACACCAAAAAATCGAGATAAAACAGCCTGGACTTACTCTAAGGGAGGATTACCGGCCGAGGCTTGCTCGATGATGGTCTTGCAAGCCATAGAGGTGACAAAGGTTTGCTTGACCACACCGTTGACCGTAGCGGGGGCCCACACGGCATTGCAAGAGGTGATAGTAGCGTCAAGTGTGGTGATATTGGCGAGCCCGGCGAATGGACAGTCGTCGGGGACAGGATTGCCGTTCAGGACACGAAAGGCCAGAGGGCATACTGGTAAGAGAAAAGAAAACCATCCTACCAAATCATTAAAACTCCTATGGAAAAAAAAAAAAGAGAGAGAAAAAAAAACTACACCAGATCAAACCATTAAAATTCCTATTGGAAGAGAAGGAAAAAAACAAACCCATACCAAATAATTGAAACTCATATTGGCACAAAAAAAAAAAATATGCCATACCAAACCATTAAATCTCATACTGGAAGAGTACAAAATGTGCCAAATTCATTAAAACTCGTACTGGAAGAGTACAAAATGTACCAAAATCATTAAAGCTCATACTGGAAGAGTACAAAATGTACGAAAATCATTAAAGCTCATACTGGAAGAGTACAAAATGTACCAAAATCATTAAAGCTCACACTGGAAGAGTACAAAATGTGCCAAAATCATTAAAACTCATACTGGAAGAGTACAAAATGTACCAAAATCATTAAAACTCATACTGGAAGAGTACAAAATGTACCAAAATCATTAAAGCTCATACTGGAAGAGTACAAAATGTACCAAAATCATTAAAGCTCAAACTGGAAGAATACAAAATGTGCCAAAATCATTAAAACTCGTACTGGAAGAATACAAAATGTACCAAAATCATTAAACCTCATACTGGAAGAGTACAAAATGTACCAAAATCGTTAAAACTCATACTGGAAGAGTACAAAATGTACCAAAATCATTAAATCTCATTCTGGAAGAGTACAAAATGTACCAAAATCATTAAAGCTCATACTGGAAGAATACAAAATGGGCCAAAATCATTAAAACTCGTACTGGAAGAGTACAAAATGTACCAAAATCATTAAATCTCATAGTGGAAGAGTACAAAATGTACCAAAATCGTTAAAACTCATTCTGGAAGAGTACAAAATGTACCAAAATCATTAAAGCTCATACTGGAAGAATACAAAATGTACCAAAATCATTAAAACTCGTACTGGAAGAATACAAAATGTACCAAAATCATTAAATCTCATAGTGGAAGAGTACAAAATGTACCAAAATCATTAAAACTCGTACTGGAAGAATACAAAATGTACCAAAATCATTAAATCTCATACTGGAAGAATACAAAATGTGCCAAAATTATTAAAACTCGTACTGGAAGAATACAAAATGTACCAAAATCATTAAAACTCATACTGGAAGAATACAAAATGTACCAAAATCATTAAAACTCATACTGCAAAAGAAAAATGGCGGTACCAAATCATTAAAATTTCACATTTTGATCGAGGAAAACACTTCATTTTCGAACCAGAGATGAGCCATTGGTTGTCTTCATCGGTTGCTTTGTCGATGCCAGAACTAGATAAGTAAAAATATACTCTGACACGACACTATTTTATGTGATCCAGTAGGATGTTCGTCTTACAGTCTCAATGTCGCGGGTAGACAAGTAAAAGTGAACTGAAATTACATTATTTGTGTGATTTAGGAGGTTATTCCACTTTGAGTCTCAGTCAAGGGTAGAACACGTAAAACAACCCTTTGAAATAGCGTTAGTTAAGAGGTCTGAGAAGCGAGACAGAATATATTTCATCTGTTGTCTCAGCGTGAGAGGAGAAAAACTGATACGTAAACTTAATGTGAAGCAATGTTATTTACGCCGATTAAAAGGCTAAAGCTCGCTTGGCTAAACAAAGGAGGGAACATCTTGAAGGATTCTATTTACATTAATGTCATAGAATGCCTTGGGTAGTTGATTTATTATAGGTTATGTAAAAAGAATGGCATAGTGTAAAAATAAATGCATTATTTAGCAAAAGCCAGTGGATGTGAATTTTGAAAATTTGATAACTTAAAAAATGCCATGGGTAGTCTGAGGCAGCCTGGAATATGTGCGGTCAACATCACAGCTTTGGCTGGCATATCGCAAACCTTAATTCTTGTTCATTCCAACTTCACTTTTTGCACAACTGAGAAATTCGACGTTAAACGTTTTCGGCTTTAGTATTACCAGAACTAAGGTCCCACAATGTGTAAGTGGAGGTGCAGAAGGAAATTTCCTGTCATAGTTTTTAATTCTACTCGCAGAAACTGCGAGGTTTTTTGTTTTTTTTTCCGGTTCAAAATGTCGGAACATTTTCTTCTGTTCAACTCAGTTCAAAATCAACGACCGTATTAAGAATATAATGAACTTCAAGACCTTTTAAAATATGGCCACGCATACCTTTACCTCTTTGTATGAGTAGTCTGGTATTTTGTAGTATTTAGGGATCAGCAGTTAAAAAGCCTTTCGTGATTACATGGAAAGCTTTTCTTCCTTTATGATAATATGATGATAAGGATTTAGGAGTGAGAATAAATCGGAACTGTGAAACAGCTTGATAAGGGCCACAGTGTATTTCAAACACGTGCCAAAGTGTGCAATTGTTATACCTCTTCTATATACTAAAAGATCTCCAGTTTGTTTTTTTTTCAGAAAATGGAGATAGAACAAACAAGAACTAAGATCTCAACATTTGCCGAAGAAGTTTGTAGAGACGGCGCCATTTGCAAACAACAACCACACAGAAAGGACACAGTAAAAGTTGCATGTGTACTCACGGGAGGTGAAAGGAGTGGTTGTCGTGGTGGGTTCAGTTGTAGTAGTAGTTGCCATTGTGGTGGTGGTGGTAGTTGGTTCTGTTGTGGTGGTAGTCGGTGGGGTTGTAGTGGTAGTGGTTGGCATGGTTGTGGTGGTCGTGGCTGGCATGGTGGTGGTGGTTGTTGGAGTAGTTGTAGTAGTTGTCGTAGTTGTGGTTGTGGGGGGAATTCCACAGGTGATGTCCTCCGCACATCTGCACTCTCCTTCATCTGAAAAAACATAAAATCAGAAGGCAAAAGATAACTCCAGGGCAGGGTACCACCCCTGCGTGAACTTAACCCTTGTAAGGCAGGGTATCACAATTGCATGAATTCCCGTTTCAAATCTTTAAATCTGCGGTTCTTAATCCGGAAAAATGGGACATGGAGGGTGGGGGTTGGGGCAGATGGGTAGAGTTTTGAGATTAGGGGGTGAAATACCCAGACCGTGAAATAACGCACATTCCATGTACTATGAGGCTCCAGAGTTGCTTTTATCACCGTTTTCTTACGCCACAATTCGCCGGTTTCGAGACGAAGGTTCGAACAGACAGCAGCTGTACAACGAAAAGGCGAACTCTTAACTGATTTGTATGACGAAGGTACGAATAGGTCAGGTCAAATATGAGATATATGTATTTACTTTTTTGTGGTTATCAAAAGTATATTGCAGGGGGTGTTTTACCCAAGACGAGCAATTTTGTTAAATCTCATTTAGCTCTAGTATTTGTATTATGTAGTGTGTCGAAACGGCGACAAATCGATGCTGATGGTAGGACAAAATTTTCAAAAACTGAATTTCTCGCAAACACTGATTTTGGCGGTCCGCGTGTTTGCGTGTGCGCAGACCAGCAAATTCAGGAGCTGGGCAGCAACACACCCCTAAACACCGGTCATCGGCTAAGAGATTTCTGGACCTATCGAACACTGCCATGGGTGGTGCAACCTCTGGACTCTGCACCCTAACCCTCTAACCCTAAAAATGACTCTGAACGTCACCGAAAATCCCTGGGATGTGGATGTGTTGCTGCCTCGCTCCTGAATTTGCTGGCCTGCATTGCCCCCCCCCCCCTCTCTAGCTCTCTCTAGATGCGCTCGTTCGACTATGTTGCATTGCCCTCGCTTGGCCTTTTTTTTCCCTCTCCGGTGCCCAGCATTCCATGTGTGAAACACATTACGAGCGCCCAATATTCTCTCTATGGATCATTCCTAAATTTAATTACATAATTATTAAAAGATTTTCTGTGATCAATATTTATATTTCTGCATCCATTTGATCAATTTAGAGGAAGGAGTAGCCAAAAATTACTATTTTCTTTACTTTTGACTAAATTTCCTTTAATTTTGGGGTAGCGAACCGTAATGAAAAATTAGTATTGCAAGATTCAAAATTGCTATGTTAGCTAAGTGAATGTTATATGCCTGAGCATTTGACGTTAAAATCTATGCAAATGAAAGACGATGCACACACATACGTATGCAAGGCACGGGCGTATTGGAGAATCAATAGGAACATGGAATTACTCTACGATCGTAACACAACAGCGCGTCCCGTGTTTCTGCCCAACCTTTCTCTATGCCAGGCACCTCATACAAAAACATGTTAATGGAAGAAATCACTAAGATGCGGAATTATCTGGCGAAAAGAAATAACAATCCCCTTAAGATATATTAAAGATGTCCTGGTGCTAAAAACTGAACACAGTCATTAGGACTTCTACTGTACTTCAGTGCGGACATCTACCTGAATAGGGGCGGATTCATGTTTTAAAATTATGGGGAAAGCGAGCATAATATAACATATATGACTAAGAGCGTCTATGTGAGTGAAACTGAAAGTTTGTATGGATGAGAGTGTGTGTTTTAGTATGAGATTTGGAAAGTGCATGCATGAATTTTTGATGCAATGTACAGCGCGTTGAGTAATAATTTTATTAGAAATGCGCAATAGAAATTCTATTTATTATTATTATTATTATTATTATTATTATTATTATAATAAAAAAATTATATTGGTTCTATGACTTTTTTCTTTTTAACTTTACTTTAAATCAAAACACAAGCAAGAACGAAACTCGATTAAAAAAAAAAAAAAAGTTTGGGATTATAAATTGATAAACGATATTTTATAAATAAACTTAAAATCAGAACATAATGGAAACGTTTGTTACTTAATTATTTTGCATTTCAGACGTAAAATGCCACACAAATCGAAGCAATATACGGAAATGCCAGGAGAAACTACAGTCGCCGATTTCGTCTTATTAAGGAGGAGGGGGGCGGGGGTCGCTGAGTAGATTCACTCTCCCTCCAAGGCCATGTAATAAAAAGTTAAAAACAGCAACAACAACTCAAAAATTATGAGGTTTGACGTTTATCCCACAGGGACAGCGGTTCTCACACTTTTTCAGGCAATCGCATCGCCCCCTCAGCCCATCCCTCACTCCAATTTTTCTTTCATCGCCCCTGTTCTCATACCCCCCCCCCCCACATCCCTAATCAAACCCAACGGATACATTTCACATGAAAAGAGATTACACACTAATTTTGATGTTAAGTGTTTCAAAGCCTTATTGATGACAATAGCCTTATTGATTATAATTATTCATCATCAAAACGGGTGGCATTTTGTTCATAAAACCCATCTTATCTACACGTGCTGTTTAACACAAGTCCGTGACTGTCTTAGCGTTGCCCTCTAATCATTCTCCATTCATGTTCTCGTGCTCCCCCCCCCCCACCGCCCCCCAAATCGGCCTCTTTCATCATGTTTGCCCCCCTTGTCAAGCGAGAGCTAGGGAGAGAACGTGAGAAAGAAAGACAGAGAGAGAAAGAAAGAGATCAAAGAAAGGGATAGAAAGAGAGAGTGGAAAGAGAAAGAGTGAGAGAAAGCAAGAGAGGCAAAGAGAGAGAGAAAGAGAAAGCGAGAGAGAGAGAGAGAGAGAGAGGGAGAGAGAGAGAGAGAGAGAGAGAGGGAGAGAGAGCTGGAAAGACAAAGTGAGAAATAAAGAGAGTGAGAGAGAAGGAGAGGGAAGAAACAGAGATCAAAGAAAGAGATAGAAAGAGAGAGGGGGAGAAAGAGAAAGAGTGAGAGAAAGTGAGGCAAACAGAGAGAGAAAGAGAAAGCGAGAGTGAGAGAGAGAAAACGAGAGAAGCTGACAGTGAGAGAAGAGAGAGAGGCAAACACAGAGAGAGAGAGAGAGAGAGAGAGAGAGAGAGAGAAAGAGAGCAGCTGACAGTGAGAGAAAGAGAGAGAGGTAAACAGAGAGAGAGAGACTTTTTGAGCCGCATTTCACCCATATCAAAATCGCTTCGGTTTTGGTGGGGGGGGGGGGGTATCGCCCATTTTGAGAACCACTGGCATAAGGGAAGAAAGAAGTTAAAAAAAAAAAAAACTGTCGAAAAGGAATGTTGAAGAAAGTGTTCAGGGGGGGGGGGGGGCGCTGCTCCCCGTCTAGGTCCACCACTAAGACTGAAAACGAGAAGTGGGAGCCGCCCCCGCTATGAAGGCCACACGTTACGTGACTTACCGCTAAGACAGCATTGGTTTCTACTGTCTTCTAGATAGCAGCAGTCCCTGTCGACCCTAGGGGTGTAAGACGCCCGAATGTTCTCGTAGTATGTACGTAGCAGGAGACTCCTGATAGAAAAGGAAAAACCAAACAAAAACATGAAACATTCATAGTACGTTATGTAGTAATATATAATAATAATAATAATAATAATAATATAAGATTGCTGCGTTCCACGTGAGATCGCTGCACAAGATCAAGGGCATCCGTTGGCAGGACAGAATTACGAATATAGAAGTGCTAGACAGGGATGGCTCATCAAGTATCGAGTCAATCCTACTGAAGACCCAACTACGTCGGACTAGCCATGTCATCAGAATGGACGACAGCCGCATCCCCAGACAGCTCATGTATGGGGAGCTGAAGCAGGACTCACGCAGACATGGAAGATCCAAACTGAGGTACAAGGACACCCTAAAGAGCAACCTCAGATGGTGCGGCATCCAGCCACGTGAGCTCGAAACCACTGCTGTACACAGACAGGCATGGGGGTCGCTCATCCACAGAGCGACAGCTGGTCTCGAACGAGACAGGAGACAGCGTCATGATGTCGGCAAAGGACAGACGCCATAGAACAGCGTCTGTCCCAGCTCAGACAACAGATTACCGCTGTGATACCTGCGGGTGCCTGTGTGCTTCCAGATTGGGCAGCAGAGCGACGTGCGCGCCCATCCATGAGTTCATAGACTAGGTCTTCATCGGACATCGATGGGTTACCAACAACAATAATAATAGGAAGCGCATATCCACAACATACAACATGTTATACGGATATGGACAGTGCATTTCCGTACAACGCACACAATTCGATGACGTAGAACACACACCGGAATACTATAATACTGCCCTTGTTAATTTGCATAGTTTTTAAAAATATGAATCGGTTTAGTAGCGAAACAATCCGACTTCTGCTCGGAGATTGCGTGATCTGCGCTAATAATATACTTGAGTGTACGTCGATCACCAATGGCTACCCCAACCCCTTTTCGCCTGATTAGTCAATCTGACTACCGCCCATTGATACAAACTGACTAGACCCTCACGCCCCCAGGTCCATCTGACTATTCCACGTGTCGTCACTTTAAATTCGTGAACACCATACAAAGTTTTGTTTCAGCAAACCTTCACCAGTCGCGCATTTGGTAAAACATGTTGTACGGATATGCGCTGTCCATATCCATACAACATGTTGTACGGATATACATTTCCATAATAATCATGTCTGGAATCTATACAGCGCCAGCATCCACAAAGGTGAACCAAGGCGCTTTACAATGACATGGCAACTATTCTCTCTCTCTCTCTCTCTCTCTCTCTCTTTCTCTCTCTCTCTCCCTTTCTCTAGTCTTATATAGATCTACTTAAAAATAGTTCATATTGTGCAAAACGTACAAGACTTAATTAAGGGAAACATAATTATATTTCCGAAACAGGACTGATTATTTTCTTTGTTGTGTATCATACATGTAGTATATAGGAAGTAAGACTTCCAATGTAACAGACAGACAGACAGACAGACAGGCAGACAGACAGGCAGACTGACAGACAGAAACTCGCATAGACGGATGTAACTTACCCTGAGTAGGTGCAGTAGAGAGGAGTAGAGAAATAAGACTGACCATCAGGCCCCGCCTGGGGGTTGATGTTGATGTTGCCATGGGCAACGGCTAGCAGAGAGACCAGAATGGTAACAAGGGAGAGCATCATCGTGTTTATTCGCCGCAAGGGTAGATAACTTCTATTTCTTAAAAGCTGTTGATATGGTATCAAATCTCTTTGCTTGTATTATGATTAAGTCACCTTGTTGTGTGTCTTGGGGAAAATGAATATCACATTTGTAATATGATCTTTTGTTTCAGATTAGTGTACTTGTTTTTTCTAAATAAATCGTTACGTCGTACTGTTACCTTATCTTATTGTATCTAATCTTATATATTTTCCCCACAATTTGTTCTTAGTTGAGTTTTTTTTTTTTTTTATTCGTTATGAAATCGTTACGGAATAGTCTTTATCGTGAAATGTTGGGATTTGTTCGAGTTTATTGCACGTTTCTGTAAATTTCTTAGTTACGATCGTTTAGCCCAACTGGTTTCTTTTCGTGTCCGCCTTGTTCTTGATGGTTCTGAGGAAATACATAAAAGAGGCAAGGAGGTGAGATTTGTATTAGTAGTAGAGTATTAAATTTTGTATACCTCGCCCATTCAATATGCACAACAGACCACAGACTAATAAAATACCCAGACTGGATGAGCCCATTGTGTGACGTCACAAAACAGCGAAAGGACCGCCATTGTAGGTTACGGTTGCGACCGGCGCTTCAGCATAGCTACAATGCAGCGGTCGCTAAAAGTCCATACGGTCATCATTTATAACAATAAAGGAAAAAGGCAGATGTAGACAATAAAATGAAAGGATAGGCAAGTTAATGCATTATTAATACATGCACAACCAATCTTGACAAATAAAAAGAAATTTCTACTGCAGATAGAACTAGAATCGGAATGTCCCGAGCGGCGGCCATGTTGGTTAGGGCCGCATCTCATTAACTTCCGTCAAAAACGACACAGTCCGAAGCTTGTGTTTCCAGTCTGGTTGATTTATTAGTCTGTGCAACAGATTACATTCTGTCTGAGTCTGATATAAATAAAAGAAACCGCATGTTTTCGTCGACAATTTTGTCTGTAAAATTTTGAGTGTAAGAGAGAGACAAAAAGAAAGAGAGAGGAAGAAAGAAGGAGAAAGAGTGAGAGAAAGAGATGGAGGCAAACAGAGAGACAAATAGAAAGCGAGAGAGAGAGAGAGAGAGAAAGACAGAGGCAGAAAGTGAGAGAAAGAGAGAGAGATAGAGAGATCAAAGAAATAATAATAATAATAATAATAAAGTAGATTTATATAGCGCCTTTAGCCATGCCTCAAGGCGCTTTACAATAACATGATGGAATATATGCACACACACACACGTACACATAAATGGCCAGCTGGCAGACACACACACACACACACACACACACTATAGATATTTCTCAAATAAATATGTTTTTAACCCCGTCTTGAAAATGGCAGCACTGCCAGCGAATCTCAAAGAGATAGGGAAGGAGTTCCAAATAGTGGGACCAATGTAACTAAACGACCTTTCTCCAAACCTCTTTAGGTTACATCGTGGGACTTTCAAAAGCCTAGAGTCCTGTGATGATCTCAGGGCTCTGGCGGGCATATAGGAAAACAAAACTGCACTTAAATAATTTGGGGTGGAAGATTCAAAGAAATTGAAGCACATTAGTGCAATCTTGTACTCGATACGTGCTTTAACAGGCAACCAATGAAGTGTTTTGAGTAACTCTGTGCTACTGTGAGAGAGAAAGAGAGTGAGGCAAACAGAGAGCGAAAGAGAAATCGAGAGAGAGAGAAAGAGAGGAAGAAAGTAAGAGAAAGAGAGAGAGATCAAAGAAAGAGAGAGGGAGAAAGTGAGAGAAATAGAGAAAGGCAGAGAGAGAGAGAGAGAGAGAGAGAGAGAGAGAGAGAAAGAAAGAGAGATCAAAGAAAGAGAGAGGGAGAAAGAACGATTGAGAGAAAGAGAGTGAGGCAAACAGAGAGAGAAAGAGAGAGACTTCTCGGCGCAAATCTCCTATTCTTTTAGATTTCACACCAATGCTGTCATGGCATGCACAAAGTGTGTTTTTAACTTTACATTTATCACGTTAGGACAAATTAATAGTTGATCTCAGCTTCTAATAATTAGTGAAGCAGGCAATATGCTTCTCTTTGATAAACATAATATTTGATAATTAACTATTTCAAGAAAATAATTACCCTGTCGGAAAGAAACGCCGGCTAGTCTACATACCTTTTTTTTCAATGACGGAACTTTGGGAGTTTCTTGTCTTTACACGTAAAGAACTGATTCGTTCATTTCCCAGTCCAACTTTTTAAAGGCCTGAGGGGGTATCATGTGACATGTTCTCTCATAATGGGCGCCGTTGCAAGAATTGATGGAGATGTTTCAGATCAAACACTTCAAACTTTTGTCAATGTTTTTTCTTTTCTTTACCAATGGCGCAGGGGGCTACTCTTTCTCCCCTCTTCTTTCCTGCTCTTCATTTGTCTGTTCTACACCTTTGTTGACTCAGTAATGAAAAAAGTCTATGAACTAGACTTTTTTTTTTTTTGTTTGAAGGTAGGACAAATTCGGCAGATACGAAAAAAGAAGATTAGACCGTCCTTACAAATTTGCCCGACACGCCTGTTTGCTTTACTGACACAGGATAGTGGGACAGAAGGTTGATGAAGTGTTGTGATAGAGGAGGATTAAACGTTGGCAGTTTTTCTTGAAGGTATTGAGGCAGAATTATTCATCCATCCGTCCGACAGTCCACATGTCTATCAATCCATTCGTCCAGCCATTCGCCAGCCAAACTGTCCACCGATCCATTCGTCCGTCCATTATCTATCTATCTATATCTGTATCTGCCCGCCTGTTTGTCCTTCCACCCACCCACCCATCCATCCATCCATCTATCCACCCATCTATCCATCCATCTATCTAGATTTGTATCGGTCCGCCTGTTTGTCCGTCCACCCACCCACCCACCCATCCATCTATCCACCAACCCACCCACCCATCCATCCATCTATATCTTTCTATGATCTATCTATCCTTAGAGACACTTTTGTCTTCTTCCAAGCTAGGCTGCCAAATGTTATTCCAATGAAATAAAGATAGAATCTATCTATCTACATATCTATCATACATACACCCGTCCACCCGTCTGTCCATTCATCCGCCATTCTGTCTATCTATCATCGGTCCATCTCTCTGTCTATCTGTCTGTCATACACATCCACTCATCCATCCGTCAATCCACCCACCTATCTTATCTATCTATCTATCTATCTATCTATCTATCTATCTATCTATCTATCTATCTATCTATCTATCGATCTATCTATCTGTCTGTCTGTCTGTCTGTCTGTCTGTCTGTCTGTCTGTCTGTCTATCTATCTATCTATCTATCTATCTGATCTATTTAATCTGATCCTATCTATCTATCTATCTATCTATCTATCTAACTATCTAACTATATATCTATCTAATCCTATCTTTCTATCTATCTATCTATCTATCTATCTATCTATCTATCTATCTATCTATCTATCTATCTATCTATCTATCTATCTATCTAATCCTATCTATCTATCTATCTATTTATCTAATCTAATCCTATCATCTATCTATCTATCTATCTATCTATCTATCTATCTATCTATCTATCTATCTATCTATCTATCTATCTATCTATCTATCTATCTATCTATCTATCTATCTATCTATCTAATCCTATCTATCTATCTATCTATTTATCTAATCTAATCCTATCATCTATCTATCTATCTATCTATCTATCTATCTATCTATCTATCTATCTATCTATCTATCTATCTATCTATCTATCTATCTATCTATCTATCTATCTATCTATCTATCTATCTATCTATCTATCTATCTATCTATCTATTTAATCCTATCTATCTATCTATCTATTTATCTAATCTAATCCTATCATCTATCTATCTATCTATCTATCTATCTATCTATCTATCTATCTATCTATCTATCTATCTATCTATCTATCTATCTATCTATCTATCTATCTATCTATCTATTTAATCCTATCTATCTATCTATCTATTTATCTAATCTAATCCTATCTCTATCTATCTATCTATCTATCTATCTATCTATCTATCTATCTATCTATCTATCTATCTATCTATCTATCTATCTATCTATCTATCTATCTATCTATCTATCTATCTATCTATCTATCTATCTAATCCTATCTATCTATCTATCTATTTATCTAATCTAATCCTATCATCTATCTATCTATCTATCTATCTATCTATCTATCTATCTATCTATCTATCTATCTATCTATCTATCTATCTATCTATCTATCTATCTATCTATTTAATCCTATCTATCTATCTATCTATTTATCTAATCTAATCCTATCATCTATCTATCTATCTATCTATCTATCTATCTATCTATCTATCTATCTATCTATCTATCTATCTATCTATCTATCTATCTATCTATCTATTTAATCCTATCTATCTATCTATCTATTTATCTTATCTAATCCTATCATCTATCTATCTATCTATCTATCTATCTATCTATCTATCTATCTATCTATCTATCTATCTATCTATCTATCTATCTATCTATCTATCTATCTATCTATCTAATCCTATCTATCAATCTATCTATTTATCTAATCTAATCCTATCATCTATCTACCTATCTATCTATCTATCTAATCCTATCTATCTATCTATCTAATCCTATCTATCTATCTATCTATTTATCTAATCTAATCCTATCATCTATCTATCTATCTATCTATCTATCTATCTATCTATCTATCTATCTATCTATCTATCTATCTATCTATCTAATCCTATCTATCTATCTATCTATTTATCTAATCTAATCCTATCTATCTATCTATCTATCTATCTATCTATCTATCTATCTATCTATCTATCTATCTATCTATCTATCTAATCCTATCTATCTATCTATCTGTTTATCTAATCTAATCCTATCATCTATCTATCTATCTATCTATCTATCTATCTATCTATCTATCTATCTATCTATCTATCTATCTATCTATCTATCTATCTAGCTATCTATCTATCTATCTATCTATCTAATCCTATCTATCTATCTATCTATCTATTTATCTAATCTAATCCTATCATCTATCTATCTATCTATCTATCTATCTATCTATCTATCTATCTATCTATCTATCTATCTCACCTAGGTGACACTTGTATGCTTCCAAGCCAGGCTGCCAACTTTATTCCTGCTAATGCAATGAAGATAATAAACTCCTGCACTCTTTGCACGCACAGAAATACAGATGGCAAAACGGTGTAACCACAGCATTTATAGGATCTACATCTAGTTGCAATATAGAAAGAACCAGATCTTTTCTTGTTCAACTTTATGCGCTATTCAGCACTGAGAACAAACCAATGACCCCAGGCGATTTTGAAGGTTTTGACAAAACATTTTTCATTTCCGAGTTGTAACAGCTTCATTCATCGCCGAACTGGCAAAAATTTAAAACAAATCTACGCCCCGTCATTGACGTTACGAAATTTTGTTTCAGGTATTGATATTTTAGAAGTACCCTGATGCTGACCCCATCTTGTCTAATAGCCTTGAGACATTCACAGATTTCATACATAAATCAGTGCCTGGTAATGGTAATATTTTCTTTGGCTTCAATAATATTTTTGGAAGGAAATTTACAATTTCGCAGCAGATACACTAGTGCGAATATGTTGGCCTCTTGGCTACAATAAACGCTCCCTTAGTTTACCCTCCTCCTCCCCCCCCCCCCTTGCCAAGTAGGACAGTAGAGACTGCATGCACTCCTTGTATTGTGTAATATCTATTTATGGTATCAAATTGT
Organism: Onchidella celtica; assembly: GCA_963931925.1. Lineage (NCBI taxonomy): Eukaryota > Metazoa > Mollusca > Gastropoda > Systellommatophora > Onchidiidae > Onchidella > Onchidella celtica. Next base: position 44,780,378 of record OZ007583.1, read on the forward strand.
ATATAATGGTGTCTCCTCTCAGTACTGTCTGACAAATACTGTTATTGCACATATCTATTTTATTTAATTTTTTTTTTTAAACTGGCCCGATTTTTAACAAGACCTAAGGCCGCCCATGCAGCTCAGCTTTGCCTCAAAGTTTACACGCGTCTTCATTTCAACCGGCAGGAGGTCCCTTTTCACATCTGGAGACTTGAAATGGTGGAGGTGTATGTTTTAAGTTCGCTTTGAGTCGTGAATTTTCCTTCCCGATCCCTCCATTTTTTAATCATATCCACGAACGCATGAGCCCATGACGTCATCACTTTCTGCCCATAGGCCTAACAGTCCGTAGCGCAAATTAGTGGTCCATTTCATGCCAGTCTTCTTCTCGAATGCTGACAGGGTGCTTAGAGACCCACAATGAGACTTTTCTAATAAATAAACAAGGAAACATACGACACAAAGAGGAGCACATAGAGAAAGCAGGTAATCTAGGAGCAGAAAAGCAGCGTCAGTCAGCCAGCTGCTGCTGAACATAGAGAAAGCGAGCAAATCGGCGCTGGGAGAAAGTTTAAAATTCAAAAGTATCAATGTATGTCATTGATAAACTATATAATATATTGTACTAATAATGATGCGCTCTGTTGTTTCAACTGGTCTAGATTAAAATGAGTCGAATCGGGAAGGCCGATGTACAATTTAGGCAGGCGTCACACAGAGAAATTTATTCGTTACATGTCACTCGCCACTCATTACAGGCTTGTAGCCAGCGCCAAGCGGCGAGCCGGTGTCACTTTCTCTGTATGACTGCTATCCTTTGCTAAAAATGTGTTCACTGACATAAAGTCGTCTGAAATAACGAATGGCCTGCGGCAAATGGCGGGCAATTTTTTCTGTCTGATGCCTGTCTTAAGCATGCAGCAGCGCAACTGTACACTGTGCGCACCATTCTGCCCAAAACCAGCGGCAGACGAGCGCGTAAGAATTCTTCGACATATCCGACGAATTTGTCTGCCTACCAGCCGCTGGCGTCCAGCTGTGCACCTCAAAAGATAAAGAGGCTTAATTTCTTCCCACACCAGCAACCTGCTCTCTCTTTGGCTCCACCAAGCTAAAGGTACAGGCAAGGTGAAGCAGATTTATTATAATTAAACCAAACTGAAAATAAACACAGATTTTGGAACTGGCAAATTTTCGCCTGGGCACTACAGGGTCAAAGGAGCATCATTTTGTCCATATGCTTCACGAAACTTCCATAGCTTGGTTTGTTTTTCTAAGTGCGGGGATACGCCTCTTTACGGGAACAGGCCGCATTGCGTCTGTAAGCAGTTCTGTTTTCATACAATATGAGTTAAATATTTGCACAGGTCTAAGGGGGACAATTTACAAGCAAATTTTAATCTAGCGCTTGTAGTTTGTACAGGAAAAGGATCTTTCATATTCTTTAGAAAACTCGTAATGAATAAAAACGTTTTGTAACTCGTTTAGTTATAAGCGGAGGGCGTGTCGTGTTGCACCAAAACGAGAGCGCTATGACGTATGCATGCTGAGAACTGAACGCTGTGCATAATATGTTATTATTTAAAACGACAACATCCGCCATGCAATTTCACTGCCTTATCTTATTGTGTTTATATTATATGTATAATTTTTGTTTTCATTACACATGTTGGTAGACGGTTGACACTTAAAAAGACACGTATAAAAAAAAAAATATTATATACATGACAGAGATTTGACATATATATTATTTCTATTGTGAATTTCTCAAAACTGAAATGTCTGGCTGTGACTTTTGTCTTCCTAAAACCAGATCTTACTATGTGATGTATGCATATGGCAATCTGCCCTTCAGGCGTTTTTTTTTTTTTTTTTGCAGCGGTACGAAAAGTTTAGTTTATGTTATATTCATCCATCCGTCTATCCATTCATTTATCCATCGGTCCAGTCCCCACACCCGTCGATTTATCCATCTGTCATCCACCCGTCCATCTTTCCACCCATATATTCATCCATCCATTCGTCTTTCCACCCATCCATCCAAACATCCATCCGTCCATCCAAACATCCATCGCACCATCCATCCTTCTATCCCCCATCTATCCATCCATCCACTCATCTATTCTATCTATCTGTCTATCTATCTATCTATCTATCTATCTATCTATCTATCTATCTATCTATCTATCTATCTATCTATCTATCTATCTATCTATCTATCTATCTATCTATCTATCTATCTATCTATCTATCTATCTATCTATCTATCTATCTATCTATCTATCTATCTATCTATCTATCTATCTATCTATCTATCTATCTATCTATCTATCTATCTATCTATCTATCTATCTATCTATCTATCTATCTATCTATCTATCTATCTATCTATCTATCTATCTATCTATCTATCTATCTATCTATCTATCTATCTATCTATCTATCTATCTATCTATCTATCTATCTATCTATCACTTCCAATGTCCTTGCTCGGCAAGTTCCTTTATCTTAAACAAATAAGAGTCAAATGACGCCCTTCTGAGTACGACAAACACGACTGTAAAGGAACTTTGCATATTGACTTACATACAACAAAGAAAACACACGGATTTCAATGTCTATACGATAGTCAAGCAAAATGGATTCTAATAGGTCCAATTTAAGCGTTTTGCCACGCTATTTCACAGGACAATAAGCCTTTGAACTTCGTCATTTCGTAAGACGTGGGAAAGAAAGATGCACTTGCGTACGTATGTACATGCAATGTTCCGTTGCGACTAACTTTACCTACGTGAAAAGTTTTTCCAAAGCGCCAGAACTATATAGGTCTCTGCAACAGTTCCCTTCAAATGTTCATATCATTGCAGCTTCAAAGCCATGCCTTTCGTCTTTTTACTTCAATATTTACAGTTTTATTCTATGAAAAGTAACATTAAAACTTTGCTGACAAATGTATTGTACAGAGGAGTAATCGTTATATTAAAGTACGCCTTTGCTGTACACATGAGGACCGAACAGTCCCCATGGACGTGACATGCGTACTTTCCACAGTTGATAACATGCCCTCTTAAGACAGGGGAGTCTAACTCCCTTCCATCAATCTTTGAGAAATTGATCATTGAAGTTTCATGTTCTCATAGCTTTTACTGTTTTAGAGATACGACTCTTCTTTTTAGTAATACTTACAAATTACACACCGAATCTGCTCGATACTTTGACACACAATGGAGAAGGCCTGTAGCAGTAGTGTGTAGTGTGCTACTCAGATCAGCCAAAAAGTGGAGATGAAATCTTGTCATTCTAAAGGGACGAAATGCCTTACAAAGGTCCTAAGTTAAAACTGCAAACAAAGACAAAAAAAAGTTGGACGTTTGAAAAGTCCAACGTCCGAAACCACATATAAAGGGACTTTACAGTAAAGCTCAGAAGAACAGAAAATGGAAAGGTATAAGTCGTCGTGGATTCGCAACACATAAGTGTCCGCTTCTTTGTAAGTTTTGAACTTTCTTATTAATACTGCTTCATTTTTTTCACTTTTGCCTCAAGGAGGTTCTTTTATTACCGCAAGCCTTTTTTTTTTCTCCCCCCGTTTTTATTTCCCAATCTTTTGTGATTTATTGCAAAATTTCTATAATGTCATTGTTTGTTTGTCACGAGTGGCTTTACTACAAGTGAACTTTTCTCATTTTTGCCATGATTTAAATTTGATCCAGATCTTGGCTAGTGTGACCCTATAGATTCTCTCTCTCTCTCTCTCTCTCTCTCTCTCTCTCTCTCTCTCTCTCTCTCTCTCTCTCTCTCTCTCTCTCTCTCTCTCTTTGTGTGTGTGTGTTTGTGTTTGATTAGATATTTCACAAAGGTCCAATGCGACCAACAGAATTTCAAATCACGGAAGTTCACACATGCTGTAAAACTGCGGTATCAGAAATAGTTCATTCTGAAGCAATTCCTGTTTCATTGGCTGACGACCAGGCTCGACTACGCACATTAGGGTCGATTTTAAGATTAAAGCCAAATGTATTTAACTTTTCTACCTGTCTTCCGTAATGGCAATAAATAATTCTGTAATCGTTCGAATAATCTTGGAAACCCAATAAATTATTCCAGCTGTGTTTATGTCCTTAGGTTCATTATCTTAACTGGCCAGAACTGACCGATTTTTACAAAGTGCCAGTTCTGGACAAAGTCATTTTTGGTCGCCAACAATCTGCCCTCGAGTAGATTTGAGAGGAAACTGGCTTTTACTCAAACACGAGTCTCTCACCACTGCTACGGAAACTGTCGAGAGTTACTGTACCGTATGGATTTGCTTGAAATTTAGATCTACTCTGGCCATTTTGTATAACAATATACATTTTGACAGATTTTTTCCCCCACAACCTTGACAACAGTTTATTCTTTACAATAGTTTCCTGCCAAAATATGCCATTCAAAAAAGAAAAGAAGTCAATTATAAATGTTAAATTCCATTGAAATCGGTTGGTATTATCAGAGATTCAGAATAACAGTTGGCAAGTGCATAAAAGAGAACTTATTGAGCTTAAAACAGACATGGGCAGCTTGGGGCCACCTGGCCAAGGAATTTTGCCTCCTCCCCCCCCCCCCCCCGCGTCAAGATTGATTGAAAATCACTTTACACGTCGGTCACTGAAATACAAACAAATTAAACATAACACCCCCCCCCCACACACACACACACATGTACACACACACCAAAACCCCCCATCTCATGTCCCTTCTTCCCGAATCAAACAAGAAATTATTCTATAAAAATCAATATCAAAATAAATAACAATTTGTTATTTCAGAAGGGTTTTATATGTATCCCCACATTTTTCAGGCCTGGCCTTCACCATATGAAAGGTTGCCCATGCTTGGCTTACACTTTACGTATATCTACATACATTAGTGCACCAAATAGTTCACAAAGCTTGCAGAAACATAATTTCAAGCACAAAACCATCATTGTGGAGTAGTAAATACAGATTTTTCACCCTCAGGCATTGTACCTCCACCCCTCCCCCAGATCGAGTGTGCACGGTTTTTCAGGAACAAACTTGCCAGCATTTTCTATCTGTTTCTCAATGCACGCCAAATTTTAGGCATGAATGATCCAATTTCAGGGGAAACTTTTTTTTACACGTGCGATTAATTTAATACTTTTTTTTTTTACCCAATCCAGTTCTAATGAATTCTTTTGTTAAATCGTGAATACAAGGATAACACGGCTTGGATGTATTTTTAATAATGTAAGTTTGAGGGAATGAAAAAGCAGGATCTTTAATTATTCAAGGAAGGGGTAAAGGAGATTAATATATAAAAAAAAAAATTAAAAGAATTTTGACACCGAAATAGGGAGAAGGAAGTACTTGCTGGGGACATTATCGTTGGGCGTTCTATAAGAACATGATTACATTTGTAAATAATCATTTACCTCAAAGCCGGATGTGTTAGGCACACTTTTAAAATGGCAACTGCGCATATAGATATTCTCCTTTTTACATAATATAAACTTGTAAATCGAGGAGTTACATGGTAAACTGTTGTAACTGGACTTGCTTTTTTTTTTTTTTTTTAACATTCATATATTTGGAATGTCTGTAGCCCTTGTCAAAATTGGGCAAAAAGAAAAAGTTGTATGTTGCGAAACCCCGCGTGAGAAATAAAATCCAAACAATACAAAGCAAACTAAAGAGAAGACAGAAAATACACAAAATTTTCGGCTTTCGCCTTTTTCAAGTGAAAAAAAAATCGAACAATAAAAGACTTCAACAGGAACGAAGTGAAACAGTTTACTTAGCTGCGAGTTCTTGCTTCGTTAGCAGCACCAAAGCACTTTGCTTATATAGCCCTGCTGCGACCCCACAGTTTTTCTGTAGCCCTTGGCAGCCCGCAGGTTGTATCATACATACGTTAAGGCTTCAATTTTGAAAACTAGAGGTTCATTGGGTTGTTGATTTTTTAACATCGTAACATGTGATAGACAAAGGAATTCGATCTTTTGCTTCCCAGGATTTTGATTTAATTTTTAAGTTTGGAGAAAGCACGTTGTCATGATAATGGTCCACGTTGTGTTAGGAAAAAGCCAAGACGATAGAACAGAATATAGATAGCAGAATGATAGGACAGGAGGAGAGCCTACCAGAAGCGCACACAAAACCACTCGCTGCTTCACCCATGAAAAATATGCAAAAACGGCATTCCATAGTTTTATCACGCTGCCATCGAAATCCTGATGGCTGTCAATCTTCAACTAATTGCGATTTTATTTCCTGTTTGTTTCATATACATTTTGCTGAAAAACTGGAGATCTTTTAGTATTTGTATTTTTGTATTTGTGTACTACTTTGATCCCATTTGGGACATTTGCCTGTGTGTCATTGCACCCACTTACAACTGGAGCAGGCACGTCGTCGCCACAGTGCAGCGCCAGTCGGTGGGTTGTATTTTTTTTTTTCGACGGGGCAGGAGGAGGGAATGGTAGAGATGAATTTTATTTGATTTTACCCGGCCGGCGGCCTGTTCAGCCTGCCTTTTCGTTTTCCAACTGCCAAGGTATCTTTTACGTGCGCAACGTGCACACGGGCCCTCCGAATTTTTTGGTCCTTATCCGAGAAGACTAGGTACTCGATCCTACTACCCCCCAATAGGATCAGGGACAAGAAAATATGAGAAAAATCCCAAACTTCCAACATGCCTGCACCGGCCGGGTTTTGAACCCGGTGACCCTTGGCATGAGAGGCATAACAAAATAATGCACACTTTGACACTTGTTTAAAATGTCTTGTGGCACTTATCAAGCTGTTTCACAGTTCCGAGTTATTCGAACTCTTTATCATTAATACTAAAAGTGACAAAGGTTTAACGTGGAATTTCTCAGTTGTGGAAAAAGTGGAGTTGGAACAAAGCAGAATTAAGGTCACACAATGTGACAAGGATAAATTAAGGTACCTGAATAGATGCAGGACGCCTAAATTTGAGATTTACACATGAAATGCCAACACAAAACGAAATTTGTACCCATCGGTTATCTGGGCACCCCCATGTTGCAACTTGAAATTCACTAAAGTGAAGATTAAAGTCTGAATCCACTGTGTGGGTAGACACAATCTACAGCAGTGGTTCTCAATCTGGGAGATACGGTTTCCCCCCCCCCTCCCCGGGGGGCGATTTTGACTTCTAGGAGAGTGAAAACGAAGAAAAGGGCGATAAGGAAGCGAAAGTGATGAAAAGAGGCGGGAGATTTGTGAACAAAATAATACAGGGGGAGGGGGGGCAGCCGCTGACTTGTTCAACAGCAGGGGGGGGGGGGCAGCCGCTGACTTGTTCAACAGCAGGGGGGGGGCAGCCGCTGACTTGTTCAACAGCAGGGGGGGGGGGCAGCCGCTGACTTGTTCAACAGCAGGGGGGGGGGCAGCCGCTGACTTGTTCAACAGCAGGGGGGGGGGCAGCCGCTGACTTGTTCAACAGCAGGGGGGGGGCAGCCGCTGACTTGTTCAACAGCAGGGGGGGGGGGGCAGCCGCTGACTTGTTCAACAGCAGGGGGGGGGGGCAGCCGCTGACTTGTTCAACAGCAGGGGGGGGGGCAGCCGCTGACTTGTTCAACAGCAGGGGGGGGGGCAGCCGCTGACTTGTTCAACAGCAGGGGGGGGGGGCAGCCGCTGACTTGTTCAACAGCAGGGGGGGGGGCAGCCGCTGACTTGTTCAACAGCAGGGGGGGAGGCAGCCGCTGACTTGTTCAACAGCAGGCGTAATTTTTTTTTAATGAAATTTTTTTCGCACAGTGAATAAAGAATGCTTTTCATTTTAAAACGAGTAATCAACACGCCTGGGGAGAAAGCGGGGGGGGGGGGAGAGATGAAAGAAAATATGGAGCCTAAGCAAGGGGGCGATCGCCTGGAAAAGGTTGAGAACTGCTAGTCTACATACAGTGAGGAACCCTACCACCTTGCTATTTGACCCGGGGAACTATTAACAAAATATGCGTCACCAAATCTGTGACAAGCTCACTAATGAGTCGGTTGCGTAACAAAACTAACAACTCGCAACAAAACGTTGACATCAGAATACGAGACATTAGCCGAGGTTGAAAATCTACAACATGACAGCGGTCCTTAACCTTCCCACAATGGTTGCCCCTACCCTAATGTCCTGTGGCTTATTTAAACCATAAAAATTCAGCCAATTTAATTTATTTTTAATCTTTCATGGAAATTTTAATTTTTGACAGAGTTTGAGATTGAGTTTGAAAACATCAGGACGATACGATAAGGGCCGTATTGTGTTAGGCAGAAGCAAACCAACAGACCTACGAGTTGGGGTTTGAGTTTGAGTTTGGAGGCAGCACGTGGACACAATAACGATCACGTCGTGCTGGAAAAAGTAAGTTGACAAACGGAATACAACAGACCAGTAGGACGGCGACATTACGAGAAGTGACCGCCGACCAACTGCAAGACGACAGGCAAAACCTATCAGAATGATGAGACAGAAATAGACCTTCGAGAAGCGCTCGCCAATCACTCGCTGACTTCTGACAGAACAAGTTTATGTAAAGACTTACATTTGTACATACTAGATTTTACATGTACTACTAGTGTCACATTTGACACTGTTTCTGCTTAACTCTTTCCCTATGGGCCAGCACTTCTGGATGGAGCACCCCGTGGGTTTACACGCCATACTGTACTGTATTTGTAAACAAAGATCGCCCAGCTCCACAACAGCTGTCCAAACTATACACTTATCGCACACGGGGATCGCTGGATATTCTAGGACAAAGGAAGCTTTTCTGTTTATAAGGTTCAACGTCCTGGGATGTTAATATCCATTATGGGGCCAAGAGCACTAAGCTGAGGCCCCCGAGAAACAAAGGATCTCAACCAGATGTTAATATCCAATACAGTGGTCAAGGAATACCTCTACAACGGAACAACGCAGGCTGCGTTGTACCGGCTGCCGCTAGGGAAGCATGCGACACACTGTACATTTCCTGTTGAAATCTTTTATTGTTCGATTTTTTTTACTTGAAAAAGGCGAAAGCCGAAAATTTTGTGTGTTTTCTGTCTTCTCTTTAGTTTGCTTTGTATTGTTTGGGTTTTATTTCTCGCGCGGGGCATCGCTACATACAACTTTTTCTTTTTGCCCAATTTTGACTTTGCTTGTAGCCCTGCTGCGACCCCACAGTTTTTCTTTGGTTTTTATGATATTTTGTGCGTTCTACGGTAGGGAAAAAGTTAAAACGTTCATCAATTTTAATGACAGCACACAACATGGGCAGTGCGCAGGCGCAGGTTTTTTCCCGAACAGAAATCTCAAAATTTCTGGGGAAAAAATACTTTCTCTAGATACAGAACCACTGACAGAAGATCACTGAAACCCGAGGCGATGGATAATCCTAAAAATAAATCTCAATGACAAAATTAAATGCTGTCAAGCTGTAGGTAAATTTATTCTTCTGATCTTTCCTGTTTGTTTCCCGCTCAGCGTAAATCTGTGAGAACTCCCAGTAGCCTGAGAACATAGCCTGTCCCGTCTTCTTCTTCTAAGATGTTTGATTCTCAAACGGGAGGTACTTGACTCCCGGGGGGAGGAATTGGGGAGAAATTTCAGTCAGAGGAGGACCTCCAAACTGAGTGGCAAACATAATATGTCCTCTGAACACCGGGCATTAAATCAAATAGAAGTTTCACGACCCATTGAAAAAATGATTTTTCTACATTTGAAGACTCAGATGGAAAAATGACTATTGTCACATATCCATGTAACTGAAAAAATCGATCTGACTTTGAAAGTTCTGAAGTGCATCATTGTTACTGGAGATAATGAAAAGCAACCTGTTTCATCAGAGGAAGGTTTTATTTAAAAGTACACAAAAAAAAAACCTTTGGGGCAAAATAGGCATTGTAATAAGTTTTAATATAACCAAAAAATTTCTAAAATTGGACGATGTTCGTTCTTCCATAATGGGTCTCCATTTGCGAGTAGGCCTGGCGAACTTAGGCTACAAATGAAAGACCAAATCCCCCCCCCCCCCCCCACCGCGCGGAAAAATATTGTCTATGGAAATTGAGATTTGCTAATAGAATGAACGGTTAGCCATTTTTCTGCATTCAGCTAAAATATTTTGGGTGAAATCGTCTCAGAAATAGTTTATTTTGATTTTTTAAAGAGGTAGGACTCTATACAAATTTCAACTTAAGCCCGATTTCGCTAGTTCCATTCACATTTGATTGCATTTAATGAAGGAATTTAGTTACATCAACTGTTTCACTAATAACCACTGTAAAAGTATAATGGTGACAAAAGTACTACATGACGATTAAAAAAAGTTGAAGAATTGAGGAAACTTGGGAATGCAAGGGGAGGAATGTGGCCCGGGGGCTGTGAGAACCACTGTGTCAAGGACACGACTGTACCCTGTCTATGTGCGCTCACTAGAAACTGCACTGTTTTCTTTCTTTTGAACCAATAAACTGTAAAATTAAAAGACTCTTTTCAAATGTGCTCTAAGAACTTTTATGTTCAATGTTACATTTGGGCGGACATAAAGCATTTCCTACATACAAAAGAAATATTATGTAATCTTTATTTTATTACTAATATAAAGCGGTGTACTTGAAAAGTTTAGGCGGAGCTGCAATTGCGGTTTCCAAAGAACTCTCAAAGACGAGATATCCGTCGTTGTATGCGTGGAAAAGAGCATTATATGGCGCACATATTTGATGTAGGGTGAGGCGGGCTCAACCTGAAAAGTGGTATTTGAAATGGTTTTGTGAGAAAGTTTGCCTGTAAACCACGTTGTTTTTTTATTTTTTACTCCTTAAGTTTGGTCACCTTCCAAATTCTGCTATAAACCATGCACTCACTTGCACTTATGGATGACCCCAGCTTTGAGTACGACAAGCATTTTATTTGTCTTATTCTGCCTGATATACTACTGTTGATTGTCACGAGTGGAGTGAGTGCAATTAAGGGGATTGCTACAGAGCGGGTGTAGAGTAAGAAGGGCTCACAGTAGACAGCAAGTTAAGCGTGCTGTTGTGAGTAGTGGGGGAGGTCTGAATGAGGCGAAAGCGCTGTATAACTATCACTGCAAGTTAGAAGGTCCTACGGAGCGGACCTGTGAATAAGAGCCCATCGGGCGGACCTAAAGGGAGCAGTCGAGAAGACTAGTGAGAGAGTCTTTCCAGTAATGACTGGTATGTAGAACGTTGATTGATTATTATGATTGATGTATTATATTATATTCGTCTATTACCATGATGTGAATAAGTATATGTGAGGAATGTGGAAGCCCTTGATATTGGATATAGCAATGTGCGCCATGAGCGATAGATGAAAGTGAGTTCATGGATGTGTAGCGCGAGTGAGTAGTGTGTACTCTGATGGAGGTGTGTTACCGTAAGATGTGTGGTGAGTGAAAGGTGAACTAGTGTGTGTACGCTTCATGGATTGTAAGGAGAGGTGGAGCGAATAGAAATGGTAGGGTATTATACCAATGTAATGTTATTCTTGTAGGTGTCGGGGACGGGCCGAAGAGCCACCTCGATGAGCACAAGTGATAGGCCAGCATAGGGCCGGAGGCCACACATAGGCCAGAAGTGAGGCTGTCAGTGCAGGACAGGAGAAGCACATAAAGTCGTGGCAGTCAGGCCACGGACAGGGACGTAGATATGAGAGTGAATGAGATACGATATTATTGCCATGATGATGGGCAAGTGAACTGATAAGTTGTATGACAATAGGAAGGTGATATTGAGAGACTGCGGTGCCAGTAAATTAGTAATGTGCTATTAAGTCCCTGAGGGGAGAGGCTGAGGCCGAAGTGCCTTTAGGAGTAACTACCGGATTGTGGATCCGAGGGAGAGTGTGTGTGAGAATAAGGCCGTTGTACGGCAGTTCATTTCAATAATATAATGTATGTAATTGCGCTATTATATGTATAATTATGTTTAATAAATGTGTGAGTCTGATGGGTTGTTTTGTTAAGTGTTAACTTGTTTGTTCGTGATTGTCGTCCTGTCATAAACTATTACATCTCCCAGTCTGGGATTTGTGACATTGATGTCTTCAATCTTCAGCCACGAAGGTATTATGCTGCTTACAGTATTACTTGTCTCTTTGTACGCTGTTTCTTGAGTATTCCCAGGCAAGGCGCGCCATGCGACTGTTTTTTGGTTGCAATCCGTCGCATGTTCTTAAAATCTGCTCGAATGACTGGTGGTAATGCGCACAAATGCCAGACACGGGCTCTTTGCAGAGTCGACAGGAACATGGAATTAAGGCACATCTGCAACACGACAGCAAGTCGCTCATGGGTGTCCAGCCGTAGTAGTTGTGCTTCACCATTGTCCTAGTGGTATTAGCGGTTTCCCGATCTGTATAAACACACTGGCCCTATCATAAAATCGCACGTGTATTCGCATAACTGAAAATGACAGCTCCTTTGTCCTGTATCATAATAAACTCGTATATTCATGGACTCCTTAAAAGAATTACATTTTTTTATAACTGATTAAGGGTAAGTGCAATGTTTCAAATTTTTATCTATATAGCGAAAAACTTCATTTGAAAGGAATTCATCTCAAGTAAGTTTCATCTTCCTTCTCCTACAGAATTAAGTCCTCCGCACCTTTGCGGTTTCATGATAGTGCCTATTGGGGGGCATTACCAGCTACTGGGGGCATTCATAATAAATAAAACTAATTGCGTTTTTTAACGTGCATATTTCCACAGGTTCGCGCACATAATGTGAGTGTAGGTGTCTGTTGATACAAAGGTTTTAGCGTGGCAAGGAGATTTAGGAGGGCGAGAGAAATGCAAAAAATAGAGATGTATGTCAAAGTGAGATCATTGTTTGCACTCTGAACAAAAAAGAATTAATTAGGTCGATTTACCTGTCAAAGATGAAAAAAAAACAAGGGAACTACAGGTCAGAATGGAAGATTGTAGAGAGGTAGGTGCTAGTAGGCAAGTGGACACGTGTACACAGCCCAACCAAATTTTTGTACAGCGACTGATGTAGTTTGCAAACAGGCTCAGTTAACCCTATTACTGTCAATGAGACAAGACAAATGGGCAGTTTTGTTCATCCTTGAACTTGTCAGGGCCAGTCAGGGCCAGTTAAGTCAGCTTTCTAACACCCTTAGTGGGGACATAGTAACTCTTTCCTGACAGTAATAAGGTTACAAAACTAATGAGTTCCTTTTGTGTTTGCTTTCTTGGCCACACAACTAATTATCTTTGAATCTAACCCAATAAAGAATCATCTTCAAGATAGTGCCACTCGTTGCGGTCTCATTTCTTCACCTTTTCACTTGAAATAATTTTCAAGGTGGTTGGTCTTTCAGATTGAATACCATTCTTTGAAAGTTTGGCAGCCCTACGTGTTGTAGCAGAATTTTTAGAAAAACAGTTTTATTCGATAACATTTCCGCTGGTCCATGCTTAAAAAATAGAAAAAAGATGCATTTACGAGCATGGGAGATTGTATTTGACATGCGTTTATTTTGATGTGGTTTCCGACCTGCAAAGAAAGTAAAGTCATTGCAGATTGTAAGAGAGAGACGGAGACAGAGAGGACAGAGAGAGAGAGAGAGAGAGAGAGAGAGAGAGAGAGAGAGAGAGGGGGGGGAATGAGAAAGCGAGAGGAGAAAAAGAGGAAAAATAGAAACAAACAGAAAGAAAGAAATAGAGAGGGAGAAAATCTGAGTTAAGAAACAAGTGAACACGATATAGATGACACTGCTAGCAAAAAGCAAGACAAAGGACTATATAAATAGGACACAAGGAGACCCTACGCGTATACGGGAAGCACAGACACCAACTACCCGCATAGAGAGAAACACAAAGAGGAGATGGAGAGAGAGTGAGAGGAATGGCAGGGCATATTTCTCCCGCGCAATTCCGGTTACCTCATCTAAGTACATATGATAAAAATACACACTGAGCATCTGAGAAATACTTGACATCAAACAAAACTGAATACTTCAATTGTAAGTTAAACACTCAAGATCGAGTCAAAGACTAATATTTCTTCTCTTGTTTTTTTGGTTTTTTTGTGCGTGTTACGTGTACAGAATCAGTGCAGTTCAGACAAATATAGGGCAAATTGTGTGGGAAACTTGAAGAGGTGATGATGTAAGTACAAGACAGCCTCGGTACCAAGACAATGTTAAGTGTTTAACTTTGAAATCAATAAGGTAAAACTGTCGCGGAAAAGTGCGTTCATTACACAACTATTCCACTAATTGTGTAATTCATTCCAGTTACAGTGACATGTTTCTTAAAAGGACTCGGGATCGTACTGTTTACTATGTAAACAATCGGGGTACAGAGCCTTATAAATGTTGTAACCGCTAGGCGTGGGAGATCTTCACTTTAACGTGAGTCTTGCGTAACAGGTAAGCAAATTACAGCCTGTTAGTTCAATATTAGGTCTTGATCAATAATGAACATGGGCGTAGACCAAGGGAGGTGGGGTAAGGAGAATGCACGAAACACGTGAGACAGACAGGTAGGCAGACACTGACAGGCAGAATATACCAGACCGACAGTCAGACAGACAAACTGGCAGATAGGCAAGCAGGCAGACAGACAGACAGGCCGGCAGACAGACAGACAGACAGGCAGGCAGGCAGACAGACAGACAGACAGGCAGGCAGGCAGGCAGACCGACAGACAAACAGATAGACAGGCAGACAGACAGACAAACTGGCAGACAGGCAGGCATACAGACAGACAGGCAAGCAGGCAGACAGGCAGGCAGGCAGGCAGGCAGACAGACAGACAGGCAGACCGACAGACAAACAGACAGATAAACAGGCAGGCAGGCAAGAGAATATGCAAAAAAGCGGATAGGCAAATCTGCATACAAGTATACTTTCTTTTTGAACCGAGCACTTCCTAACTGAGAGAAATGAGTCCTTTGAAACATGGAAGTTAAGATCTACCGGTTGGCCTTCTTGCCTGTTTGCCTGCCTATCTTTCCATTCACAGCCCGATCCTGTCCGATAAGATGCGCACGTAAAAGAAATACTTTACTTGTTCTGTATATATACTCATGATCATAAGAAACGCGAAAACTTTCATAATTATTTTCTCATAGAATAATGTAATCTGTCATAAAAATATCCTATTCATTCGACACCAGAGAGATCACTGCAACGTTTACAAGCAAAGGAATTTAGGTCACTCTCTAATTTTGAGAGTTATGCCCCTTGAAGTTTTGTTGACACAAAAGCACGTGGGAGTATGAACGTTGCGTGAAAAGTGCATAACAAAAGATGATTAGTACTCACTCAAACATGGGTATAAAAGGGAAACTCAAATTTGTAGTCGGTCTTTCTGAATTGATGCCTCGCCTAAGTGTGGAAAATCGAGAAAGAGCTATAGGGCGATTAGAGGCGGGAGAACGACCAGAGGTGGTTGCGACGGTCTCAGGTGTCCATATCTCGACGATTTATCGCCTTCGAGAACGTTCTCGGCAAAATCACTCAACAACAGACAGGCTGAGAAGTGGCAGCCCGAGGATAACGGATGCACGTGCAGATCGCCAAATTATTCGCCGCCATGTGACCGATCGCTTTACTACTGCAGCAGAGACCGCTAGAAACCTTATTGGTGTGCATGGACAACGCATCAGTCGACATACTGTGCGTTACCGACTGCCCGACCAGAATCTTCGATGTCGCCGACCATATGGAGGAGCTATTCTTACCCCTCGGCATCACCAGGATCGTCTTAACTGGGCACAAAGGCACATAAACTGGCGCATGAGAGAGTGGTCGAGAATCCTGTTCACCGATGAGAGCCTCTTTTGCATAGACAATGCAAACAACAGATTCCAAGAGTATCGTCGGACAGGTGAACGTTTCTTGGATGAGTGGGTTTTAGAAAGGGACAGATGGGGAGGACTGAGAGTGATGCTGTGGGGTGGAATTGCTCAAAACCAGATCATAGGGCCAGTATTCTTCCAAAATCAAAGCCAAGGACGGGGAATTGGAGTCACTGCGCAGCGCCACATCAAAGAAATTCTGAGACCACACATCGTCCCCTTTTTCCATCGACATGCAAAGTTCACTTTACCACAAGATAATGCACGGGCGCACACTGCAAGAGCTAAGCAAGACTTTCTACAACGTCATGGAATCCCTTTTCTGCCAGATCCAGCCCGCAGCCCGGATTTGAATCGCATAGAACATCTTTGGGATGAATTGGAAAGGCGCCTCAAGGGGAGACAACCACGGCCTAGAACAGCCCAGGAGCTACAGGCAGCTCTTCTGGATGAATGGAGAAATGTTCCTAGGCATCTCACTAACAATCTTGTGGCGTCTATGTACCAGAGATGCAACGCAGTCATCCAGGCAAATGGTGGTCACATACAATATTGACTTCCTGTATTGAGTGACACGTGAGTAGTTGGTTGGATTTAAAGAGGCGACAGTAAAACTAATCTACCTTTAATGCTCTTTACTTCACTGACTGTTTGCCAAAAATTTGTCATGGAAAGATAGCCTGGGGCCTATAATGATACATGGCATTTACATGAAATATTATTTTCGCGTTTCTTTTGATCATGAGTATATATCGAGGGGCATTTGCCACACGTTGTTGTGTGCGACATTTTGCCGATTTTGAGGTTTTGTCATGAAAGTGGTTCCCTCACACCTAATTTCATTATGCATAAGTGTCGTTCCAATGGATCATATCAACACTGTCGAGAGGGGGAAAGTGCACCACGGGCTAAGCACTTTCTCCATACCCACAGCCCAGGCATGCAGCACAAAAAAAACAACAACTATTTAGCTGCTGACCGTCTGCCAAGACGAAAAGAGCCAATTATAAGTGTCATTCCAATCGGGTAAAAACTTTTCGAGATATGTGTTTGTGATGTATAAATGTTGCAGGCGTTTTGGGCCCTGATTTCACACTACTTTCAATCCTCATTTTCTCAGAAGGCGAAGACAATATGAAAAATGTGCGAGGATAATTATATTGTATCATTTGAAAATACACAGAAAAAGAAAACCTGGCATTATTGTCAGCGAGTGTACCGAAGACGTTTAAAAAAAAAAAAAGATCCGACCATAATAATATTTTGGTCCTTGTAAAATGTTAACATTTTACACACCTACCATAATTATGTGAAGAGTCCAATAAAGTGCAAGACCCCCCCCCCCCCACCCCCCGAAAAAATGACGAAAATGAATTTAAGACGTGTAATGTTGAACACCTCTCTATCACAATTGTAAACCGCACTTCAAGCCCTTTCATTTATCTGAATTTCCCATACCATACATGGGATTCATGTATAAAAAGCACCCCTTACTCAATAATTCTCTAATGAATGATGTCTCCTTATAAAATGTCAATGTTGACTCAAGCACACACAACTATCCACCCTCCTCTCTGAGCTCACACCAAAAACTTGAAACATGTTCTTATTCAATTAAACAGAAATCCTGTACAACTGAAGGTAACACCTTTTTGTTGACATTGAAACAAACGCATTTGCTGTACACTTTAGCCCTTAAATTTGCTCTTTTCTTAACACCTGAGAAAGGAGAACGTGCGGGTTTGTAGGCAATGTCTACACAGTGGGGCCTACACTTCGGTCTCTGGCCTTAAGCTGTGTTTTCACGTATACGGAAACGAAAACGTCAAAACTTTTCAAGTAGTGAAATAGAACGTTTTCATGTATATGGAAATGCCGTCTACGTACATGGAAACTTTCATTTTATAACCAGATGGATTCTTGGCGTTTCCGTATCCGTTTCCGTACGCACATGAAAAAAAGGCTTTAAGCTGTGTTTTCATGTGTAAGGAAACTGAAGCGTCAAAAAACTCTGCAAGCGATAGAAAGTTTTCATGTGCACAGAAACGCCTGCATGAAGAAACTTTCTTTACTACTTGATGGTTTTTTGCCGTTCCCGTTTCCGTACACACGAAAACACGGCCTCAGAATACAGCAAATTAAGCTGTTTAACCATTTCACATCAAGTGTTTTCGCCGGTATAGCTTGGGTTCCTGCACCGCGAAACCGACGTGCATTTCTTGCTATATACTTTAGTGTTGAAGATCCCAAGGCTCTCCATGCTATGGCTGACACGATAGCTCACTGAGTCAATTCTGTTTCATCCCTGTTCTAGCAAGTGAGACGTGAACTAGAAAGGACGAAACCCTTTTCAGTTTTTATGAGTAAGAATGACAATCTACACTAGAAATTGTATTTTATAATTTTTTAGTGCCAGTCAAAATAAAAGTGTTTGGAGAAAAGCACGACGACACGACACAACACGCCAAGGGTCAAATTGCGCCAGAAAGAAGACGATAGACAGAATGATAGAACAGAAAGAAATCCTATTGGAAGGCCCCCCCCACCCCCACCCCCTCACCCCTCCACTCTTCTCCCCCTCCCATTTTTTCTGCAGTAACCTTTACAGTATTATAATTAGGAAGTGTATATTCGCACAACCTGTTGTATGGATATGGACAGCGCATATCCGTAGAACATGTTTACCAAAAAGCGCGACTGGTGAAGGTTTGCTGAAACAAAACTTGGTATGGTGTTCACGAATTTAAAGTGACGACACATGGAATAGTCAGATGGACCTGGGGGCGTGAAGGTCTAGTCAGTTTGTATCAATGGGCGGTAGTCAGATTGACTAATCAGGCGAAAAGGGGTTGGGGTAGCCATTGGTGATCGACGTACACTCAAGGATATTATCAGCGCAGATCACGCAATCTCCGAGCAGAAGTCGGATTGTTTTGCTACTAAGCCGATTCATATTATTAAAATTTATGCAAATTAACAAGGTCAGTAATATAGTACTCCGGTGTGTGTTCTACGTCATCGAATTGTGTGCGTTGTCCGGATATGCACTGTCCATATCCGTACAACATGTTGTTCGGATATGGGCTACCATATATTATAGCCCACACTTTGTCTCGCACCAGTTCTGATCCACAGTATGTGCGGGGACTTGAGGGAACAGCAATATGGCATAGGCGAATGGCTTGGCGACCATCACAGAATTTGCTCTTTGTCTTTCTCTTGCAATTTACATTTAACCTACCTGTCAGACCGGATACGTGATGTATATATAACTCAATATCAGAAAATTAAATTGGTCTTCTTGTGCGTGTAGTCTCTAGATAAAAATGCGGGCCGCACAAAACAGACCTTTCGCGTTTTATGTATTACAAAGATGCTCCATTTTCTTTTCAGGGGGACACACAGACTAATAGAATACCCAGACTGGATGATCCCATTGTGTGGCGTCACAAAACAGCAAAAGGTCATGAACCATCCGCCATTGCAGGTTTACGGTAGCGACCGACGCTTCAGCATAGCTACAATTTTGAATGATACCATTTTGTCGAGCTTACTGAACGCGGAAGTTTGGTTCCGCACCAAGAAATTAATACATGTACAACCAATCTTGACAGATAAAAAGAAATTTCTACTGCAGATAGAACTAGAATCGGAATTTCCCGAGCGGCGGCCATGTTGGTTATTCGGTCGCCGCTGGGGAAATTCCGTAAAAAACGACACAGCCCGAAGCTCGTGTTTCCAGTCTGGTTAATTTATTAGTCTGTGGGGGAACACGGTGAGCATTCTCAGCTTTTTTTTTCAACGCCTACGATCTCTCTTCATCTAAATCCGGCCCTGCCTACACGCCGAACTTCCCGCTGGGTGGCTGGTTGGATTCACAATTATATTATCTCTGACTGGATTGGACCGGGGCATTTGGAAGAAATGATTTTATGTATTGGCCACAAGCCTTTTCTTAATATTTATAAAAGCTGTATGCACCTTCTCTCTGGTGCTCGGACACAGGTCGCCTCGTTTACAAATTCTATATATGTACCTTAAAAACCGATTTTAAATTGGGCAAACGAATGCAAAAATATACAAGAATATTTGAAATAAGATACCTGGTAATATATCAGTAGAAACCAAGCCAGCGACTACATCAATCCGACGGACATTTTTTAGGATTTTCGCAGTATTGGTATGATGTTTGCCGTAAGGGAACAGGGAATGAGTTGAACGATTTACATTGTCAGCATGGGACGTTGACAAATCAGAGGTCAATTGGTGTCCCGATTCTAGATTATCGAGGTTTCACTTAAGTGTTGTGTGTCCACACAAAGCTCTACAATTGTTTTGTTTTCGTCTTTTGCTTCACAGTCTTAGGATAACTAGGCCTGGCGCGCACTAGATGATTATTATGCTCGCCCAAATAGTTGGATGGTGACGTCACGACATGGATTTTTCAATGCCATCTCACCATCCAACTCGACGACCGATCAAAATCATCAATGAGCGCATAGGCTTATTCTCCGTCCATTTCTTTCGTTGTCTGCCCCGTCTTCTCGTTCCCTGAACTGCGTATCCTGGGGGATGGTTTTTGACAGTCCATTGGCTTTTGACACATGTCCATACCAAACTTTCTTTGCTTGTCATTTGCTGACTAATGGCCACTGTGATTCTTTTGGATTATTACATTTTCCGATTTGCGCATTTCGTTTTCTGTAATGTCTGATGTGATAGTCCTCATGCTCAGGAATGCAATATACCGTCAGTTGCCTCTTGGCACAAGGCTGACATAATGCCATATCGTAGAGCAGTGACGACATGTTTTAACAGGAAAGCGATTTGAACGCTTTAGTAAACACCAGGCAATGTTTTCATTATAAAGGAACGGTAGTTACTGTAGACCCTTTCAGCTTCCGCGTTACGGTTGTTTGCGGGGAGCCGCACGGCTTCGAAATGCACCGTGTAGGGCAAAAACCTCAACTTGCCTTGATGATGGCATCTGAATATGTGCACATTCAAAGCAAAGATGCATTTTTATGCCAGAACCAGCACGTAACGGGTTTGTACAGTTGGGTGCCCAACAAGAGGATAGCATCGTTCGACCGTTGTCCACCGCTTCCACCCTACAAGTGGGGCATGCCGCCATTTTGTTTGCAAATCACGTGATATGGAGGACGGTAAATGAAAAGGGTCTATAGGAACAATCAGAGACATGTCTTGTCCCAATGACTCTGGCGGTTACGCTGACGGCGCGCGGGGTCGAGACTAATTTGCTTCTGTTTTGGTCTCAATGCGCGAGGTTTCTCCTTTCCGTCAATTGACTCAGTTTTTACGCGCCCAAACTGGTGCTAGTGACACATCTTGTTTCAATCCCCCCGCCCCCCCCCCCCCACCCCCAGTGCGTGAAGTCCCGTTTAAACTGTGTAGTCCAATCCCACACTAAACCTAAGACAAAAAGTTTTGACTCTATGCTCCATTAACCATATGCATCTTTCAAATGTTTTTATGATGAACTGCAATTTATAAAATGACACTGCAAAATTCAACAGCTGTTTTCTGAGTCATTACAGAATTATTGTGTTTATAAAAACCGAACAAATGCGTTGTAAAAAAATTAATGGTGCAGGACTGCAACATTTACCTGCAATTTATTGTATTATATACGACCTTTTCACATTTCCATAATCCACCCCCCCCCCCCCTGCCCCGTGTTCGTGCGCTATGCCTGTGAGAGTGCGTGTGGTGAACACCGTTAACTACCTCGCTGCAAGATCCTGATGTGGATTTCCCGCCGTCCAGGCCCGTCGTCCGGTCATCCATTCCTCCAGTCCGTAGAAGACGATAGTCTGGACATCCGGTGCCGTCGTCTGGTCTCATCTGGTCGTGTCGTCCGTTCCCCCCCCCCTGTCGTCTGGTCCCGTCCGGTCCCGTCCGGTCGTGTGTCGCCCGGTCCCGTCCCGTACTATCTCGTCCCATCCGGTCGTGTCCGGTCCCTCGGTCCCGCCGTCCGGTCCCGTCGTCCAGTGTGGTCGGGTTTGTCCGTCTGATCGGTCCTCCGGTCCGGCCCGGTCCCGTCGTGCCCCCCCTGTCCGGTCCGGCCCGGTCCCGTCGTGCCCCCCCTGTCCGGTCCGGCCCGGTCCCGTCGTGCCCCCCCCCGTCCGGTCCGGCCCGGTCCCCCCCACGTCCGGTCCGGCCCGGTCGTGCCCCCCCCGTCCGGTCCGGCCCGGTCCCGTTGTGTCCCCCCCGTCCGGTCCGGTCCGTCGTGTCGCCCCCCGTCCGGTCCGGTCCCGTCGTGTCCCCCCCCCCCCCCGTCCGGTCCGGCCCGGTCGTGTCCCCCCCCTCGTCCAGTCCGGCCCGGTCCCGTCGTGTAGCCCCGTCCGGTCCGGCCCGGTCCTGTCGTGTCTCCCCCCCCCCCCCGCGTCCGGCCCGGCCCCGTCGTGTCTCTTCCCCCCCCCCCCCGGTAGCCTCAATTACTAAATAGTACGTCGATCGCCAATGGCTGCCCCAGCCCCTAATTAGTCAATCTGACTACCCGCCCATTGATACAAACTGACTAGACCCTCACGCCCCCAGGTCCATCTGACCATTCCAATGCACACTTGAATCCACAATCCGTATTCCGCGGTGGAAATTGACACTCCCTTGCCTAAAATACCTTCGGCCCAAATAGCACAGTACCGGGTTGTATAGGCCGTATTCGGCCTAAATATACACTTCCCTCCTAAAAATCAAATCTTAAACTTAAAAACAACAACAACAACAAAAACAGGAACCACAAGGACAGAAACGTCGACGAAGTACTTTTAAAAAAAAAAAAAAAAACGATGATAAACCAAGCTCATCTCGTTTTGAGAAATAGTTTTGTAGTTTAAACTGTAAGTGTAAGAATAACTATAGAATTTATTCCCAGAGGTGAGAAAGGCTGCAGGGTTACTTTCATGATGATAACAATGATAAACTACACTGTTAGTGGCCTTTGGGTATTACATCAAGAGTGGAGATGGAATAAAGCTGTAGTGGGGTGACGTCATGATGGGCCCACATTTGGCGACCTTCAATCTGACCTCCTGTTCTATCTCCATTTTCCGAAAACAAAAAACAAAAAAAAAACTGGAGATATTTTAATATGTGTAGAAAAGTTACAACATGCACACTTTGACACTTGTTTAAAATGCATTGTGGCATTTATCAAGCTGTTTCACAGTTCCGATTTATTCTAACTCCGTATCATAATAACTAAAGCCGCAAACGTTTAACGTGGAATTTCTCAGTTGTGCAAAAAAATGGAGTTGGAACTAACAAGAACTGAGGTCAAGATTTTTCTGGATGAGGATTTGGACAGATATAGCAAAAACTTTTTAATTCATGTGAAAACATTGCAGCAATACGAAACAAAGCAATATTACTCTAAGCTAGGAGTTCCCAATTTTGTTTCGCCCCGTTTCCACATAACTTCTTGGAAAGTATACTTATCTCTGCCCTGTTGTGTACAGTAATAGGTATAAAATATACAAATCTTTAAATCCAAAACGGTAGAATGAACAAAAAAAATTTCCTCACAAAACATTGCTACTTGAAACTTTCTTCTCAACTTCACATCTTTTAAAAAATTATTTAAGCATAAATTATGTAAATCCATAATAGTAGTAGTAATAATAACAATGATAGTGATAACAATAATAATATAGTGATAATATAATGTAACGATGTAGTCTTGATAATAATAATAATATAATATATTAAAAATTATGATAAACTATAATAATAATAATAAATAACATTTCATCCCGTACTACATGCTCTTAGCGCTTTGCTACATTCGACCACTCATCACAACAATCAGAAACAGTTGCGGTTGTATTCCATCAATTGAAAAGCTGCATTGAGCATTTCACTATTCTGTACATCTCTAAGTTTTTGAGACAGCGAATTCCAGGCCTTTGGGAAATTCAACACCCCCCCCCCCCCCCCGCCGGTTGGGAACTCCTGTTCTGACGGTGGAAGAGAAGAAAGGCTCGCGCTCAAACAGACAAACTAGCGACATTCTTTGGCTGCACTATCTGTGGAAGGGCCTGTCAGTGTCAGTGTCACGCCCGGATAGGTTTGTCCAGCCACACACAACGCTGCACCATCTGTGGAGGGGCCTGTCAGTGTCACGCCCGGATAGGTTTGTCCAGCCACACACAACGCTGCACCATCTGTGGAAGGGACGATCAGTGTCACGCCCGGACAGGTCTGCCGAGCCACACACAACGCTGCACCATCTGTGGAAGGGCCTGTCAGTGTCACGCCCGGATAGGTCTGTCCAGCCACACACAACGCTGCACCATCTGTGGAAGGGACGGTCAGTGTCACGCCCGGACAGGTCTGTCCAGCCACACACAACGCTGCACCATCTGTTGAAAGGGCCTGTCAGTGTCACGCCCCGATAGGTCTGTCCAGCCATACACAACGCTGCACCATCTGTGGAAGGGACGGTCAGTGTCACGCCCGGATAGGTTTGTGCAGCCACACACAACGCTGCACCATCTGTTGAAAGGGCCTGTCAGTGTCACGCCCCGATAGGTCTGTCCAGCCACACACAACGCTGCACCATCTGTGGAAGGGACGGTCAGTGTCACGCCCGGATAGGTTTGTGCAGCCACACACGACGCTGCACCGTCTGTGTAAGGGCCTGTCAGTGTCACGCCCGGATAGGTTTGTCCAGCCACACACGACGCTGTACCATCTGTGGAAGGGCCTGTCAGTGTCACGCCCGGATGGGCTTGTCCAGCCACACACGAGGCTGTACCATCTGTGGAAGGGCCTGTCAGTGTCACGCCCGGATAGGTTTGTCCAGCCACACACGACGCTGTACCATCTGTGGAAGGGCCTGTCAGTGTCACGCCTGGATAAGTTTGTCCAGCCACACACGACGCTGCACCAGACTGAAACATCCAGACATCCAGAGCGCAGGTCCATAGTCTTTCGAGTCTGGCGGATGCCAACGACAACAACAACAAAATTCTAACGGCGAGAGGTTGGTGGACGTTTCAGTTAGTCTCCTTCTGTCCTATCATTGCTGTTATATATACCTAGGTTTTTCCTAGCACTATGTGACCGTTATTCTGACGATGTCCTTTCTGCAAACTCAAACCATCTCTTTGCTATAGGTAGCAGTGAGATGGTGTCCAGCTGTATGGGGAATTTGATTCATTGGTTCATTTTGGTTGGTCCTAGGTCTCTATATGACAGCAGTTGGCTTCTGGATATGAA
The DNA here is from genome assembly GCA_963931925.1 of Onchidella celtica. NCBI lineage: Eukaryota > Metazoa > Mollusca > Gastropoda > Systellommatophora > Onchidiidae > Onchidella > Onchidella celtica. The sequence goes on from OZ007583.1 coordinate 44,805,441, forward strand.
AAAAAAACAACAACATTTTGTAAAATAAATGTAATTGAGCCCCGATTGTGTGGCCAACTATCAATAAAATATATTTTAGCTGAATGTGAAGACTTCACGCATATCCGTAGGAGGCACTATGCCTGCGGATCCATGAAAGAATTGAAGGGCATTTTTCCAAAACCTGTAAGTCAAATGTTGCATGAGTTATGGCCCCTTTCAGATAGTTATCCAGAATTACTGTAAGATACGGTGAAAGTGCTCAGTTAAAACTTGCTACTTCTCCTCCTTTATCCGAACATTCAAAATTAGTGTAAGACGCGGTGTAAGAACACTTAAACTTAAACACTTAAGTCCGGGAAGACTAGGCGCTCTGTCCTACATACCATAGGATTAAAGACAGGAATTCCACCCCTCACCCCCCCCCCCACACACACACACAAACAAACCAAGCTCTTTACTATCTGCCACTGAAAATGCTCGCTAATGTGCCGTTTGTAGAACCGTGGTCACGTAGTCTCAATGGAAATTTCCTGTCATACTTTTTCATTCTACTGTGCGAAAATGCATTGCGGCTCAAGACAAAAAAAAAAAAAATCGTAAATAAATGATAGACTGAATTTTGTCCCAAAAAACGGATTTGTCCACGTAATTTATCGCTAAAACTTGAGGCAGTACACAAAGATTTCACAATTCTTCTTGACCTTAGCTCTCGTTTGTTCTATCGCCGGCTCTATTTTCCGAAAAACTGGAAATCTTATAGTATGTATAGGAAGTTTACAAATGCACATTTTGAAACTTGTTTAAAATTCATTGACGTACTTACCAAGCTGTTTCACAGTTCCGATTTATTCTAACTCCATATCATAGAACTAAAGCCGCAAACGTTTAACGTGGAATTTCTCAGTTGTGCAAAAAATGGAGTTGGAACTAACAAGGACTAAAGTCGCCAATTGTTGGTGCTAATTTAGTACATGGAATATTCTGTACTAAGCTGCAAAACCTTGCAACAAACTTTAAACGGCTTAAACTTTTTGACTTATTAGGTTAATTCAAATTTTTTTTTTAAAATGAAGTAAAACAAAGATTGTTCCCATGAAATAAAAATCATTTTTCTAATGACTTGATGTCCTGTCTTGGACAACCAAACCAACAAGGTTCAGAACTATATGAGGTTTCAACCTGTCGGGTCAAGTGTTTTGACCGTTTCTATGTTAACTGAAATGCTTATTTAGATCTAGTTCATTAATGAGATGAATAGAACTTGAATTAAAGATGAGGTTTACAATTTAATTCAATTAGGCTATTTTCAGCCGTTCAAAAGTTTGTTGCAAGATTTATGCGGTCTAGTATAGTTAATTGTACACCAGAACGTCCAAATTGACAAGCATTAACAAGTTTCAAGACACAGAAACTATACCAAGGGCTGCGTGGTAATCGGTGCTAAACTATCACAACTTCTCAGACAGCAGCCCTACGCATGTCCGACACATAGGATTGAGGTCAAGTTACCATGTAGGAATGACGTCTTTCCTGCCTAGATCCGCTGGTTACGACATCAAGCCGACATCTGTTTCATGTTGAGAATCCGCCCCAACGGTATTCGTACCAATCTTGCTAAAATCCCGTACAAACCCATGATGGATTGTTTCCAAATAGGAATGACGTCGGTCCTACTTAGATCAGCTGGTTACGACATCGAACCGACATATGTTTGACGTTGAGGCCCGCCCCTAAGGTGATCCTACCGATCTTACAGAAATCCCATACAAATCTCCGACGGATTGACGTAGGGATGCTGACTTGCTTGGTTTTTACTTAAGTTTCAGGAGAAGGAAACAAGTGAATAACTGGATCAGACTTGACAGTTACGATATTTTGAAAAGTTGTTCAACGGTCTGTTTTCAAGTTTTAATCCCCAACTTAACAACCTGCGAGCTGCCAAGGGCTACAAGCAATAAAAAAAAAACAACAACTAAATCCCCACCACTCTCCCCTTCCTCCTCAACTGGACCAAAGAAATATATAAACAACAACAAAAACAAGAACAAGGAATATCTTATCTATTATAAAACAAAATAGTGGCGGGAGTAATGCATTGTGGTAAAATTTTAGCCCTTTTTTTGCTCAAAGCTGCAGCCTAAATGAAAGTTTCAAAAATTATGAAGTCAATTTTCGCAAGTGGCTTATAATCCAGTGCAATCGCTTTGGTATTGATCCATTGAGTTTATTCAAGTTTCAGACAGTCTTTTTAAAAATATGTAAAAATGTGAAATACAAGGACCCTCTTTTTGGCTCCCTTTGATAAACCCAGATTTATTCGCTGACCAGTCATATTTGCAACCAAGAAAAAAAAAAAAATTTCAAAACCCCTAATATTTGCATCGAAGAAATAGACAAACAAAAACTATTCGATCAAAATTTCCTGTATAAATATCCCCGTTACAAAAATAAATCAGTCATCAAGAATCGCAACCCACAACAACAAGAACAAAAAAAACAAAACCAAAATCATCGTAGCACACTGCCAAATGTGGACAATCCCAATTTCTTGCAAACTTCCTGTCGATAAACGAGGCGGCCAGTCCAAACCATGCTACGAGTGTAGAGTGCCAAAATGCCCACCAGAGCAGAGCAAACGCGAAAAAGACGCCGACTACGTTATTCTGTCAATAATTTACATTTAGATCCACCTCAAGACCCAGATGTAGCTGTAAATCAAGGTGAGCCTGTAGAGCCGCATCATGTAGTAGATCTAGATCTAGATCTAGATCCACACATTCTGGAACCAGGTGTTTTAGATCCAGACAAAGACCCCGATGGCGATGCAGATCATGAGCACGTAGAACTTAATCATCTCGGAGCAATGACAAGGCCATGTCAGTTTTGCACAGCAAAGTTGTGGAAGGATGAAAGTAGTTCAATGTGCTGTGCTAATGGCCAGGTTATGCTTCCCCCTCTCCAGCCTCTCCCTGAGGAACTTATGATGAGGCTCTTTTACTTTACAGGAGACAGTGAAGAATCCAAAAATTTTCGGCAGCGTATTCGTTCTTACAATTCTTCATTTGCATTTGCATCTCTAGGCGTCAATGAAGATGTGTTGCCAGCTGGAGTGTACTCATTTCGTATAAACGGTGCGGTATGCCACAGAATCGGACAGATACAACCAAGCCATCATCACCCTAAGTTTTCACAACTTTACATTCATGACACCCAAAATGAAATTGAAAACAGACTCCACTGGTTCAGTCACCTACAACAGAACATTGTCACCAAAATATCCACAATTCTTCATGACATCAATCCGTTCGTGAGAGTATATATAGGCTACCCTGCCACACGGATAATGTGGTGTATCATGCAGCACTGATCCAGTAGAAATGTTTGGTGAGTTCAGTATTCAAGATAACATGTTGTGCTTTTACTCTCTTTCTTCCTGCCTTTACCATTTTAACTGAGTCTTTTTGCCCGCGAAATCGCGGGCACTCTACTAGTTATAAAAAAAATAGTGGCGGGAGTAATTCATTTTAGTGCAATTTCGTTCCTTTTTTTGCTCGGCGCTACAGCCTAAACGACAGTTTCAAAAATTATAAAATTAATTTTCTTAAATGTCAACTTATCCAGTCCACTCGCTTTTGTATCGACCGATTGTCTTGATTTAAGTTTCAAGTATTTTTAAATTAAAAGTCGCAAAAATGTAAAATACAATGATCTTTGTTTTGGCTCCCAGTAGTAAGCTCACTGCACCGGAAACGATGTATTAATACGTGTTCACAGTTCGGTGCGGGCAATTTCCCTGCCAGAAAGAGTGCGCTCTGGTGTGCATGAAATCTGTAGTAAGACTAGAATAATTATGGGAAACTTTCTAGACCAAAAAGAGAGACCAATGGTACGGTGGGTTCACAGGTTTATCCCGGATAATACCGGGAACTTCATCTAATTTAAACAGAACAAAAAAAGAGGCGCAGTTGCCATAGGCAGAGATACTCCGTAACTAGGACGTCCAGACACGGGGCTACAAGCCAAATACCTCAATTTTTTTCAAATGTCGAGTTACGATAGTTCTACCATGCGGCCCTCGATACACCTTTGAAACTTTTGTTAGGGACACCAAATGTACAAACTAAATTTTATAACATTTCTAAACCATCTCAGGTTAAAAATATACTTACCTTACTTTACTTTTCCCTTCCGCTTGTACCAATGGGCGTCGCGGGGGGAGACAATCGTCTGTCGGCAGCAAGACGAGTTGCCTGGAGGAAGGACATCTGGTGATCTCTGAGGGTGTCTGCCACGGAATCTAAAAATATACCCAACATTAAATAATATACATAAGATAAGATAAGATAAATTTTATTCGTCCTTGTACAAGGAAATTTGTTTTGATCATTGGATACATAACAATATAGTTACAGAAACAAATTATGATATATATTGCGCACACACACATATATACACACACACTAATAAATAAACAAAATTAACAGTGCACACAATATGCTTCCGTTACTAAACACACTGACCTGACACGCAGGACACAATTCAACTTTACACGGATTACGATCAAGATGACATTGTAACATCCTAGTTGATGATGGAATAAACGATTTAAAGTAGCGCGCAGTTTTAGTTTTCTTTGACAACAGCCTTAAACTTCTTACAGATCTTATGTATTCTTTGTTCAGGGGATGTTGGGGGTCGATTATATTATTAGCTTTTTTAATACAAGCACCAGTGTACAGTTCATCAAAATATGGCAGATCACATTTACAAATTTTTGATGCTTTTTTAATTAAATTATTGATCTTATTTTTATCTTTTTGTAAGATGTTTCCTCCCCAATAGACAACTCCATACATCAAAACGCTCTGAATAGCCATGGTGCAAAATATTTTCAGAATGCTTTTGCTAACTTTTAAAGAGCGGAGCTTTCTGAGGAAATACATGCGCTGGTTGGCTTTCTTGTATACATGGCACTACCTTCACGGGATCTACTTAAAATCAGTAGAAAAGAAGAAAATACCTTTGCCAGTGATTCTGAAGCTGTGTTTAGGCCTTTATTTTAAGAGGTTTATTGTAAGAAGTTTATTGTAAGAGGTTTATTGTAAGAGGTTTATTGTAAGAGGTTTATTGTAAGAAGTTTATTGTAAGAGGTTTATTGTAAGAAGTTTATTGTAAGAGGTTTATTGTAAGAGGTTTATTGTAAGAGGTTTATTGTAAGAGGTTTATTGTAAGAGGTTTATTGTAAGAGGTTTATTGTAAGAGGTTTATTGTAAGAGGTTTATTGTAAGAGGTTTATTGTAAGAGGTTTATTGTAAGAGGTTTATTGTAAGAGGTTTATTGTAAGAGGTTTATTGTAAGAGGTTTATTGTAAGAGGTTTATTGTAAGAGGTTTATTGTAAGAGGTTTATTGTAAGAGGTTTATTGTAAGAGGTTTATTGTAAGAGGTTTATTGTAAGAGGTTTATTGTAAGAGGTTTATTGTAAGAGGTTTATTGTAAGAGGTTTGCTGCCACCGGTATTAACACCTCACTTTTCTTGTTTCCATTTTTCTTGTTCTTGTTTCTGTGGTAGGGATTGGGTTTTTTTTTTTCTTCAGAATTTGACCCGGGCAGAGGCCTTGTTCGGCCTACTCTTCTGGACTTTCAACTGTTTAACTGGCAAGGAATTTTTAACGTGCGCAACGTCCACACGTGCCCTCTGAGTTTTTCCATCTTTATCCGAGAAGACTAGGTGCTCGATCCCACCCACCATAGGATCAGGGTCAGGAATTTTTCCCCTGAAAAAGAAAATTAAAAAATCTCAACATGCCTGCATCGACGGGGATTGAACGCGGTACCTTCGGCATGAGAGGTGAGCTCCTTGCCTCTAGACCACCTTGTCCCCCCGATTCTGAAGCGGTAGGCACTCTAGTCCCAGCGGAGGAATCCCACATTTAAGGGGAGGAACTGGGAATGAATTTCAGCCAGGGGAGGAACTTCAAACTGGGAAAAAATACACTCTGTAAATTTAGCAAATGCTAATCCAAAGGTTGAATTGTTGTTTTCACCAGAACAAACAGCATGGGGGTATAGAGCTTGGTGTCACAAATACAAATCTTTTTTAATTTTGGAAACCCGTCCATAGATAAAACAAAAGTTAAGATTTTTAAAGAGCGGCAGACGGCTGAATTACTTTTATGTAAGAATATATTCTCAGAAGAAGGAACTCCAAAGCTTTGTTTTTGTTTCTTTTAATTAGTAAACGTTTTATATCATCGTAAGTATCAGGGATATTATACTGCTTATACAGAAGTTTTATAATCCATTGGAATGTGACATTTTCATATTTCATTTGATTGCAATTAGTAAGAGATTTAGTCTCACAGAGTGTGTCAATAATTTGTATTTGTATTTTTGTATTGTATTTGTATACTACTTTAATACCATTTTGGGAAATTTGCCTTTGCGTCATTGCACGTTACAACTGGAGCAGGCACTTCGTCGCCACAATGGGAGAGGGGGGAGGAGTGGTAGGGATGAATTTTATTTAACTTTGCATGGGCAGCGACCTGTTCGGCCTGCTCTTTTGGATTTCCAACTGTCAAGGTATCTTTAACGTGCCCAACGTGCACACGGGCCCTCCGAATTTTTTCGTCCTTATCCGAGAAGTCTAGGTACTCGATCCTATCCCCCAATAGAATCAGGGACACGAAAATACGAGAAAAATCCCAAACTTCCAACATGCCTGCGCGGCCGGGGTTTGAACCCGGTACTCTTGGCATGAGAGGCGAGCACCGTGCCTCTAGACCACCTTGTCCCCAATTGCCACTGTAGAAGTACTATTGTGAAAAAAAAAAATTCCTGGCAATCCGAAATGGGGGAGGAATTAAAGAAACCCGACAGAGGTGCAAATGCCAAAGGCAGCGACCCCCCCCCCTCCCCCCATCTCCTAAAATGAATACCTCCAATAGAAAACCTGAGATCGCTAGCTGAAGAATGTGCCCTGGGTCTTTGAGAACCAACGACTTAAGGCTTATTGCGACATTGGTTCTTGTTTGTTCTATCTCCATTTTCTGAAAAACTGGAGATCTTTTAGTATATAGAAGAAGTATAACAAATGCACATTTTAACACTTGTTTAAAATGCGTTGTAGCACTTATCAAGCTGTTTCACTGTTACGAGTGGGGTATCGAGTGTTACGGGGATGGTTATTATGAATTACGTGTTCGACTGCATTTTAAACTATCGAGAGGTTTTAGAAATTACTCTGCCATACCATGCCACATACACTAATAACAATTTCGAGTAAGTTATATCAAGGACCTTGTAGGGCCACAAATTTATTACTTTAAGTTCCTAACAATTTCGTCTATCTTTTACATATTAAAAAGACAACATCAGCAGCATCAAATGAAAATACTATATTACATAGCTAGAAGTCTCCTCTAGATTCTTAAGAGATTATATCATACTAACTCATTCACAATTTAATTATTACTTATTTATCTTCAGAAATATAGTCTGCCTACTATCTCACAAATAATATTCCTATGTCTCAGACGACAATGTTAACTCAGTTAATTGCTTATAAAGGATCAAACCGTCACTGACGTAGTCAAGATAGATCTAGATCTGCTCTAGGATGGGCTGGCAATCCCCAGCCTCATCCAGACACATCAATTACAATTTACAAATGTGTATACCAGACACTCATTCTAGATCTAGTTGCAAGTAAAAAACATTATAGTCTTGCATTCTTTGGTAGCACTTCTACTGGAAAATTAGGGTCAGATTCACGTTCATCGTCGAATCACTGTGTCGAAACTTACGATTAGTCCCTGATATGAAATCAGGGAATAGAAGGAAATAGCTGTGGATAATTCCATTGTCTATCAAGGACATAGACATGTCTTTAACAATCTTATGATTCTCTCAGGCCGAATCTAAGCCGACGCCCTCGCAGGTGGAAAATTCTGCATGGAGTGAAGAAACCTAAAGATGGCTCCGCTTATATCTTCTGCAATTCCCCAGCGAACTGCCCAAATTTGATTGGTGCATCCATTTCGAGCTCAGCTCGCAGTCTATTAATAGTAACAGACAAAGTTAATCTAACATGTCAAAACCTTTCCTAAAGTCTCTACACCCTCTACGTTTTATGTACGAATTTATTCACTCCTTATTCGCCCCGTCTTTCCTTGCTAAAGTACACCCAAACCACGGGGTCGAAAACTGCACCGTCACTGTTAATTTATCCATTCGTTCTATCTTGCCCCACTTTCTTTCCATCTCTAAGAAAAAGCGTTACAAAAACAAACTGTCCACGATAATAGTTCAAGGACATTTGCACTGGCCAAAATCAATGATGCCATGAAACAAACAAACCGTGACCCAGCACGGCAATTCTAGTCCTAACCCTGACATTCACACCTCCGATTTATTCTAGCTACCATAACACTAAAGCCGCAAACGTTTAACGACGAATTTCTCAATTATGCAAATGTGGAGTTGGAACAGACAAGAACTAAAGTTGCGTTTTAATTATGGGCATGGCTACCACTGAAACATACCTGACACGTCTATGACAATCACAGGTTCTCAATACAGGGTGTGTGATACGCGTGTTCTCGCTGATCCTCAATGATGTCTGAATGATTCATCAGTCACACCTTCATTTGGGTAAAAAAAACTGGACTCCTCTCAAGACAGGATTTACAGAAAAACCAATATGAAGTTGCACCGTCGGCCACAAAAACATGCTGAAAACAGAAAAAATACTGGCGAAAGACTAAGTGTCATCACATTTTCAAACGCAAAAGGTCGATCGAAAGGTATAATTTCCATTTTATTATCCAGATTGTACCTTTTCAACTTGTCTTTAGTAAACAATATGTGAGTGGATCTGACGAAATCAGCCTTAAGGTGAAAGACCATATTCCTGAGCCACCCCCCACCCCCCTTCATCCACGGGGAAATTTTTTTTTATGGACATTGAGATTTGCTTATAATATGAAAGATTCGCCATTTTTCTGCATTCAGTTAATATATTTCGCTTGAAATCGTTTTACTAATATTTTATTTCGATTTATTCTAGACGTATAAAAAAAATATTTCACAATTAACCCTGTTTTGTCAGATCCGCCAACATATACACAAGGTGTCTCAAATAAATGTACATACACTCTGAATATTTATCAATTCAATGCCAATCAAGATACATTCATATTACAGAGGACAGGTGTGTCATTGTGTTTATGGCATGTATTCAATGGCCGTTCTGGACCAGACACTGATGACAACGCAGTTCAATAGAGTTGCAAACAACATTAAGCTGTTAATTTGTGTATACAATTTTTTCAGACACAAAAAGAATAAAGTGAAAATCCATAGGGAAACATTTTCCACAAATTATGTGCGGACGCATAAGAGTTGATCGCCCCCTCAAAATGACACGGTTCTTAACTCCCTTAGGTCAACTTTTGAGAAAATTGATGATTGAAGTTTCAAGTGCTCAAAGCTTTTAGAGACGCCAAATTTTTAAATTTTTTTTTCCTTTTAGTAATACTGTACTTACAAATTACACACCAAATCCGCTAGATACTTTGTCACACAATAAAGGATGCATGTAGAAGTATTGTGTAGTGTGTAACTCAATTCAGCCAAAAAGTGGAGATATCTATAGAACTTTGTCATTCTAAGGGGACGTCTTAATGTCCTATTGGTATCAAGTTCCCAAAAAGCCGGTTCCCATAAAAGCGTGCGATTTGATTTTTTTTTCGGTGCGTGTTTTTGACTAGCGTATTTTTTTTTTTCCAAAAGTATCATATCTCGAAAAACTATGCTTACGTGAGTTTGAGTTTGGAGCAACCACGTCGACACGACAACGGTCACATTGTGCTAGGAGGAGCCAAGACGATACACAGAATATAGCACAATGGTAGGACAGTATGAGACCTTACCAGAAGGTCATGGTGCTGACCTTTTGGCCTAAGTCATTTTTTGCACTTCTGAGAAAATCGCGAGAAAATCGCAAAAAAACTTATTTAAATTCGTTTGCAATGCAGTCAGACTTAGGCCAAAATGACTCTAGGTAAAAGTGGTCTTCATCCACATTGGGCTGAAACAACCCCAGAACCAAAATGGCCTACGTCTATGAATGAGAGGCCATTACAGAAAGTTTTATTTCCAGGATAATGGCTTGGCACTTTTGAATGATTTTTACATTAATAGATGCACCATGGATAGGGCAATGACGTAACAGGTACATTCTGTTTTGGCCTATATCTGGCTTAGGCCAAAAGGTTAGCACCATGACGAGAGGCTCCCACCACCCACAGCTGCTTCGAACGGAACACCTACAATAAAAATAGTGTATTTGTGATTTTTTTTTTCTCAGAAAACGCGCATTCACTGAGTGAAAAAGACGCGCAGAATGTGCCTGGAAGACACGCTTCATCAGAGCAGGCTTTAAGCTTACTTTGAACTTACTTAGCCCTTGTGAAACCTGAAAAGCTTTCCATCTCCTTTATGACTGGTAATTTGTAATGTAGACTAAAGTAGGGAATTTACTGAAATACTTTTGAGGAAAAAAAATCATTATCTGCCAGTATTTGTAGAGAAAAATAAAAGGAAGTGAGGAGGAACAAAGAGGGAGGCGAGGGGGGAGGGAGGGAGAGAGAGAGAGAAGAGAGAGAGAGAGAGAGAGAGAACCAGGAAGAAAACAAGGAAAATAAATTTAGGACTGGAAATACGGGAAGACAGAAAAAATGGCAGGCTTAAAAAAAAAGGGAAGAGGAGGGAGGGGGGGGGGGTACAAAACTTAAGCGTAAAAAAAAAAAAACGTTAAGACACGGGAAAAAACTTGGATACTAAAAAAAAAAGTTTAGCATTTAAACAAAAAAAAATAAGTATTTAATTAAGAAGGTAAGCGTTTAAACAAAAAGGCAACCGTGGAAACGGCATTAAAAAATTCAAGTGTAAAATCAAAAACAAAAATCTACGACTTTAGGAAGCGGATAAATCTCCTAGATGGATGGTTTTGTTATATTTAAAAACAAACAACAACAACCAATATTAAGTGACTTTTTTCCTTTTACTTAACTTTTTCCACTTGCCCTTTTTCCCGCCGTCTAAAATCGACACTAACATGAGAGAGGTTATGAAAACTGCAGTAGACGAGGCATAACAATAATAACAGGTGACGGAATGTCTTGGACTAAAATTAGAGAAAACTTTCGTACGTCCTGACAACTCACTGGTCCCAAATCTTATCCATGACCCTTTTCTTATCCCTAATCCTAATCTGTCAGGTCAGAAAATCTGCTACTGGTAACATGTAATCCAGTACAACCTGTTTCATGAACTGGTACGCTAGCATGGTATCAGTGGGCGTGCACCTGTCGGTGCAAACGGCCAGGGCGGAGGAGGTTTCATCTAACCCAACGGCCACATGCTAGGGCACAATGTGACCCTCAGTACTTGAGTCCTTCATATTGGCCCCCGGTAGCGGTGTGGTCATAGGCTTGTTTGCCTAAATCACAGACGAAGAATTGAGCAAACTTCCCGGACGCAGCTTCGAAGCTGGCGGCAGCAGGCCAGTGGTTGATTGATAGGGCAGATGGCAATATACCGTCACTCTGGCCTGGATATCGTGACACAGAGCATCCACCAGTATTGGTGTTCTTTGGTTTGGGTCTTTCACCCTAGTCAGTTGGGACTGCGAGGCTGTGGAGTAGCCTACAGGCAGCCGGTCAGGCAATATGACTGTCCCTCTGGCATCCTCCTGCACCTGGATACATTTCCAGTCGTCTTGACCCTGTCTTGCCACTTGGATAAGTTGTGTCCAGGCGAGAGAGTGAGTCTGATGTTTGCGCAGCTCTTTCTCACTAAAAACAAATTCTTTGCGCCAGTCTTAACACTCACCTCGTCTTCTTTCATCTTTGTCTCGTCTTCTTTCCTCTCAAAATTCCAACGGCGATGGGCGAGTGCGGTGGCAGCAGGTTTGGATAGACTGGAAGCTGTTAGCACAGACCTACACGTTGGTGGCTGTGGGCTATGGTCGCTTCATCGTCGATTGAAGTGGAGGCGTGGGGAGGCAGCACCCACAGTAGCTGAGCAGCCTTATTTAAGGATAGCACTGCTCACCTCAACTGAGGAAGGGGCTAGAAAAGGTGCCCTAAAGAAAGCCCACTTCACATCACCCTGACTGGTATACCGCGACCAGTGGGGATCCCTTTTTGCGGTCGAAACAAAAAGAAATTCAGCTTACTCAGGCTAGGAGCCTGGAATATACGCACACTACAGGACAACTCAAACAACCCGGAAAGACGCACTGCACTTATTGCCATTGAGCTCAGCAGGTACAACCTGGACATAGTGGCACTCAGTGAGACCAGACTCCCTGATAGTGGCCAACTCAAAGAGCTCAGTGGTGGATACACCTTCTTCTGGAAAGGCAAGGGTGCAGTCGAACCGAGACAGCATGGTGTTGGGTTTGCAATTAAAAATGACCTTGTCAGAAACTTGCAGTCCATGCCAATTGAAATAAATGACAGGCTAATGACACTCAGGATCCCAGTTGGGAAAAGCCAGTCAGCCACCCTCATTAGCGCATATGCGCCCACCATGACAAACCCAGATGAAGCCAAAGACAAGTTCTATTCTGATCTAGAATCTGTCATATGCTCTGTCCCGGCAGCTGATAAGCTGATTCTCTTGGGGGACTTCAATGCTAGGGTTGGCTCCGAAATCTCAGCGTGGCCAAATGTTTTGGGCCCTCATGGAGTTGGTTCATGCAATAACAATGGGTTGCGCTTACTTACTTTGTGCGCTGAATTTGGCCTGTTCATTACCAACACAAATTTTAGTCTCCCCGTGAGAAACAGAACGTCATGGATGCATCCCCGCTCAAAGCATTGGCATCTCATAGACTATGTCATTGTGAGGAAGACTGACAGAAAGGATGTCCTTGTAACAAAGGCGATGTGTGGTGCCGAGTGTGGAACTGACCACAGACTCATTGTTTGCAAGCTCAGACTAACATTGAGGCGCAATAGACGCCCTCAAGGGAAAGCGCCACCTAAACGCCTAAATGTTTCAAAACTCTGCTCAGCTGAGAAACAGAGCGAGCTCTCATCAGAACTCTCCTCAAAATTGGATTGCGTGACTTTTGACCCTGAGAACATTGAACAGAGCTGGACTGACCTAAATACGACTGTACACTCTTGCGCCAGCAGCACAGTTGGTTTTCCTGTCCGCAAGCACCAGGACTGGTTCAATGATAATGATAATGAAATCAAAGTGCTCATCAAAGAAAAAAATAGTCTCATCCAAGCTCACTGCAGTGACCCCTCTTCCACAGCAAAAGCTGATGCACTGCGTGCATGTAAGGGTGTACTCCAGAAGAAGCTGAGGAAAATGAAAAATGACTGGCTTGAAGAGCGAGTAAGAGAAACTCAGAAATATGCCGACACAAACAACACTAGAAAGTTCTTTGAGAGCCTCCGAGCTGTGTTTGGACCATCCCGCTCTGGCACTACGCCACTTCTTGCGTCAGATGGTTCAACACGCATTGTTGAATTGAATGCCATAATTCAGCGTTGGGCAGAACATTTCGGAGGTGTGCTAAATCGGCCATCAAATATAAATACTGAGTCCATTGACCGCCTCCCTCAGACTCCTATTAATGCAGCTCTTGCCAAGCCATTCACAGCAAATGAGACCCGAACTGCCACAAATCAGATGTCCTTTAACAAATCACCAGGCGTGGATTCAATTCCTGCTGAGGTGTATGCCTTCGGTGGAGAAAAGCTTATTGAAAGGTTGACCGAGTTGTTCAATCATATGTTGAAAGCAGGGAAGCTGCCACAGGATTTCAAAGATGCTTCAATCATCCATCTGTACAAAAACAAAGGGGACAGCCAAGTCTGTGACAACCATCGGGGAATCTCTCTACTTTCAATTGCTGGTAAAATATTGGCAAGAATGCTTCTGAATCGCCTTCTTGATCACCTCTCGTCAAATGACTTGCTTCCCGAGAGCCAATGTGGCTTTCGTAAAGAGAGGGGAACGGCGGATATGATTTTTGCTGCCAGACAGATTCAGGAAAAATGCATGGAACAAAATAAAGCGCTGTATATCACATTTGTTGACCTCACAAAAGCATTTGACACAGTGTGTCGTGAAGGCCTCTGGAAAATCTTGGCGAAGTTTGGCTGTCCACCCGAATTCATCAAAATAGTGCGCCAGTTTCATGATGGCATGCAAGCTGCAGTCAAAAGCAACGGCAGTGTTTCAGAGCCCTTTGCTGTCACAAATGGGGTAAAACAGGGTTGTGTCTTAGCCCCAACTCTGTTCAGCATCATGTTCTCTGCAATGCTACAAGAAGCCTTTAGCTCTCCTCCTCAAGGGGTAAGCATCAAGTACCGAACTGATGGCAGTCTATTCAACCTCAGGAGACTTCAGGCAAAAACCAAAACCTAAAGTACTCAAGTCTGTGACCTACTATTTGCTGATGATTGTGCACTTCTGGCTCACGATGAGGATAGCATGCAAAACTGTGTTGATAAGTTCTCTAGTGCCTGTGACAACTTTGGCCTCACAATAAGCACAAAGAAGACGGAAGTGCTCCATCAGCCTACTCCAGACGACAAGTATCCTGTGACCCCAAATATCAAAGTCCATGACAGTCTTCTGAAGGTGTCGGAGAACTTCACCTATCTTGGCAGTACACTGTCTTCCGCGGCTCGTGTTGATACTGAAATTCTCTCAAGAATCAGCAAAGCCAGCTCTGCATTTGGCAGGCTTCGAAAGAGAGTATGGGATGTCGCCGGCATTCGCACAGACACTAAGCTGAAAGTGTACAATGCTGTGGTCCTTCCCACCCTACTCTATGGGGCTGAAACCTGGACAGTGTACCAATCGCATGCCAGAAAGCTAAATCACTTTCATCTGGCCTGCCTTAGAAAGATCCTAAGGATCAAATGGCAGGATAAAATTCCAGACACTGAGGTCCTCAATCGTGCCAAGGAATGGAGAATCTTCTGCCACCTGAAAAAAAGTCAGCTACGTTGGGCAGGACATGTTGTCAGAATGCCCGACTCCAGACTCCCTAAGCAAATCTTCTTCTCTGAGCTCTCCAATGGAACGAGGAATGTTGGGGCCCCAAAGAGACGTTACAAAGACACTCTCAAGCAATCACTGAAGGCCTTTGCCATTGATGTGAGTGAGTGGGAAAAGCTCTCGCTTGATCGTGCAAATTGGAGGGCGGCCCTTACCAGAGGCAGCAAAGCATGGGAAGCTGACAGAGTCCAGCAGGCTATCAAAAAAAGAGAACGGCGCAAGAAAAGGCCCAGTGGTACTGAAATAACGGAGCACTCTTGTCATTTATGCGGAAGGGTCTGCAGGGCAAAAATAGGACTTATCAGTCACATGAGAAGCCATAAGTCATGAAAGAACAGTCTTTCCATTCTGTCCTCTGTGTCCTTTAGTTCTCTTTATTGTCCATGTGTTGAAATTCTCAACAATTTCTGTTCTTTATTCCTCTGGTGTTGTTAAGGTCATCATCATACCTGATGGACGAACTATTAATCCTAATCTTATGATCCTTGACTCTAAGCCCAACCCTAACCCTGTCTTTGTCCCAAATCCTAAACCTGCCAGTAACCCCTATCCATATGCTTAATGTCGCGGATTGGGATTTTCGGGAATATAGATCAAGAGGTCCGCTTCCCAATCACACGAGCACAAAAAAACAACAACAATTAAACAAATTTCACTCTAAAAACTAAATAAATCAATTTGAGTAACAGACTGCAAAATTTATATATCTAACAAATTCAAAGATAAAATATACAATAGATAACGAATACAATAGCAACTGAAAATGCTCAGCTAAGCTGAGGAGCAACTATGAAGTACTTAAGGCAATGTAATATGAAGTTATCTAAGTCACAATAAATTTACATTCAAAAGAATCCGCGCCCGAGGGCGACGGATCCTGTAAGGTTTAAAGTTCTATCTCTCTTCATACTAAAACATATTTATATAGCGTCTCTGCCAGGCGCGCTCTGGTGTAGTTCACACGTGGTCGCGGGAAATGCATGTGGTCTGGCAGTACTGGTCAACAGTCTACATGTGTAGGTGGCTGTAAATTCAGCATGGAATTAAAATCTTTAGCTCACCATTCGGCCCTCACAATGTGAGGGCTGTTGATATTAGCGCTGTGGGTTTAATGCTCAAACAAGTAGAATTGGGCTCAGGAGCGTAGATTTCTGACAATTTTGTATTTGTATTTGTATTTGTATAACTCTTTAATCCCATTTGGGAAATTTTGCCTTTGTGCCATTGCACCCCAGTTACAACTGGAGCAGGCACGTCGTCGCCACAGTGCAGCGCCGGTCGGCGTTTTTTTTTTTTTTTGGTGGTGGGGGGATGAGGGGGAGTGGGTGGTAGGGATGAATTTTTATTTTTAATTTTGCCCGGGCAGCGGCCTGTTCGGCCTGCTCTTTACGATTTCCAACTGCCAAGGTATCTTTAACGTGCGCAACGTGCACACGGGCCCTCCGAATTTTTTCGTCCTTATCCGAGAAGACTAGGTACTCGATCCTACCCCTCAATAGGATCAGGGACATGAAAATATGAGAAAAATCCCAAACTTCCAACATGCCTGCACCGGCCGGGTTTAGAACCCGGGACCCTTGGCATGAGAGGCGAGCACCTTGCCTCTAGACCACCTTGTCCACAATGCTCCATCACTGTACATATCAGCTCAATCGCTGCGTCTCTATGACTTCTCATCTGGCTGAGAGCTCGCCGTCCACCTCGTAAATGGATTGTCTACATGTGGCCCAGAACTAAGTTCTGTATGGCCTTAAATACTGGACTGCATCTGCAGCTTACCGTCTAATTCCTGGATTGTGATTGGTGCAACCACTTCTAGCTCAGCTGCCGAACTGAGTTATTTTAAGGAACAGCCCTACGCAACGACCTTGGGTCGACATCAAAGGTCGAATCACTCAAGACAATAAAATGTAATTTTATAGCAATAAATTCTTAACATGTTCAAAACCCCGAGCTTTTACTCTGGATCACGGATTTTCTGTACGTCAACAGACATCTCAATAACATTTAATTCCTACTCACCCCTTCCCTCTCTACTAAACCTAGTTCAAAACACGAGATATAAAAAGTGCTCAGTCATGCACACCTACGCTGTCCGTCTATCCTTCCCCACACCTTCTGTCTATCTTTTAGGAAAAAAAACTGTTTAAAACAAATTGTTTACGAGACCACGTTATGCTGGCTCGCACAATAATTACGTTTGTAAAAATTACTCACTGCTCTCTCACAAAAATTTAGTCAGTGGAAACATTTATGAATTAAATCTGTTCTTGACACATCCCCCACCCCAGTGAAAACTTAGGGTTTGAACGACATAACTGTCTACTAACGTTGCTATGTAATAGTACTTTGGAAAGGGCTATATAGTAAAAAAATATATCGTTACTGAAAGTCAAAAAAAAAAATAATTCTAAGAACGTGCATTATCGATGGACAATAGCATATGTATATTTATATGCGACGTTCTGTGATAATATATAATTATTGTAGCACTTAAGAATTAAAGTGATAAACTTCTCTCACACAGACATACTGTAAAGACTGAAATATTGAGCAACTAGCTCATCGCTTCACTGAGCGTAATTAATACATTCATAGAACATGAACGAACAATAGTTAATTAAAGTAATGGTATCCTGGCAGCAGTAGGTCTGGTCGCTCGGTTTGCCATTTTCTCATCTCATTGACCCGCAGACAAAGGCGTCAAGGTTGTCTGAAACTTTGTCGGCTCTTTCTTCTATTTCTCTTTGTCGTTCTCTTTCTTCTTTTTCTTTTTCTCGTTCGCGTTCCGCGGCCTTCTCGGCTCTTTCTGCGGCCCGCTCTTCTCTAGCTAGGTCTTCTTGTAGTTTACTCTCGCACCAAGAAGCCAGCTGGTCCTCGGGTATGCCTAACAGCTTCGCTGAATTTATATAGGAAGTGTAATCGGCCATTATGATTAGTTACACTCACAATAGGTCTCTACAGGACATCTATTAATGTTAATGGACAGGTATCCGGATATATTCACGCAATAACCCGTCTGGCAGTGTACTATGTTATCACTGTAGTATTTACGTTAATCCGATACGCGATAAAAAATATTTACTTATTTAACTCCGCGATTATTAATCCCTGAGGCAATTTGCACTCGTCGGGTCGACGTCCCTAGTAGACGACAAAATACAAACAATGTTCCTTCTTCAATGAAATCGCAGTGTCCTTACTGTTATCACTGCCGATGTAATATATAATTACATGTGAATCAACGAATATTAGATCGTTGATTAATATTTTTAGCTATTTTTCTATAGCTCTTGTATACTTGCAATTGCAAGGTAATTTTATTACCTGTAGTTCTTTTTAAAGAACAATAACTTCAGTAATTATATACTGGATATTCAAGGCAGGTGCACAACTGCACTTGAATGGGGAATCAATATTCCCATAATAAAAAAATAAATACTCTGGCGTATCAGCCTTATACGTCACAATAACCAGATAAACTCAATCAATGCCTCAATGTAGACACATGACTCACACAGGCATTATATTAAACAAAGGAATGTATAATTATAATGTACGTAAGGTGTAATAAAAAAAAACAGGAAACTAGACGCCAGACCAACAAGAAAAGACGGACAATAACAAACTCTACAGTCTGAACATATTTACAGATAGGATTAAGAAGAGGACAAGAGAGACGTCTTCCTAAAACAACGAGGAAGATGGAAACGCTACAATCTAAACAAAGTGTACAGATCCCTATCAAAGTCCGTTCTCGCGAATGCGACTTCCCACAGTTTCAATAACCACTGGTGTTGCGAGACCGCACAATCTGTCGTCGAGACGGCAGAGTCTGCGACCAAGCCACCACTTTGGCAGGGGGGACCCGCAAACGTAAGAACGCCCTCGCCACCGCCCGTGAGTTCCTAAACACAGAGAAAAAGTAAAATCAGCCTGTAAAACAGAAGGAGGAACACTCAACTCCTTAACGCAGACAATATTAAGGATGGAATCACTTAACTCAAGGAACTGGTGGAGATTCCTTTAGCCTTTGCGTACACCACAGTCAGTACGTTTGTCTTTCTTCGTTCAGTTACGTTGAAGTCTCCTTGGCCTCGATCCTCGGGTCAATGGGAGAGCCGGAAATATGTGGGACAAATAATCAAAGAAAGCAGTATACAAAACTAAATACAATGAAGTAATTAAAGTAGCTCAACGTGAAGACCACGTGAGCACTGAAACTGAAAAGAAACAAAAGTTAATCAAAGAGAAAAACGATATTATAATCTAATCTAAATAAACTATAAATTAAACAATGTCGTGTAGTGTCCCCTCCAGTGTCGCGGATCGGGATTTTGGGGAATATAGATCAAGAGGTCCGCTTCCCAATCACACGAGCACAAAAAAAACAACAACAATTAAACAACTTCCACTCTAAAAACTAAATAAATCAATTTGAGTAACAGACTGCAAAGTTTATATATCTAACAAATTCAAAGATAAAATATACAATAGATAACGAATACAATAGCAACTGAAAATGCTCAGCTAAGCTGAGGAGCAACTATGAAGTACTTAAGGCAATGTAATATGAAGTTATCTAAGTCACAATAAATTTACATTCAAAAGAATCCGCGCCCGAGGGCGACGGATCCTGTAAGGTTTAAAGTTCTATCTCTCTTCATACTAAAACATATTTATATAGCGTCTCTGCCAGGCGCGCTCTGGTGTAGTTCACACGTGGTCGCGGGAAATGCATGTGGTCTGGCAGTACTGGTCAACAGTCTACATGTGTAGGTGGCTGTAAATTCAGCATGGAATTAAAATCTTTAGCTCACCATTCGGCCCTCACAATGTGAGGGCTGTTGATATTAGCGCTGTGGGTTTAATGCTCAAACAAGTAGGCTTGGGCTCAGGAGCGTAGATTTCTGACAATGCTCCATCACTGTACATATCAGCTCAATCGCTGCGTCTCTATGACTTCTCATCTGGCTGAGAGCTCGCCGTCCACCTCGTAAATGGATTGTCTACATGTGGCCCAGAACTAAGTTCTGTATGGCCTTAAATACTGGACTGCATCTGCAGCTTACCGTCTAATTCCTGGATTGTGATTGGTGCAACCACTTCTAGCTCAGCTGCCGAACTGAGTTATTTTAAGTAACAGCCCTACGCAACGACCTTGGGTCGACATCAAAGGTCGAATCACTCAAGACAATAAAATGTAATTTTATAGCAATAAATTCTTAACATGTTCAAAACCCCGAGCTTTTACTCTGGATCACGGATTTTCTGTACGTCAACAGACATCTCAATAACATTTAATTCCTACTCACCCCTTCCCTCTCTACTAAACCTAGTTCAAAACACGAGATATAAAAAGTGCTCAGTCATGCACACCTACGCTGTCCGTCTATCCTTCCCCACACCTTCTGTCTATCTTTTTAAAAAAAAAACTGTTCAAAACAAATTGTTTACGAGACCAAGTTATGCTGGCTCGCACAATAATTACGTTTGTAAAAATTACTCACTGCTCTCTCACAAAAATTTACTCAGTGGAAACATTTATGAATTAAATCTGTTCTTGACACTTAATACTAACCCTGCCCGTAATACAAACTATGCATAATCCTATTCTCAGAAGCGTTGTCCTTCAACCCTAATCCAAAATCTAATCTCATCCCTAACTCTGCGCGTATCCTAATCCTAAACCCTGAATTTATCCCGAATCCTAAACCTTTCCCTAGCCATGTCCTTATCCCTGACCCTAAACCTATTCATAACCCTGTCCTTATACCTAATCCTAAACCTATAACTAGCCCTGTCTTTATCAGTAATCCTAAACCTATCCCTTACTCGTCATCCCTCATCCTAAACATTACCCTTAAACCCCTGCCCTATGCCTTATGAAAAGCATATCCGTACTCCATGCTATCCTTACTCCTAAACCGATCCCCAACTTTGTTCTTCCTTACCCCTAATTCTAAACCTAATTTCATCCCTAATCCTGTCCGCATCCCTGATACTAAACCCTAGACGTATCCCTAACCTTTCACCCACCCCTAACTCTGGCTTTATTCCCAGCTCTAAGTTATCCCAAATCATAGACCTACCTCTGACTCTTGTCTTATCCCTCATCCTAAACCTATCCCCAAATTCCTTCTCTCACCTAAACATATCCTTAACCCCTGTCCTTATGCCTTATGCTAAATCCATCCCTAGTTAATGCTATCCTTAAACCTTAACATATCCTTAACTCCGTTCCTTGCCATTAGTCTTAAAACCTAATATTATTCCTTACCCTGCCCCCTGCCCTTTCAGCCAGAAAACAAAAAGAAAATTATCAACAGTCTATAAAAAAGAATATCCAGAGCTGAAAGTGGTCAGGACGCACGGAACAATTTTCGAATTCCTCTCCCCTTTGCCATCCACCCCCCCCCCCACCCCAAACCCACAAGAAAAATGGACAACCCTGCTTCCCACCCCTCATGATGAGTTGCTGAACTTGTACATACTCACAGACCCTCCCCCCTCCCACTGACCACCTGAAACAATGGCAACAGATCAAGGCTGAAAACCCAGACCACACACACAGGCAATTGAGATAAGACAGACAGAGACCAGAAAGCCAACGGGTGCCGGATATCACAATGAGATATGTGCAACACAATGTACATTACAGGAGATTCAGTGAGATGTCTCAAGTTTTTCAGAACTGGAGCTGAGACTTTGCCAAGCCTTGTTCGGTTCGGAAGTTGAAGATTTGTCACATCCTGAAATGGGTTTGTCCACCGACCCCCCCCCCCCCAACCCGCCCCCAACAAAAACCCCAGCACATATAGAACACTGGCTTTAAAGAGTCCCAGCCTTTCCCCACCCCCTCCCCCCTTTGCCATCCCAAGTTTCCTCACCCCTTCTCTCATTTTAAATTTTCAACTGATAATTTTTCATCATTAGACTTTTGCACTGATAATTATTGAAACAATTTATGTAACTTAATTCCTTTATTAATTGAAATCAAATGAAAAAAAAAAAAATCCGTTTCAGTGGATCATAAAACTATCTATACACAGTGAGTACATTCTTTACCAGTTTTGGAGTTCTAGTCTGACTGAAACATGAAACAGGGCCGTCTTAGCGCATGGGCACGCTAGGCAGTTGTCCAGAGGCCCCAAGGGGTTAGGGGGCCCCATGCAGGTACATTTACATTGGTTTTTGAAACGGGGAAGAAAATCCTTTCACTTTGCCCAAAAAATGTTAAGACTGCCCGGGACTGAAATTTCTCCCAAATTCCCTCCCTTAGGTTTGAATTCCCTCCCTTGGGAGCCAACGCCCTTACTCTGAGAATCATCGCTATGGAGATTGTTGCACGGAGCAATGGCGTGCAGAAAGGGCGGAAAGAGGGGGCGTACACCCCGTGTGTCCATTTCAGAGGGTATCCAATCAACGAGTATCTAGGCCCTATACTTGAGTCTTGGGGCATACAAATCAAGGAGTTGCCCGCCCCGGGCATGATGGGGCATCACCAGACCTCTGCACGCCACTGACACGGAGCCAACATCAGATCATACGGCTTGTTAACTCTTTGCGGTTCGCGCATTTTTTTTTTACCTTTTCTGAAACCTAACGAGGATTGTCTAAAAGATTGCATGCTAATGTGCTAATGTCAAATTGTTTACATAGAATACAGACAAGGGCAATGGAAATATTCACATGCAAAGCGTGCATGTTTGGACAACTTATTGAAAGAACACGCAACACGTTATGTAACGCTTTTAAGAAACGCCCGAAAACACGCCTTTTACAATTGATGGAATTCGACCATATCTGTTTCTGACTGTTGTCCATGCTTAGCATCTTCTTTGTACAGGCAAATTGAATACGAGTTAAAGAAATTACTCTTTCAAAGGCTTAGGCCTTACCTTTTGACGGGATAACGCGGTGTATAAAATTAATATTTATTATTAATATCAATTTGGTTTAGAGACATGCAGCACCTTTTTTGTTCAAAGCTTAGGCCACTTAGGGGGGATCCCACTTATACGAAGCCTCGACTTGTGTGCATGTTGAATTTGACTGGCTATCTGTGAGTGGGAATATTATGGTTCATTTGTCTGTTACACTGTTTAGTTATAGCTTTTATTTTACCTCCTCAACCCGACTGCCAGGTGAGAGCCCAGCAAAAGAAAATGTGGACTTCTGTGCATTTTGGATTTGCCGACTCTCTGTAAATGGGAATATTATCTGCATTAACTCTCCTCTCACCCTGGCTACTAAAGGAGAGCCCAGCAATACAGATTGTGGACCTTTGTGTCACAAATCCCAGACTGGGAGATGTAATAAGTTATGACAGGACAACAATCACGAACAACCAAGTTTAACACTTAACAGAACAATCCATCCGACTCACACATTTATTAACCATAATTATACAAATAATAGCGCAATTACATACATTATATTATTGAACTTCACTGCCGTACAACGGCCTTACTCTCACATGCACTCTTCCTCGGATCCACAATCCGGTAGTTACTCCTAAAGGCACTTCGGCCTCAGCCTCTCCCCTCAGGGTCTTAATAGTACATTAATGATTCACGGGCACCGCCGTCTCTCAACATCACCTTCCTATTGCCATACAACTTATCAGTTCACTCGCCCATCATCATGGCAATAATATAGTATCTCATTCACTCTCATATCTACGTCCCTGTCCGTGGCCCGACTGCCACGACTTTATGTGCCTCTACTGTCCTGCACTGACAGCCTCACTTCTGGCCTATGTGTGGCCTCCGGCCCTATGCTGGCCTATCCCTTGTGCTCATCGAGGTGGCTCTTCGGCCCGTCCCCGACACCTACAAGAATAACATTACATTGGTATAATACCCTACCATTTCTATTCACTCCACCTCTCCTTACAACCCATGAAGCGTACACACACTAGTTCACCTTTCACTCCCCACACATCTTACGGTAACACACCTCCATCGGAGTACACACTACTCACTCGCGCTACAAATCCATGAACTCACTTTCATCTATCGCTCATGGCGCACATTGCTATATCCAATATCAAGGACTTCCACATTCCTCACATATACTTATTCACATCATGGTAATAGACGAATATAATATAATACATCAATCATAATAATCAACCAACGTTCTACATACCAGTCATTACTGGAAAGACTCTTCCACTAGTCTTCTCGACTGCTCCCTTTATGTCCGCCCGATGGGCTCTTATTCACAGGTCCGCTCCGTCGGGCCTTCTAACTTGCAGTGATAGTTATACAGCGCTTTCGCCTCATTCAGACCCTCCCACTACTCACAACAGCACGCTTAACTTGCTGTCTACTGTGAGCCCTTCTTACTCTACACCCGCTCTGTAGCACTCCCCTTAATTGCACTCACTCCACTCGTGACACTTTGTACGTTTTGCCTTAGCTGATTGAGTGGAAAAAATCATGCTGCACGTAGCTGGTACGTGGTTTAGTCGTGGTTTATAAGTGCACAGTTTCCTTCGGTCCGACTACTGTGCAGGGCCCAGCAATACGGAGTATGAAACCTTTTGTGCATTTTGGACGTCCCTGCCTGCGAGTGCGAAAATTCTGTTACATTTAGCTGGTACATTGTTCTGTCACGGTTTATAAACGCACAGCGTTCTTCCTACCCCGAGTAACGAAGCAGAGTCCAGAGGTATAGAGTGTAGACCTTTGTGCGTTTTGGTTTAGCTGGCAATTTCTGTGAGTGGGAAAATTGTATCACATGTAGCTGGTACATTGTTTAGCCCTGGTTTATAAGTGCACAACATTGTCCCTACTCCGACGAACGAGCAGAGCCCAGACGTACAGAGCAAGGCAGCTGTGCATTCTTTCTGCTGGCTGGACCAGTGTCAAGTAGCCTTTGGTCATGATCGTACTTCGATTCTCTAGGGCCTCACTGTAAGGACTTTGACTTTAAGGACTTTGGTGAAGAAGAATACACAGTTTGCCATATTAATTTTGTCCATTTTCCAATATTGCCTGCACAACTTTTCTCAAACTTCGGCGACCAATCGGTAATTCAGCTGCGCAAAGTCCGGATGGTTTAGTATAATTATTGTGCAGGTAAACAGCCAGCACAGCCCTGCACCGTGGACCACAACGACAGAACGGGCATATTCGCACCCACAGCGTACACGTCCAGACACCTTAATTGTAAGAACACTCAGCACACCATGTAACACATTTAAGAAACGCCTGAAAACACACCTTTAGAATTGATAGAATGAATTCTATGGCCTAATCTAAAATGCACAAAAGTTGCACGGGCACTGTTATAAAACACAACATGATCTTATTGTCATAAGAAGACCCTAAATGTGTGTAAAAAGTTCTTATTTTTTATTCCATTTTATTTTAGAATTGAATCAAAATGTGCCTCCCTGTTTTAACAGTTTTAACTAAATAAAATACAGACAAAAACAATTTCTGTGTCCACGTTTCTAATTTCACTTTCTATTTAGAATCGGCATTCACGAGAGTGTTTCAAAGGTTCTAAATGCAGAGCTATATTAGATAGAAACTGAAATTAAAATCGTTCATTCTAAATGTTTATCTCTGAGCACTTTAGAAAAAATCCTATTTTAATTTAACTTCCGTTCTAATTCTTTGATGAATCATGGCGGGGTTTGAGACAAGCAGCGCGCTTATGGGACAATTTTTCCCACGAAGTTCTTCCTCTTTGGGAACACGTTCAAATTAAAATGAACACCCGCTACTCTGTGATCTCGCACCAATTCCAATACACCCTCCTATTGTGCGCATGCGTGCAGGACTTGTAGTGGACAGGAATACATCACGATCTAATTAGCGCAAAAAGCCTCGAGAGCTCGTTTTAATATGTCATTGGATTTTAACATCCCAAGTATGCCAACAGCTGAAGGTGGCTCCGTGCTCTACAGCTCTCTATAACAAATTTTGAATATTGATTTTAACATTATGCCCAGTCTCACCCATTTTTCAGACATCTCCAATGACAAAACTTTTATACTCAGTTACAAAACTCTCTTCAGGTCCACACAAAACAACTTTTGAGAATTTTTACCAATGTGATAAAATTTATACGGAACTATTTAATTATTTGTGAAATTTAGCAGCTCCGAATACTAAACATAAATGAAGTCCTTAAACAGACTGCGGTAGGTGCAAAGTGGTTGTTACTGTGCCCATGCGCCGTAAAACTCAAACTCAAATCTGTTCATACATTTTTACTTTAAATAGCTCCTTTAACTTAAGCTTCATTAGTGTCATAGATCCGCTACCGCGCCTTTGAAAACTCATCGCATTTCGTATTTCGGGACGATTGCCATATCCGGTTATCTTGAGTTGAGAGATAGGTTTACATACAGGACTGAGGGTTTACATACAGGATTGAGGGTTTACATACAGGATTAAGGGTTAGGGACAGGTTTGTTAATTTTGGGATCAGGGATAGGGATAGTAGTATACAATTTTATATGGTGAACTGAAGAGTGAAGAGGTTCTAATATAGGTCATAGATCGAGTCCTGTATCCAATTGGCTTTAGTCCAGTTATACTAGATTATAAAATTATAAAATTCGTATCGCAAATTGAGTTTTTTACTCGGTCCTGCAAATTGATCACATTTTCTTTCCCCAGATTGCACCATCTTGAGTTGAGGGGTGGAAAGTTTTACAAAGGTTAGAAGGTAAGGGACAGGTTTGACAACAGATTTGGTTTGGGAAACGGTAAGCAATAAGATTTCCTTCAAACTTGATCACTGTAATATCTTTTCTCACTCTTCTCCCACCAAAAAGCTTCAGGGTATTTTCTAAATAAGCGGATTCTGTAATCCTTCCTTTTTTTGTTTTATCTCTGAGTTATATGAAATAAAAAATTCACCGCTTTGAAAAATTTACATTGTCTGTGGATTTACTATTCAGAAAATCTTCAGGTCATAGAAAAACTCAGATTTCATGCAAAAAAATTACTGCAATTCAACAGTGTCTGATGTTGGGGTGACCGTAGATCTTTACCTTGGTGACAAGGTGGTCTAGAGGCAAGGTGCTCGCCTCTCATGCCAAAGGTCCCGGGTTCTAAACCCGGGCAGTGCAGGCATGTTGGAAATTGGATTTTTCTCATATTTTCAAGTCCCTGGTCCTATTGGGGGGTAGGATCGAGTACCTAGTCTTCTCGGATAAGGACGAAAAAATTCGGAGGGCCCGTGTGCACGTTGCGCACGTTAAAGATACCTTGGCAGTTGGAAATCGTAAAGAGCAGGCCGAAAGGCCGCTGCCCGGGCAAAATTGAAAATTGAAATTAATAGATTAAAATTTATCCATTGGGGGGGGAGTTGGATGGGGTGTGGGTGAGTGAATTGGGTTGTGGGGTGGGAGGAGGGGGTGGATTGGGGATGGGGATGGGGATGGGGGTCGAGTGGATTGGGCTATGCGGGTGGGGTGGGATGGATTGGGGTATAAGGGTGGGGTAGAGTAGATTGGGGTGTGCTGGGGGGGGGTGGATTGGGGTATAAGGGTGGGGGTGGGACAGATTGGGGTATCGGAGTGGGAGGTGGGGTGGGTCGGGGTATGGGGGTGGGAGGTGGGGTGGATTGGGGCAAGAGGGTGGAAGGTAGGGGTGGAATGTGTATGGGTGGGAGGTATGGAGTGGATTGGAGTATTAGGGTGGGTGGTAGAGGTGGAAGTGGGGGTGGATTGGTGTGTTGACGTGGGGTGGACTGAGGGTGAGGAGGGAGGGGAGGGGGAGTTCTTCACTTGTTTAGACTTCCCGTGCTGCAATTTTCATTGTCCTATCTACCCAGCCAGCAAAGCCTAAGCAAATCCATGGCATGGGATTGACGTCAGTATTTGCGTGAAGTAATGACATCGTTTCTACCACGATCCACTGGTGTACGACATCGCGGCGACATCGCGGCGACATCGGTCTGATGCCACCAACCCGCCCCTACGCCAGCTAAGCCAATGGAAATCCTGTACAACTCTACGTTTGATTGACGTAGGGATGCTAGCTGGGTATTGCCGTGTTACGGAAAAAGACGGTATATTCCAATTTAGGTAAAATTCACATTTCAACATCATTTTCAGCAAGAAAATTGTTCCATCTTTCGAACTGGGTTTCTAACTTTGTATGATTCTTTTAGTCATCACCGAATAAAAATTGAACTAAGTCTAAATCATGGAGAAGAGTTACGTACGTCCCGACCACTTTGAATTCTTACAATTCTTTACGGATTTTCTTTTTTTTTTTCTGGTTGAAAGGGTTAGAGGTAGGGTTAGGGATACGACTAGATTCAGAGTTAGGGATAAGGACAGGGTTAGGAATAGGTTTAGGGTTAGTAATACGTTCAGGGTTAAGATAGGTTTAGGATTGAGATAAGTTTAGAGTTAGAGATGAGTTTATGGTTAGAGAAAAGTTTAAGATTAGCGATAAGTTTAGAGTTAGAGATAAGTGTATGGTTAGAGATATGTTTAGGGTTAGAGAAAGTTTAGGGTTAAAGATAAAGTCAGGGTTAGGGATTAGGGATAAGGTCGGGTTAGGGATAGGTTTGGGATTAGCAAAAAGGACGTAGGAATAAGGACAGAGTTAGGTGTAGGTTTAGTATTAGAGATAAGGACAGGATCAGGGACATGTTTAAAATTAGGGATAATGAATTTGTTAGGAGTAGGCTTAGGGTTAGGAATAGGTTTAGGGTTAGGGATAGCTTTAGCGTCAGGACATGTTTAGGGTTAGGCATAAGGACAGGGTTAGTGATAGGTTTAGGGTTTGAGATAAGTACAGGGTAAGGAATATGTTTAAGATTAGGGATAGAGTGGTCTTGACTGTGTGGTCTGGACGTTCGGAACTCTTTCGTAAATGACGCCAGAAAGGGACATCTTTTTTTTTTTTTGCATCCTGCAAAATTTCGTTTTTTAGCCTATACAGTCTTCTGCCATGGCACGGCTAGCCTGTCAGTCCGCGTTGCTAGTACTGTAAAAGCAACATCCTAGCCGAGCCAGCAACCCTACCGATATCCCTGGCGTAAGACCGACGTCAAATCTGCAGATAGGAATGCATGACAGCGTTCCTATGTAGATCCACTGGTGACGACGCCGCCCTGACGTCTGATGTATGGTCGCCGCCCCTACAGTGATCCTACAAACCCCATCAAAACCCTACCAACCCTACAGAAATCCTATACAAATTTACATCGGATTGACATAGGAATGCCGGCTGGGCTATCTCCGTTTGTTATCCAGTCATTAACCAAGAACAAGTTTAGATTTGTTTCGGGAAAGCAAATGAAGGAAATCCTGTTGCCTTTATCAACAAATCAAGAAACATGAAGGAGAATCAAATCCAGATATTCTCAGTCTGGAGCCATCCACAAAACTATGTACGATCAGAGGTTGGGGGGGGGGGGGGAGGGTTGCTTCTAGCCTACGAAAATCGGACACGGTTAAGGGGAGGGGGTCTGGAGAGCACAGTACACGTTTCAGCTATGGCAATTGAAAATTTCGTTTTGTTTTATGTGCCTTTTTTTAAAAAATGAAACGAAATTGTTAGATTATGCGTACTGTTTCAAAATCTACTAAAACAGTGCAATAATTCATGCAAAATGCCATTTGAAGTTTTCACATATCAAAGCCTTATAATGGACATTCAACAATTTGATTGCCACACACTTGGAGCAGGGAGGGGAACGGCGCAGAGGGTGGGGAAAGGGGGATACTGAAGACAAACGTTTGAAAAGAGTGCGCGGGGAAAAGGATGTGGGGGGAGGATAAAAACCGCTAAGATCAAACGGACAGACTTTATGGATGGCCCGGCATGGTAAATCGCGACCCTAGTTCTTGTTTGTTCTATCTCCAGTTTCTTGAAAAAAAAAAAAAACTGGAGATCTTTTAGCATGTAGAAGAGATATAACAAATGGACACTGACACCTGTGTAAAATGCGTTGTGGCATTTATCAAGCTATTTCACTGTTCAGATTTATTCCAACTCCTTTTCGTAATACTAAAGCCGCAAACGTTTAACGTCGAATTTCTCAGTTGTGCAAAAAGTGGAGTTGGAACAACAAGAACTAACGTCGCCAGGTGTGTCCAGCCCTACCTGATGTTCCAGCGCTGTTAGGCCCGGTCTGACCACAGCCCACGTTTTCTCAGTAGATGATTCAGTCAGGCCTTTTGGAGTTCCGAGCACATGCTGATTTATACACAGTCCCAACGGCTGACGTGAGCTGTGATCTGAAGTAGTTGCTGGGACCTCCCGATGTTCCAGCGCTGTTAGACCCGGTCTGACCATAGGCGACATGTTTTCTCAGTAGATGATTCAGTCAGGCCTTTTGGAGTTCCCAGCACATGCTGGTTTTACTAACTTTTACACAGCCCCAACGGCTGACGCATGTCGTGAAGTGAAGTAGTTGCTGGCCCTTCTGCTGAGCAGTGACTCCTGTTCCCTCAACATCCAATTCACGGGACTCCCTGTACATAATAATAATAATAATAATAACAATAATAATACTAACAATAATAATAATAATAATAATAATAATAATACACAGCACTTATATAGTGTTTCATCCCGTTAACAACCAGGTGTCACGAGTGGAGTGAGCGGGATTCAAGGATTACGGGGGCATGGAAGTGTAGGATTGACTCACGGGATAGTGAGGCTGCTCACCTATATTGACTTCTGTTAGTTAACGTCGAAGCGTGCATGTTGTGAGTGAAGTTGAGGCGTAGTAGAGGCAAAATCTGAATAGTCAGATCACTGCAAGTTAAGAGGTCCCAGGGGACAGACGTGAGATCAGAGCAGTCGGGAGATTGTTGTGTGTTTTCCAGTGATGACTGGTAGGTTGAACTGTGATTGATAATTATGATGATTGATGTACTAGATTCTCCTATGACCATGATGTAAATAAGTTATATGTGAGGACTGTGAAAGTCATTGATTACTGTGTATAGAGATGTGCGCAATGAGCGATAGATGTAAGTTAGGATCATGGATTCGTAGCGAGTCTGAGTACGGTGTGACACGGTGGAGGTGTGTTACCGTAAGATGTGTGGTGAGTGAAATGTGGACTATGGTGTGTACGCTTGATAGTTCATAGAGTGGTGAAGTGGATAGTAATTGTATGGTGTTATAGAAATGTAATGTTATTCTTGTAGGTGCCGGGGTCGGGCAGAGACGCCACCCGCGGTGAGCGGACTTGTGCCGGGGTTGGGCAGAAGGCTACCCACAGGCCGCCTGAGTGAAGCTGTCGCGCAGGACAGCGGGAGCACATGAGTCGTGGCAGTCTGGCCACAGACAGGGACGTTGTTATTGTCCTTATTGCTATTACGATGTTAATGTGCTATTACGATGTTAATGTGCCATTGAGAATATAATGTGCTATTGAAATAGTAATGTGCTGTTAAGACCTCGAGGGGAGATTGAGATGCGGAGATTAGGTTGAGCAGGCACCAATAAGAGAGGCCAGCAAGTAATATATATATCGATGTGAGGCTGAGGCCAGAGCATATTTTAGAAAGTATTATCGGGTTGTGGACCCGTAGAGGAATGAATGTCGGGAGTGCTGACCATTGTATGGTATTTGAATTGAATAATGTAATGCACGTATCTCTTTATCTTTATGTTTAATAAATGTGTGAGTCTGATGGGTTGTTCTGTTAAGTGTTATACGTGTTCGTTCGTGATTGTTGTCCTGTTATAATTATTACATCTCCCAGTCTGGGATTTGTGACACCAGGCTCTAGGCACTTTACATTTTATATCACATAAATCACACACACAATTGTATTTAATTTGTATTTGTATACTGCTTTAATCCGATTTGGCAAATTTGCCTTTGTGTCATTGCACCCAGTCACAACTGGAGCAGGCACGTCGTCGCCACAGTGCAGCGCCTGTCGGATTTTTTTTTCGGGGGGGGGGGGAGAGGTGGATATGTGGGGGAGGGGGAAGGAATGGATGAATTTTGTTCGTTTTTTGCCCGGGCAGCAACCTGTTTGGTCTTCTCTTTTCGACTTCCAATTGCCAAGGTATCTTTAACGTGCTCAACGTGCACACGGGCCTTCCGAATGTTTTCATCCTTATCCGAGAAGACTAGGTATTCGATCGTACCCCCACCCTAATAGGATCAAGGACACGAAAATATGAGAATAGTCCCAAATTTCCAACACGCCTGTACCGGCTAGGTTTTGAAGCCGGTACCTTTGGCATGAGAGGCGAGCACCTTGCCTCTAGACTACCTTGTCCCCAATACACAGGCATACTCAGGAAAAAAACAAAAAATGGACATTCAGACTGCAAAAAGATGACTCTTAAGTTGATGCTTAAAAGTCATTGTCTCTCAAAGACAGAGGCAGAGAATTCCAAATCTGAGGTCCTTGAAGGGCAAAAGATTTTTCACCCATGGTCTTGAGGAACATCTTAGGAATTTTAAACTTTTTAGTGTCGGCAGAGGATCTAGGATGCCGTGATGGTACATGGGGAGTCAAAAGATCAGTTAAATAAGTTGGTGCGTTATTGTAGGCCTACATACATTTGTGACACAGGGTTGCCAGCGTATACATTTTTCGCTTCTCTACCGGTAGCCAGTAGATACGGACACAAAATTAGCGTGGTGCTACAAGCTGAGTTGTCTCGAAAATCTGTGTCAAATTACCATGCTATTTCAGGAAAGAGCTGTGGGCGTCCCAATCAGTTTGAACTCTTGCCGTTGTCGGGAATCATTTCCACGCGAGGATATTTTGGGTTGAGGGTTTACGGGCAGAATTTTACTGATTCACTACCACAAGCCGCTCTGAGACGTCCACCCGAAAAGCACCCACTTCAGATAGTACAAGAAAATTACACTGAGAAATATTCTTTGATTGATTGCTAATAATTTGGCATTTTACCACATTTCTCCAAAGCTCCTTCACAGCCATATCACTGATCACCGTCTTTCAAAGACGACAATTTGAGGACTCTTGTTCTCTGAAAGAAACGCTGGAAGTGAATCAGTTGAGGGTTAGGAATAAGCTTAATGGTAGGTTGGGGAAGAGTTTGAAAATGGGCATTTCCATGCAAATGGCAACCTCAGGGACAAAATATTATCTTGAACATATGATGAAAGTTTTGTCATTTTTTAACGGCAACACCCCCCATACATTAAACTTGAGTATTAATTTGAATGGATTAATAATGGATTTGGATGGGGTTGAGAACAGGTTTGATAATAGTTTGGATGGGATTAAGAATGGGTTTAATAAATTGGTTTGGACGGGGTTAGGAAAGGATTAAATAATGGATCTGGATGGGGTTAGAAAAGGACTAAATAATGGGATTGGATGGAGTTAAGAACCGTTAATTAGTAAATGAGTTTGGATGGGGTTAGGAACTGTTTACCAATACGTTTGGATGGGGTTAAGAACGGGTTTAATGATATATATTTGGATGGGGTTAGGAACGGGTTTAATATGTTTGGATACTATTGCCATGCAAAGGCAGAGCGGCGTAACTGATGAGGTACAAAGAGAGCACATACGTCGCACTGCCTTTACACGGCAGAGTAGGTTTGGATGGGGTTAGGAATGGGTTAACTAATACGTTTGGATGGGGTTAGGAATGGGTTAACTAATACGTTTGGATGGGGTTAGGAATGGGTTAACTAATACGTTTGGATGGGGTTAGGAATGGATTAACTAATACGTTTGGATGGGGTTAGGAATGGGTTAACTAATACGTTTGGATGGGGTTAGGAATGGGTTAACTAATACGCTTGGATGGGGTTAGGAATGGGTTAACTAATACGCTTGGATGGGGTTAACAATGGGTTCAACAATACGTTTGGATGGGGTTAAGAACACATTTAATAGTGGGTTTGGATATGGTTAAGAACAGATTAATAATAGGTTTGGATGAAGTTAATAAGAGATTAATAATATATTTGCATGGGGTTAGGAAGGGTTTAATCAATAATAGGTTTGGGTGGGATTAAGAATGGGTTTAATAATAGGTTTGGATGGAGCTAGGAACAGGTTTAATAATAGATTTGGATAGGGTTAGGAACAAGTTTAATACATGTAATAGGTTTTGATGGGGTTAGGAACAGGCTTAATAATAGGTCTGGATGGGGTTAGTGATGGGTTATATAATTGGTTTGGACGGGGTTAAGAATGACTTTAATAATAGATTGGGATGGAGTTAAGGTGTTTAATATTAGGTTTGGATAGGTTAAGAATATGTTTAATAATAGGTTTGAACGGGATTAGGGACAGATTAACTACATTGCCATGCAAAGGTAGAGCGATGTAAATGATAAACAGGTTTGGATGGGATTAGGGACAGATTAACTACATTGCCATGCAAAGGTAGAGCGATGTAAATGATAAACAGGTTTGAATGGGATTAGGAAGGGTTTAATAATAGATTTGGATGGTGTTAGGGACGGGTTTCCTTTTTTTCTTTTGTCTCGTTTTTTTTTTACTATTTAATGGATTTTTGACGTTTCCGTTTCCGTTGCCATACATATGAAAACACGGCTTTAGTCTGGTCAAAACTAAGATTTCATACCGTAACCAGCATTTTACAGCTTTGTGGTACGCTTCAACTGTGTGTTCTTGGCCTAAAATTCTCACTTTTAACAGTTCTCGATTCTCCGGTTCTCCGGGCAGCGCTGACTGGGAGATCCTCACTGATCTCACAAACCTAGATCCGGACGCAGCAGGTTAAGGGGGTGGGGTGGCAGTTGGCACGGACCTAACCTCCCCCCCCCCCCCACTCTCACCTAGTGGAGGTAAAAGGGAATGGGGAGCTTTGATAAAGACCATTGATAAAGAGAGTCAAAAGGTACCACATGGACACGACCTTGGGAGCGTCTGCGAGTGTGCGGTCGCAGGGGCGCTGCCCCCTAGCTAGTTATAGGGGAGGAGTACCTTACTCGAGCGCCACTTTGTCAGATTGTCAGATTGGTAAGTAACGACGTGAGGGTCTAGTCAGCTTGTACCATCGAGGCCGTAGGCCGATGTTCGTCTTCTTCTTCTTTCATAGTTGGCAAGTCTAGAAGACGATTCCCCCAACTGCACTACTATATGCGACTCAACGTCGCTCCTCTGAGGCTAAAAGCAGGGTAAAACCTTCATAGATGTTAAGACCATTTAAAAATATCTTAGTTGTGTAAAATCTTTTGTATATAATAACTCTGGTATAAATATCTCTTGGTTTCCAGATTGTGCACAGAAATACAACCCGCACTTTAGTTACAATGGTAGCTGCAACGGATAATTATGTTCTTTAATTCATTGTCGAAAGTCGTTGCAGACGGTAGTGTTTGGACTTCTGCCGGGAGGTTGTTCCACATCCTGATGACACTAGGGTAAAAAGAATAAAGATGGCAGTAGTCAGATTGACATATCAGGGAAAGCCCCCGGGGTAGCTATGTATCATCTCTTTTAGTTAGTTTCTGGTCTTTGGCGCTCGGGTACGGAACTCCTTCCAGTCATAGTCCTCTAGATGGATGTTTTTATAGTAAATGGGCGGCTTGGCGACTAACACTCATGAAATATATGCCGGACTAAAGCTGTGTAACGCATACAGGGTACTCCTTCCTCGAGTGCCATTGTGGCCTACGATTTTGAAAGGATCTACAACCTTCTAATAGACTCAGAGGGGAAAGGGGTTGGTAAACAATACTGCAAAGTGGGTTCAGAAGGGGGGTGGGGGGGGGGGGGGGTCATTAGCACAAAATATTTCAGAGAAGATTCACAGATGCTTAAAACAAAAACTCTTAATGAACAGTTTGCAATGGCGGTCGACATTTCGTGATCTTAGTTCCTGTTTGCTCTGTCTCTATTTTCTGAAACATTGGAGACCTTTTAATATGTAGGAGAAATATAACAAATGCACACTTTGACACTTGTTTAAAATGTGTTGAGGCACTTATCAAGTTGTTTCACAGTTCCGATTTATTCTAACGCCTTATCATAATACCAAACCCCCAAACGTTTAATGTTGAACTTTTCAATTGAGCAGAAAATGTGGAGTTGGAACAAACAAGAACTCCGGTCGCGATTTCCCATCTGGTCTGGGCCTATGACCAGCTTTACACCGGCCTGTCTAGATCTATCAACATGCACGAATCCATAGCAATGATCAAATCAATACTATAAATAAAAGCATGCATGAACTTACCTTGTAGAAACTTCACCTTCAGCAGATAGACTATCAGTTTCTTACCCAGTCAGCAACCCTAAGGACATCCGATGCGTAGAATTGACGTCAAGTTTGTTCATAGGAATGACATCGTTTCTACGTACATCGACCGGTGACGGCACAACGCCGACGTCAGTCTGATGCAGAAAGTCTGCCTCGTACTAGTCCTGCAGAAATGCTATCCAAATTACCTCGCATTGACGTAAGGAACCGGCACCCACGGCAAGCCTACCATCTCCACAGAAACCCTGCATAAATCTTACGTCGCACTGAAGTAGGCACGCTGGCAGGACACCGTCGGCAGATATCAGCGTCCCAGTTAAATCCATGAAGATGTCAAATACCCTTGATCAACTGCGAAAAATATTTCCCCCTATCTCACGCCGATGTTGTCACTATGAGCTGAACCTATGAACTGACCGGGTTCTTTCCATGTGTCTCCTACCAGCCTATCCCGTGAGCTGCATGGAAAAACTGTAAACAAAAGTTTACGTCAATGATTCTCAAAATGGGCGATATCACCCCCGGGGACGTGTTTGATTTTTAGGGGGGGGGGGGTGAAAGAAAGAAGAAAAGAAAATCAGGAAAAGGGGCCCAAGAGCCTTCGGCTAGAGCCCGCAAGAAAGCGATGATCTAATTTTGTCAGGGTCTAGAAAGAATTTTTTCCTGCAGTGATAACTTTCAGACTGATACCACCAAATAATTATCATACCCATTGTGTTGTACTTAAATGTGGGGCTATCAGATTGAATAGGCCCCTTTCTTTCCCTTCAAAGAAATCTGAAATTGTGGTAGGCCTACTAAGTGTGAACAGAGCTTGTACGTTTTCATTCGTTTTTTTTTTTCATGAGAACCTGAGAGATCATGAAATCGAATGAATGACACACAGTGAAATCATTTTCTTTCATGATCTTTCACTTGTGTAGGTTTTCTTTGACATTATTATTCCATCAGCCATGGGCCCAACAACCAAGCCCATGTTGAACTGGCTTCTTACACGCAAACAAAAGAGAAGACGCCATTTTTTTAAAAACAGATAATGTGTACACAAACAATATGGTGAATTTTCACCAAGTTTTGGGAGACTAGGAAAAATGTCTATCTTATTTGAGAATGAAGCCTTCGGGGTTTCAAACTCTACTTGAGAAAGTTGGATCCAGGATTGAAAAAAAAAAATACCCAGCTTTAGAAAACCTTTACCTCCAAAGGAACCCTCGCCGTGACGTCAGAACACGAGACAAAGCGAGTGCAATTTTTATTGCAGCGCTAAAAACATTCACTCATACAAAAACACAGCAGCCAGGAATCTGAAACGAGACGAACCCATTCTGACGCGCTCTTATTCATTAGTATTTTTGTACCTTTCATTTATGAACTTAAAAACTTATGACTGAAAGCATACTAACTCTGTTCACACTCTGAGGGTTAAATTGAATTTTTAAAATATTTGAATTTCACTCACGGCTTTCAAACAATGACATCTCTCATCTCTCACATGACAATGAAAACGACAATAGACAAAAAGATTTAACTTCAGAATGAGCTTTTTTATTCAATTAAACATAATTGGCAAACGCACGGAAAAGAACGTGTGTACAAACGTTATGTTAGTGCACGTGGTCAGATGAAAGGCACTAAATTTTGAACTGTTCATATGTTTGTTTTCATAATATTCTTAAAATCATAGTTTTTATGTACAATTAACACATGAAAATGAATCTGAAACCCATGGCAAAACAGATTTTAAGTGACAGGTTTCACATTTAAGACTAGTTTTCATGGCATCAACAAAGATCATTTTGTCACCGTTCCCTGAAACTGACTGGTTTTGACTTCTTTTCAAGAGAAGCAAAAAACTGATTTCAGCACAACTGTTCTAGTTATGATGATTTTTGAAAGTTTTGCTGTTTGATTATCTTTCTGCTTAAGAGACTAATTACAATCAT
The DNA here is from genome assembly GCA_963931925.1 of Onchidella celtica. Classification (NCBI taxonomy): domain Eukaryota; kingdom Metazoa; phylum Mollusca; class Gastropoda; order Systellommatophora; family Onchidiidae; genus Onchidella; species Onchidella celtica. Next base: position 44,843,642 of record OZ007583.1, read on the forward strand.
TTGATGCAGCTTTGAATGTAGTTAATCGATCTTTAAAAATTTGAGTTATTACGGTTTTACGAGACGGTGACCATTTGATTTGCTCCAAATATATTTTACTCTTAGAAACTGAGAACATCTGAACAGCATACTGAATTAATTAATAAATGGATAAGCCAACATTTCTCATTAAGGTTCTTATTTTACTAATGTACTGATTTCATTGTCACCAACTTTATTAGCCTACAGGATACAAATTTAAATGTGAGGTTTTTAGCTTCGTAGCTTTAGTCTTTACTATTTAGTTTATGATTTATTAAAAACGAAATAAGTAACCGATTTGACAACAACTGTTTCATCACTATACGCCCCCCCCCCTCAAAATCATTACGCAGCAGAGCTCAAATGTAAAGAACAAGGATGTTTTGCAACACAGGTCACGATGACACGAAATTTACTTGGACTAAATATCTTATGGAATCTGAGTTGCACACTTTATTGTGTTATAGGTATCTGTTTGGCACAACCCGCCAGCACAACTTATCTCAAACTGGTCACTGAGTGGCATTCAGTGACACAGTCAGGACGGTTTAGTATATTGTGCGTACAGGGCAGGCGCCTTTACTCACTGTGGCCCTTTGCCTGAACTGAGTCTTGAGTCCAGGATGCATTATACTTACCTGTACAGCTCACACTGCTAGCACAACTCTCAGGCTGATCACTGAGCGGCATTCAGTGGCACAAAGTCTGGATGGGTTTATATTGTGCTTTTACTGCAGGTGGCTTTGACCCACTGGCCTAATGCCTGGGGTCCTGGGCTCCAATCAACAATCATGTATGCAACTCAGTGAGTAAAACAATTTTGGCTGGGGTGGGGGGGGGGGTTACTAATAAATTAGAGTCTGGACTCTACTGTGCATCACCTTAATGTTATCTGCATGGTAATATATATCAACCCCGTTCAGCTCCCAGGATATGAAAATCTACGATTTACAAGAGAAATCTCAGCATGCTGTTCAGTGTCTAGTCATATACAGTATGTACACTGATGCACATTAAATTAGTGTAAACAGTCTGCTTCATACAACATGTTGAATGTTGGTTCCCTCCAAATAACCAACAACAAGATGATTAATTCTACAATGAACATGAGTTTCATACTGATGGACATTTCATGGACAAACTGTCAATTTTGAACAGATGACAATGGAAAATGGCATTGAAAATCAGAAAATACATTAAGGACATGATACCATCACTGTTCCCTAAAACTGTAAAAACCGATTTTGGCTACTTTTCAGGAGAAGCAAAAAACTGTTTCATTTTAGCACAAGTGGTCTTGTCCCGGTGAATTTCTGAAAGTTTGCTTTTTAATCATTTTTTCGCTTATGAGTCTATGGCCAAGATCGTTCGATGCGGCTTTGAATGTAGTTGAAATATAAATATGGAAACTGATTTTTCAAATTTTTGACCTACTACAGTCTTACAGAACAGTGATATGACAAAAATTATATACATATTTATTATAATGCAAAATTCTCTAAATTCATTAATTATATCTACATTGAAATGGGTTATTTTCTTTTACACAGAATTATCGATGACTCAACATAAGTCACAGGTTAAGTGGGACCAACACAAAGAACTTAATATCATAAAAGCAGTCAAATGTTAAGCCAGGACATTGCAACTGTAGGTGGTGTTTTTTCCTAACCAATACATTTAGCACAATATGAAGTTTCAAGAAATGAGATCGACTTCAACTTTCAGACTAACAAAACAATTCATTTACTGACATAATTTAATAAGATAAATAAAAGACAATTGTGTTTTTTTAAAAATTAGAATGAACATCACATTACACTCGAATTCACATTATAATCAAATTAAGAAGTATCCTGTTCAAATGTTATATACTTACCTGAAATCAATGTCTTCACCGCTCTACGTTAATGGCATAAGTAATTTCTGATACTTTTGAGATATTCAGAAAAAAAAAATACAAGTTTCTTGTCCTGTCATTTGGTGACTTATGGCATTATGATTCCACTGGAGTATTACATTTTCTTATTGGCACATTTCTTTATCTACTATATCTGATAGCCCCATGCTCAGGACTACAATGAACAGTCAGTCGCCCTTTGGCATAAGTGACATACACCATTATTGTAGAGCAGCGATGATATGTAAAACATCCAATCCAATTTTTTTATCAATAGAACTATACAGATTCATATTTGAAAATCTGACTGACAAAGGTGTCCTGCAGGTATCAAAATTTACAGCACTGACAATTACTTGGTATCTTCCTGTCTCTCTGATTTTACAAATTAAAATTATCAGCTGCATCATAAATCAACAAGTAAATCAAATTTATTGTCATTGTGATTTTGTTTTCTGCTTTAAATATAAGATATAATGAATGACAAACTTTCTCATCCCCCGACAGAAGTCTGCCTATCCAAGTTTGTTTAGAAATCACAAAATCGATAATTCCAAATAACAGTCAAAAAAGCTCATGGCGGTGATTACACTTTACATTTTGTTGTGTGAACTGCTGTAAAATGGGTACTAGCACAAGCAGCCTTGGAAATAAAGATTAGCCTTCTTCCTCTAGGTTCAAAAGTCAAAATTTGAGTCCAAAACTTGCAAACATTTTTTTTATTTCTCAAGTCCACTTGATTTTTAAAAATACTTTAAGACTGTCAAACCTGTGAAAATCACTGGTGATCCCCGCTGTTATTCTTGTCTTAACGAAAACAGGCCCCCGAATTAACCATGTAATTTCAACAATTTCAAATTAGGGGGTTAAAATCCTTTGTGCTTTCTTTACCAAAACATTTACCAGCACTTCCAAATCTTACAATTTATATTTCATTTCTTTTTAAAATTGCATCATTTTCAAACCCATTCTTTATCACAACAGTCTGCAGTGTGCACTCCAATGTTCAGATGAAAACTTGTTGACAACACTGCTTAAACCACTTGCCAATATCTGAGTCAGAGAGCTTCAGGTACAAAAATCTACCTGTCAAACTCCAGGAGAATTAAAACTTTATCTGAAGAAAATGAAACTGGTATGCCCGGAACCCACGTCAACCATCACAACAAACTCAACTTTTCTGCATCAAACTGCTAAAATAGACATTTATCTATAGAAACTTCCAAGAGCAACCACTGTACAACATTATAAATCTGATCATCCAACAAAACTTAAAGCAAAACATTAAAACCTGGTCTATAAAACTTAAGACACTGATAAAACCTGAGCACAGCGATCAAACTTAAATAAGAGTTTAAAAAACTTCTACACACAAGCAATCTTAAAACAAATCAGCATAGAAAATCTCAAAACAATGTTAAAACAGGACAAAGAAGAAATTCCACCGCTTGTCTAGACCAATGAAATGAAGACATCGAACTGACTTTGAAACACAGTTATAGAGCAGCCTCTGCACAGCCGGTTCAACTGAAACCAAAAAAATTCACGATCTGAACTGACGCAAGTGCACACTGCAGAAAGGATAACATTAAATCCAGTACTGTCCTCCATCCCCAACCCTGCAACCCCCATGAAATTCAAGGATGAAAATCGCTTTGTGACGCCGCCCCCCCCCCCCTTCCACCCCCAAACAACCTCACCCTTTCACATTACTACGCCAGCTGACCCCAGTCATGTTTACAGGTGAAAACTGACACTATAAAAATTGAAGAAACCTGCATTTCAGTAAGAAAATCATGATTTATGAGGTTCAGCATGTTATTTTTAATCTTATTTATTTATTTTTTATTTTGCACTAAACATATTTGACATACCAGGAGTATCTAATTTACTACAGTATTTACTTTGTTTAATTCAGTACATCAAATTTAAGATTTCCAGTGTATCTGTTTTGTTTGGTGTTTTTTTCTTCCAGTTCCAATTTGACTCAAATTTTGCAGCAGTCACACATCTTGCCCATGTAAAGATGTAAATCAAGACATTTTTTCCTAAGACCTAACATTTTAATCAATAACCCAGTTGATAACTTTGTGAATTATGTGATAACCCTGTCAATTGCTGTTTTCAACTTTTTGTCCCATAGGATTTAACTCTGATACCCGCAGGACACTTAACATTTCTGTTACCACTAGATCTACTCTTTTGAAACTAGTCGAGTCACATGAAGGCATTGTACTTGAAGAATATCTGTCCAAGTTTTCAATAGTTTGCATTTTCTTGAACAAAATGCGGTTTGGTTAGGGTAATTCAGCAAGGATATCACTTTCCTTTGCTCAAGCAGTAACAGTTTAGATCTCATCACATTTATAAAGTTAATTATGCAAGACATTTTTGTGCAGGGTCATCGAATCATCTGGATAATTAAGTACAAAGTAGCTGAATGTTTTTCATAGGCAGATCAGATTTCTGAATCTTCAAAGCTGTGGAAAAGTATGAACAAGCCAAAGGGTATCAAACCTTACATAGCAAAAGGATGAGGTAAAAATGCTGAATTTCTCAAACCGTAACTTATAATCCTAGAAATAACTATTCTCCAGACCTGCAATTTAATTCCTAACAAAAGTGTAGAAGTAATGCTGAAAGTAAAGTACAAATGAAACAATAACAGTATATCAATAGTGAACATTCTTTCATTCATTTAACAATACATGACAAAGACAGTACACAGAGGAGGAAAAGGACAAGAAGGAGAGACCAGATGAGATGAGAGAGGGGAAAGGAAAGAAGGAGAAACCTACCAGAAGCACCCGCCAACCTCCCACATGGTACTGGTCACATACAAAAGACAGAAAAGTTCAGATCAAGTAACTGCATACAACCGACATAACTACTTAGAACAGTGCAATGTTTGCACATCTATGGCAACATCAATGGATATATACAGGGATGGACAATGTTATAAAGCTGCTGACATGTAACAGAGCAGCAAATTTTACATTTGAATAATAATGTGCATCTCATGCCGACATTCTAAATCACTATCATCAACCCCCCCCCCCACGCCCCCCCCCCCCCCGCGCATTCCCTCTCTGCCTATCTCCCGATAGATCTCTCAGCCGCGCAATATTTTGCTCTATGTATTCGTGTCGTCGCGACGAAAAATGTATTAGAGGCGTACCTTATGTGCCGCCGTTGTAAGCAAGTTTGTTTTACTTATGAGAAGAGTACTATGAAATGGGGATTTTAAATCACGCCGTTGTACCCGAGGTCCTGTTCAATCCGAGGCCATTATATTTGAGTAAATAAAATTAATCCCTACCCCCCCCCCCCACAAAAAAAACCCGCACCGGCGCTGCACTGTGGTGACGCCATGTCTGCTCCAGTTGGAACTGGGCTGCAATGACACTGAGGCAAATTTCCCAAAATGTGATTGAAGAAGTATAAAAAATACAAAAAAATTATCCTTCGACTTTTTTCTCCACTCCCTAACTTATTTACAAGTTTATTTTCAAGTTTTATAACCACCGACAGATGTCCATTCACTGATCATAAACTGCTAATCTTTATTTCCACCTTCTGATCCATATTTCCCACATTATTTGGTAGCCTATCATCTATAATCTTTTCCCACTAAACTTGAAATTCATAAACTGCTTTAGAGTTTCTAGGATGTCTATGTCTACAATTCAGAATATCGGAAATGAATTACAAAGAGGAATTTTATAAACGGTATGGTTAGGCTGGCAAGTGTAAGGTTTTCACTGACCTGACAATATTTTTAACACCACCTGATTCCCATTTTCTATTTTTGCCTCGGTAAACTAAAATCACTTGCGTGGACCCATTTTAGAAGTTGCTTTGTTGTTGTTTTTTTGCAACTTTACCTTGTGAATTTCAGTTTGTTCTTTTTGTTTTTTCCCTCTATCTTGTATATATTTATATTTGGTCAGAGCTTGCGAAAAATGATGAATTATAAGCAGCTGTGGTAGTTAATTCCTGAAGACAGGCCTGAAAGTGGCCTCCCAGTAAAAAAAAAGTAGGTTAATTTGTCTCAGTAACTTTTTCTCTTTCTCTATTTTATACATTTGGTCCGAATTTGCTAAAATGACGAATACCGTAAACAACTGTGGTAGTTGATTCCTGAAGACAGGCCTGAAAGTGGCCTCCTAGTAAAAAGTAGGTTACTTTGACTCAGTAACCTTTTTTCTCTCTCTCTCTTATATATTTGGTCAGAGTTTGCTAAAAAGATGAATACCATAAACAACTGTGGTAGTTGATATGGGACAAGGTGGTCTAGAGGCAAGGTGCTCGCCTCTCATGCCAAGGGTCCCGGGTTCTAAACCCGGGCAGTGCAGGCATGTTGGAAAGTGGATTTTTCTCATATTTTCAAGTCCCTGGTCCTATTGGAGGGTAGGATCGAGTCGTTCTTGGAAATTGGATTTTTCTCATATTTTCAAGTCCCTGGTCCTAGTGGGGGGTAGGATCGAGTACCTAGTCTTCTCGGATAAGGACGAAAAAATTCGGAGGGCCCGTGTGCACGTTGCGCACGTTAAAGATACCTTGGCAGTTGGAAATCGTAAAGAGCAGGCCGAAAGGCCGCTGCCCGGGCAAAATTGAAATTAATAGATTAAAAATTTATCCATATCATCTCCCCCCCCCCCCCCCCCGCCAGAACAAGAAATAATAAAACAAGTAAAGTGAGGTGTAAATGCCAAGGGCAGCGAACCTCCTAAAATAAAGACCTCAAATCATTTCTGAAGACAGGCCTGCAAGTGGCCTCCCAGTAAAAAGTAAGTAAATCCCAAACGGAAACTATCCCCAATCGTAATTGCTGTGAAACACAGCTGCAGTGAACTAGAGATCAACATCATGTGAACAAAGATACTTTGAATGCTTGTTTTTTTCTGTTCTCATCCCAAAGGTCAACAAATCTGAAAACCAAATAAAATCGGCAAACTTATATTCTCGTGAAGATGAAGCGCATTAGTTACATCTTATATAGTGCAACGCTAATTGACAAAAGATATTTAATTTCTGCCACTGTTTCTCAGCGCTGATTGTGCATACAATAGTTTTCCCTAACTTGACAGATAAGCAAACATTTTGCTTCACCTCATGACACTTGACAAATTCTTGCTTTCATGAAACTTGGAAATTTTTACAAATTTTATTTTATGCCATAATATTTATCTGTCTTCTCGCGGACTTATCCTTAACTTTGAGGCAGGTAGTTTAACATTAGAAATTTTTATTGTGTTATTTTTTTGTGTGTGTGTTCAATCGAACACAACAGAACAAACTACAAATTTAGGAAATTTTAGACACTTTGAATCTTTTTCATCTATCCATTTCCTTTCACGTTTTGTTTATTCCCTTTTACATAGATCTTGTTAATGTTCTCCTCTGATATTCTCCACATTTCTTGAATACTTTAAAACCTGTCGCATACTTTCTCATTCTTTTCCGTCTTTTCCCTTTCTCAAATGATTACGATAAACATCCAAATGAATATCTTTCAGCTCAGCTTTTTCGTTGTCTCAGCATTATTGATCATCAAGATCTCAAAGACAGTATCACAGTCATACAAAGTGGCCGAAATAAAAGGTTGCTACCACGTTATGTTCCAGTATTGCACCAGTCACAACATTTAAAGTTCCTTGACATGCAAATTGCAAAATTGACTAAGAAAATATGAGTAACATGCTGGGGTGTACATGCAGGTTAGTACAGTTGGCAAAGAGCTTGGACTATCCATGTATTTCACCCTTTCAGCTATGAAATTTGCCTTTCTCATGGCCCCCAATTCAACTCTCAAATCTCATCAATGTACATTAAAGCTATCCAAGCCCTTTTTTTGGAACTTTAAGGAACATTAAGCCGTGTGACTGGACAATACTGACTTCCTCTGTGCCACATGCCACAGAAAGCATCGTTTACAATTGCGATTTCACGAAGTTGAGACAAGATACTCATTTCTAAATGAAATTGCAAGTTCAGCTCAATGGGCCTCAATATCACAACTATGTTTTTGAATAGAAATAAATCATTTTCAATTGTAGTTTTTTCAGTTAAAGTTGGATAGCTATAGTAAACCCTACACAATGACCACCAATATTTAGCTGCTTCAGTATCAACGTTTGTAGTTTACAATGACAATCAAACTCTGAACGTGGCTAATATATTTACATACATTTAAATCTAGGCAAAATTTAATCACCCTTGCAAAACTGTCATCGTCACTATCTTCGCCCGGTCACGTGTCTCAGTTTGTGTGTTAACCCTCACACCATCAATGGTCCTCTTTTCTCTTTTTTTTTCTCCTCACTTCTCTCCAATGGAAAGTTTCTTATTCACATCTCTCTTAAATTTTCTATCTCCTCTGGAGGGGAGGTCTTCCTGTCTTTTTTTTTTTTTTTCCTGACCTTCCCTCCTTCAGAGTTTCTTTCCATTTCTTTAATTAGCAACAGCTCTCTCTTTCTCTCTGTTTTCTTTTTATTTCCCTCCCCCCCCCCCCCACTCCTCTCCATAATTAGAGTGTTTCTTATTCTCAGCTCTCCTAAGTCGTATATCTCCTCTGGAGGGGAGGTCTTCCTCCTTTCTTTTTTTCCTGACCTCCCCTCCTTTAGAGTTTCTTTCCATTTCTTTATATCTGTCTTCGGTTTCCTATTCTTGTCCCTTCTGGAGGGGAGTTCTTCTTTCTCTCCCTTTTTTTTTTTTTTCTTTTTTTTTTTTTGTGACCTTCCCTCCGTCAGAGTTTCTCTTCATTTTCTTTTTTTTTTAAATTTAAGCTCTCCCATGGCGGCGTATCTTAAACTCTTACATCATCAATGGTTTGCTCTCTCTGATTTCTTTTTTTTTTTTTCTGCCCTTCCTCCTGTCCGTAACTCCTCTGGAGGGGAGGTCTTCTTCCTGTTTTTTTTTTTTTTTTGTGACCTCCCCTCCGTCAGAGTTTTTCTTCATGTTTTAAAAAAAAATTAGCCTCTCCCATGGCGGGGAATCTTAACTCATACATCATCAATGGTTTGCTCTCTGATTTTTATTTTTTTTTCTGCCCTTCCTCCTCTCCGTTTGAGTCTTTCTTAAATCTAACTCCTCTGAAGGGGAGGTCATCTTTCTGCTTTTTTTTTTTTTTGTTTCTAACCTCCCCTTCTTTAGAGTTTCTCTCCATTTTGTTTTTAATTTAGCCTACTCTCTTGGAGGGGAATGTAACCCATTTTTTTAATCATTTTTTTTTTTAAGTTCCCCTCCAAGAGGTTATTTCTCTATCCTTCTGTTATTTTTTTGTTTAATGTACTCTCAAGAGGGGGAGTGCTTGCCTCTCTTTTTTCACATTTAAATGACCACCTTCTCTGTATGCCTAACTAACAATTTACACCACATGGTTTTACATATTAAAACTAAAATTTTAAAAAAAATGTAATTCCTAACTTTCTAACCCCTCTTCAGCCTATCCATAAATTGTGTTGTCTAATGCCACCATTGGATAATGTCCTCCATCTGGATGGACAAAGAGTTATGGGCGCCAGGGCAGCTCTTTGACCCCCAGGTGGAAGAACATTCCAGATCTATTATCTTTGAAGGTCCGGGTCTGGGCCCCACCGATAGACGCAAGATCAGGGAGCCGCCTTCGACAACCTTTCCTTCCTTGATAGCTCCCCATTCTTAATGCCAGACAAGGTCTCTTACAGGTACACAACTAATTTTCTGACACCAACAGATTATTATGTATGTACATGAAGGGTATTATATACACAGAGAGTAATATGTACATGGAGAGTGATATGTACATGGGGAGTGATATGTACACAGATAATAATATGTACATGAAGGGTAACATGTACATAGAGGGTAATATGTACATGCAGGGGAGCGGAAAGAATATCAACATGAAGGGTCATATGTACATGGAGGGGAAAGGGAAAGATTAATATGTACATGGAGGGTAATATATACATGGCTGGAAGGGGAAAGATTAATGTGTACATGGAGGAAGGGGGAAAATTAATATGTACATGGAGGGAGTGCCAGAAAATTGTTTATGTGCCTGTATCCTGTGCTACATGCAAGGGACAGGGCAACACAGAAACAACAGAGTCACACACAACTACATACTTGGCCACAAGCACAAACAAGGGGACCTCTCTGGACAATGGGTCACTACAGATAATCGACCACTATGGTGAAAATTTCACATCAATTTTTGAAAAACAAAAAAAAACCCAAACCAAATCGAGAACAAATTTAAAATGCCAGAAAAAGAAAAAGAGTCCAAATGAAATATAATCTTGAAATGCCAATGAATATTTCCCATGGGTAACCTAACCGCACATCTGCTTCTTTTTCATGTTCCACTAACTCGTGAACCTATTTCTTCGTGGACAATCGTTTGTTGCCCTATCTCCATGTCTTTTCCATTATAACCACCCCTACCTTTCTCATCTCCACCAAAGAAACACTTTTCTGTGTCCTATTTCGCATATTCCCTCCACTGACGGCAGCCGTTTTCATAAATTTTTAATGTCCAACACCACCTGCTCCCCAGTGGCCCACGATACAAACACATTCTCTATTCTCTTTCTTCCTCTAAGACACGCTGAGACCAAAAAAAAAAAATGCCACTTTAGCATTATTCACCAATAAGGGCAAAATTAATATTGCTCATTTTTCACTTTCACTTCACTTTTCTTCAGGAGCTCTGAAGTCTTCCTCCCCTCCCCTCCCCTCCCCCCCCCCGTCCCCCAGAGCTCCTGTACTGTCTTTTCTCTCTTCCTTTGTTCTTTTTGTTTTCCCCAGTCCTATTCATTTTAGTTTCTTATTCTCATCTTTTTGAAAATGTTTTCTCCCCTGGAGGGGAGTTGTTTTTTGTTTTTTTGGTGTAACCTCCCCTCCATTTGACTTTCTCTTCATTTTATTCTTTAATTTAGCCTCTCCCGTGGAGGGGAATGTAACTTGTTTTTTTAATTTCCCCTCCACGCGAGTTTCTCTCAACTTCTTTTCTCTTTTTTTTTTCCGTTCAAGTGTACTCTTCAGGAGGGGAGTGCTCCCCCCCCCTCGTTTTTTTTTGGGGGGGGGGGGGGTCCGACTCCTCCATGCGAATTTTTTTTTCCTTTTCTCAGATTATTTTTTTTCCCACTCTACCTCCCTGCATCGTTCATTTGTCTCAGTTGTGGTGTTAAACTTCACACCATCAATAGTTTTCTCTCTCTCTCTCTCTCCATTTTTTTCCCCGTCTCCTCTCCACTGCAGTCTTTCTTATGCTCATCTTTTTTCAAAATCTTTATCTCCTCTGGAGGGGAGTCTTTTTTTTTTTCCTGACCTCCCCTCCATCAGAGTTTCCCTTCATCTCTTTCTCTATGTAGCCTCTTCTTCTGCAGAGAAGTATAATAAATCTCCCACTTTATTATTTTGTTTTTAATTACCTCTCCATTGATCTCCAGTGGCCCACGACACAAACAAATCTTCGTTTGCCCAAGACCAGCTGAGAGAAGAAAAAACCATTGCCACTATAGCAGAAACCATTCCACTATTTCTTCTCCTACATACCCTTCGTGTGTCCATTTTCATCCTTAACTCATTTTCCAATGTCCTCTGCGCACCAACAACAAAAGAGCAAATATTGCTCCTTTATAAGTAATCCTCTTGTCATTCTCTGTCACCATTTTTTTCCCTTTAAATTGTCTCATATTTTAGTTCAAGCCAGAAAATTTCACGTCCAGATTTTTTACATTAGGTCTATCATAACTTTTTACACTACCTCTGCTCAACGAAACAATTTTTCTCAGTATGTTTAAAGAGTCATCTTCTTAGGGATACGAAATTAAATGGACCGGTCGTATGAAAAAAAAAAGTGAAACTATATGTAACTCCCAAAGTTATTAAAATCTCCATGGCCTAATCCTTCAGATTTCTACCCTTGAACGTTTCACAGATGCTAACGTGCTCTTCAAACTGACCAATTTCATAGACAAGATAAGCTGATGCCAAACCTATTCATCTCTATGTCCTGGACCATAATTTTTATTCCTTCTGATCTAAAGTTCCACGGAAACTGACTTGTTCTTCAAGCTCTGACCAAAGATAACTATGATAACCTCTAGGGTGTTTTCTTCACCAACATTCTATGATTTATTTTGGGCGGGAGGAGGGGGGGGGGGGGGGCATGTTCAAATTTCTGAATTTCAAATCGTCTTTTTCAAATTTTTTCCAGTCTTACTACAATCCAAACAAAAAGACTAGAATTTCAACCCTAGAGGTGCTTGGGAGCAGGATCCTGGGAAAATTAGTTCTCTGATCCAATTTTCACAGGATCCTAGGATGCGACTGCCCAAGCTCAGCCAACAGTTAACAGATTGTACCATTTTTACTGTCATTGATGGTAGTAGTTGAAAGCCTCAGACTTGTCAAATAAACCCAGTTAAATTATGTGAAAACTTTTTTTTGAGGACAATGTGGGTGTTAACTCATGAGCTCAATTATCTTGTTTTGAGTTGACATACCAGAAAAAAGAAATGCTTTGGGTTCATTCTGTTTGTAACCAAAAAAAAAAGAAATTGATAAAGTTTAAGCTAGGCTGATTCCTGAATATGCAAATATGCAACAGAATTAGAAATGACACTTTATAATACTTAGGCTTGACAAATGTGAGGCTTTCACTGATCTGACATGAAAAATCCCCGAATTGAATTTTGACGCTTCAATCCTAATGGCAAAAACATTGAAAAAATCTGCCCTTGCAATCTGCCCAATCTACCTAACACAAAGATGAATCTTATTTTGATGTGATATACAACTGACTTAAAAGACAAACACCAGCCATTTGAATTCCCTTTTGGTGATTCTGATTTAAGCTGTGGAAGGACTGTCTCCTCTCTGTTGTTAGGAAAATTTGTCTAGCCCTTTTCCTTAAACTTGATCGTGTATTCCTATGAAAAGTGAAAACCAATCCTTGTCAGCTCTGTTACGTTTGAGGTAAAAGTTTTCTTCGTGATTTTTCAAGTTTTAATTGCTCCTCAGAGAGGCAAAATTACTCTTGCCAATGTCATAGTGATCAGAACAAGATTTAATCCCATCGTCACCACAAAAATGCCTGCTAATCGTATTGTTTGTGTGTTAAACTTCCTTCTGCACTGCAAGTCAGAGATAAAGCTAGTTTGCATTCTCTTACATTGTGAGTTTTGGATGTATAAAATGGTCAGTTACGATCTTATTCTATTTCGTGAATGGGCTGTTTTGTCCTTTACGTTTTCATTTGCACTGGCTACAGTTTCCCCTGACTGCCATGCAAGTAACTTTCCTTCCTTTTCAGAAACTGACTAAGTTACGAATCTAAAGTCTAGAGGCAATGTGCCCGCCTCTCATGACGAAGGGTACCGCGTTCGAATCCCGGTCGGTGCAGGTATGTTGGAATTTTGGAATTTTTCTCCTATTTTCCTATCCCTGTCCCTATGGTAGGTAGGATCGAGCATCTAGTCTTCTCGGATAAGGACGAAAAATTCGAAGGCCCGGTTTGCACGGTAAAGATACCTTGACAGCCGGAAATTAAGAAGACCAGACCAAACAAGCAACTGCCTGGGCAAAATGGAATAAAATTTATCCCTACCACCTCTTCCTCGCCGCCCCCGCCCCCCCCCCCCTCCCCCCCATTTTTCCCACGTTTCCGTTCCTGGACAATAAAATCTACATGACTAATGAAAGCAAAATATAAACAAACACAAAATTGGGTATTTTAAGAAATTAACTTTCTAGATCCAGAGGTGAAGGTGCTGTACTACTTTGAAGCAGTGACTTTGAATTGAACTGTGATAAAATCTCAATTTCTAGATCCAGAGGTGAAGTGCTACGATACTTTTGCAGCAATGTCTTTGAACTGTGATAAATGTACTCACTGCTGCACGCATAGTCTTTGATGTTTCTGATGCCACTGATTTGTTTCGGACATCCAGAAGCACAACTTCATAAATTAGGTTGCTGAAGCTGTAAGGTTTACTGCTGGTGAGTGCAGATACAGGAAACTTGCTTGTGAAGTTTTCACATGCTGGAAGTTCAATCACAAATGCTGTGTTATGGGACGACCAGTGTAAGGCTGTTTACCTGCAAAAACACAAAGAAAGGAAAATCTGATACCAGCTAAATAAAATCTTATATTACATGGTCTTTCATGACAAAAGATTTAGCAATTCGTTAGGCCACACTTTCAGTTCCTTCACACATACTGAAACCCAAATAGCAGATCTCAGAGTTTTACTGATCTACAGTTACATTATGAGTTCTGCATGTATACCATGGTCAGTTACCATCTTATTCTATTTCATGAATGAGTCATTTTGTCCCTTACATTCGAATTTGGACTGGCTACAGTTTCCCCTGACTGCCATGGAAATGACTTTTCTTTCAGAAAGTGATTAAGCTACGAATCTAAATCGCACTTTTCATCATTAACAGTGAATCAGATGATACTGGAATGCTTTAATCTTTACAAGATTACCCAAGTATTTCAGATTCCGGAATGACAAAACCACCACTTAAAATGAAAACTATTTTTTCATACACTGAAAAAAAAAAAAAAAAGTCGGGGTACCAATAACTGATGGCTGCCTATCATGGTGGTTTTTTAGACAAGGCTAAGAAATACCCCCTTTCAAAATTTATAGTGTCCTCAACTGGTTTCACCAGACAAAATTCCAGTGGCAGCCAGGACCCTAATATGTTAAAGTAAAGAAATTCTACACCAATTTACAACTTGGATACAATTACGAGTTGCTAATATTAAGATCTTCCATTTCAGCTGCTCAGTTTGGGATGATAAGCAATAACTTTGAACTGTTGGGTCCCTGGCTGAATAAAATTTGTGGAAAAAAAAACAACCCAAAAATTTCCAAAATAAAAAACCATATAATACAAAATCGACGCTGCGGTTTAAAAGATGCACTGATCAAGTCCTGAATACTGAGATATTTTTTGTCCTGCCCCAAGATGTGTAATTTAAACACAAAGAGACAATCTGGCTCAGGTTTCTATTCCTGGACAATAAAATCGATCTACATGGCAATTGAAAGCAAAATATAAACATAGACACAAAATTGGGTATCTTAAGAAATTAACTTTCTAGATCCAGAGGTGAAGGTGCTGTTCTACTTTGCAGCAGTGTCTTTGAATTGAACTGTGATAAATGTACAATTTCTAGATCCAGAGGTGAAGTTCTAGGCTACTTTGCAGCAATGTCTTTGACCTGTGATAAATGATAAATCTACTTACTGCTGCACACATAGTCTTTGATGTTTCTGGTGCCACTGTGACTTTTTTTCAGACATCAAGGAGCACAACTTCGTAAATTAGGTTGCTGAAGCTGTCAGGTTTACTACTGGTGAGTGCAGATGCAGGAAACTTGCTTGGGAAGTTTTCACATGCTGTAGGTCAAAGTCAATCGCAAATGGTGTGTGGGGTTCAGTTATCGGACAACCAATGTAAGGCTGTTACCTACAACAACACAAAGAAAGGAAAATCTGATACACCTGGACAAAATCTTAATGCATTACTGGGGGGTTTTTTTATGACAAAAGATTTAGCACTATAGTTAGTGCCACACTTTCAGTTCCTTCGCACGTGCTGATACTCAAACAGCAGATCTCGGAGTTTTACTGATCTACAGTTACATTATGAGTTCTGGATGTATACCATGGTCAGTTACCATCTTATACTATTTCATGAATGAGCCGTTTTGTCACATTTTTATTGGCACTGGCTGCAGTTTCCCCTGACTTCTATGCAAGTGACTTCTTTGATGTTTCTGGTGCCACTGGACGTCAGGGAGCCCAACTTTGTAAATTAGGTTGCTGAAGCTGTCAGGTGTATTGCCGGTGAGTGCAGATACAGGAAACTTGCTTGTGAAGTTTTCACATGCTGGAGGTCAAAGACAATTGCAAATGATCTGTGTGGTTTAGTTATCAGATGGCCAATGTAAGGCTGTTTACCTGCAAAAACACAAAAGAAAGGAAAATCTGATACAGGCTGAATAAAATCTTTAACATATTACATGGTCTGTTATGACTAAAGATTTTAGCACTATAGTTAGGCCACACTTTCAGTTCCTTTGCGCGTGCTGGAACTCCAATAACAGATCTCAGAGCTTTACTGATCATTTGAAAATGACAGCGCTACTACTTAAAATACATATTTGTCTCAAGCTATAATTATAAAACAAATATAAGAACTCTTGAGCGTTTCTTATGCAGAATGGACACTGTACAATAACAAAGTGGGCAATCAATTGATAAGCAGAAATTCAGACTCTCTGATGCTAATTAAACATTTTTTTCAATGTTTTTATTTTGGGGTCATAATTGAGTAACATTAATATTTAATATATGGCAGTGCCTTATTTTTCTATCTATGGCCATAAATCCCTCTGCTTTAAATTATTTTAATAAGAGTCAGAGCAAAATTTCATAGTTCATATTATTGGCTTTTTATTGACCTGTGATAACCTTGCAACAGCACTGTACTTACGTAATACTGCCGCATGTATAGAGTGTGAGGTTTCTGGTGCCACTGATTTTTTTTTTCCAAACATCAAGATGAACATTTATTGCACCAGGCTGCATAACGCAAGACTATCAACTGTTGACTTCAATGTAAGTGCACACAAGACATCTGTTTCAGTGTTTGTGAAGTTTTCACATGTGGCGTAACTGTCAAATCATCATGATTAATGTACGCCTGTAGTGTAAGAGTAACCTGCAACGAAGAACAGTTAAGAATAATGTATTTTACGCTGGATAAAGTCTGAACATTTGTACAAGGCCATAATTAATTATTACATTTGACAAGGTAAATCTTAGTGTTTCAATTTAGGCCACACTTTCACACATGAAGATGATTAAAAGGCTGATGTGGGAGCATTAGTCATGACTGACGATTTGAAAATGACATATTTGTGCTGCTATCCAAGCTTTCAAAGTACCTAATGAAACTTTCATTACAAAATGAAATAAAGAACTATTACTATTAGCTTTTTTCATGCAGAGTGAGCAATGTATAAGAAAGAGGGCAATTTAATGATATGAAGAGATCCAACCACTGTTGATGCTACTGAAACATTTAATGTGGAACTGTCTTAATTTGTATTCAGAGGAATAAATTCTCCTGCTTTCACCAGTATTAACCCATACAGAGTAGGCGACAAATGATAATATCAGTTCTGGATCTTCAAACTTACGCTGGGCACAATTATTTTGGTGTCATAGGTACAATTAATTTAAATAATTTTGTAAAGTTTTCTGTAATTTTTTGTTCTTGTTTTTGCTTTTTATTCCATAAATGGCTTAATAATTAGATTAAAGATTAGGCCCAGGCCTATCCGATCTTAGAACAAGTGTCAACCATTTCCTTTGGCAGAGATCGGAAGGACTTCCGAATGCGTTGCATAGCCCGAGTGAAAACAATACATAGCTACCCCGGAGGCTTTCCCTGATATGTCAATCTGACTACTGTCCAGACAAACATCAGCCTACGGCCTCGATGATACAAACTGACTAGACCCTCACGTCGTTACATATCAATCTGACAATGCCTATGCACTTGTTGAGTTATGGAAGGCATTCGGAAGTCCTCCCCAGAGATCTATCTAGATCTAGATCTTTATCCATTCATCCACTCTGTGGCTCCAGGCTCTAACGGGGCTTTTTGCCGTCATTTGCCTTTACGGTGATGCGGCTTCTACTTGGGTATTCAACAATTAACAAAATGTCATTATCACTGTCATCAAATTGTTTGAATGACTTACAACTCTGCCGCCATCAACATTTTGATCTGTCTATGAATAACAAAGTCAAGTATGAGAATCACTTAAACTTACCTTGAAATATGATCTTTGTCCATGCTGACTCTTGTCGTAACACTGTGAGCAGAGCATTCGTATCTTCTATTAATATTTCACTCGCTTCACTGGTCTGCGCTAGTTCATAAGCTTATTTCAAATCTTCACATTCGCTCAGTGAATGTCGGATTGAGTGAAAAGGGGGCTCACAACGGCGCGTGTAGCTTTTATACCCTTCAGTGACATCACAGCACAGTGAGCACTTTATAGCATGATTATTTCAGACAATGAAAATACAAAACTCACGAAAAATTCTTGATATTCCTTCGAACCAAATTCTTTTTTCCCCTGAGTTCTCCCGAACTGCAGGTGTAGCATTTTTTTAATGATGAGCCTGAACTCATAGCGTATTTTGGTCAATGTCTAGCTACATTTTTTCCCCCCTAAACTTTGTTTTAGCTGTCCGACTTTGCAGCCAATCACAGGTGTGGGGGTGGGGTGGGGAGGGGGATTAAGAAAGTCCCACTCGCTGCCCCCCCCCCCTTCCCCGCTAAAGGGAGGGCGAAATCCAGTTTTAGCATAATTGTAAGCCAATATATCACACGCCTTCTACGGCTGTGCGCTTATGTACAATGGCATATTATCCTTCATCAAAACAAAGTCCTGTTCTTCATCTGTCGAACTAATCATACTAACTTTTGTATTGCTTCATGTGTGTAGTTGTTGTGTCTTTAATTGTTTGAACCAGGTACATAACAGTAATAGTCTTGCCGGTTTCGCTCTCTGCGCGTACGAATTTGACCCACCTCATGACGAAGGATTGCAGAGCGTCGCCCCGATCATGTGGCGCACGTGTTTAAAAATAACTCACAGAGAAAGCCAAATAAATGAGATTTATTTCAATGTATTTTTCATCCTGTTTCTAGTTGAAATTCCTTTAAAAACATATTAGTTGGAGACTTTGTTGATCGAGAAACTGGCGGAGATATTAGCAGACCAGGATCAAAATTACACGCAAATGAACCTCAGCTTGCGTACTCTAATTCTGTGCCAAAATTAAACTTGGAACATAATTATGTTCTGGCGAAAACAGTAGACCGTTTTTATAAACCCACCCTGTGCTTGATTTCGCCAACTTTGTTCGACCCTCACGAATCAGTCAATGGCAGAACACGAAGTTGACCCACTTCATAATTTTTGTCTCCTTTGTAAGAATTCACACACACACAAACAAAAAACGACTTTGGATGAAGTTTGATGACTAAAATGAGATGCTCATAAATACATTTGGACCCCTATGAGCGACATGTACACCCAACTGGCATCGAAACTGACAATTTTTGGTGCAGCGATTCAATCAACTGTCATTTTATTGATGGTCAAAGTTGGACTATCATGCAGTTTACATATTAATAAGGTAGCAAAAATTCGAGTTGTTTTTTCCTTTTTGAAAATGCCATTACTTTTAGAGTCTTTTAGGTAGAATATTAAATTTGGTATCGAAATTCTTAGAAAAGCCAACTGCATCACATTACTGCCCGGAGTAAGCCAGATCAAGGCTGGCGAAGGCCCCAGCTTGGTGGCTCGCCACCTAATTATTATGCATCACACTAAAACACTACTAACTACCCACACATCCTGGCTGTAACTATGGGCAGTGAGTTGTGTTTGTGTGACGCATAATACTTAGGTGACGAGCCACCAAGCTGGGGCCTACGCCAGGGGTAGTCTGGCTTAACCCTAAAACTGGGGGAAAAAAACAACAACCGAGCACGACATTGAATGTTGCTGAAGCAGACACCGACTGGTCTCATACACTGATGAAATAGATGAGCATCCACGTCACACAGAGTACAGCGTGAGAACTATGCTGTATTCCAGTGGTTCTCAACCTTTTTCAGGCAATCGCCCCATTAGGCTCCAAATTGTCTGTGATCCCCCCCCCCCCCCCGTCTCTTTCTCTCAACTTCCCTATTCAAACCCAACAAATACATTTCACAAGAAGTCAAAATTGAGCAAAAAGAAAAGGTTGTATGATATTTAGTGAATTTCACAAGAAGACAGACTATTCACAAACTAGGATGTTAAGTTTTTCAAATACTTATTTTCACATGTGTTAATTATTCACTATAAAACAAAAAATTCTTTATCAAATGCACTAAATAAAAAAGAAGCTTCTTTCTGTTCAAAAAACACATCTACGCGTGTTGCTGGACAAGTCAGTGGCTGCCTGTATTTACACCCAAACCGTCGGCTCTCCGGCCTTCATCGTTTTCGCTCCCCTGTGGCCGTTTTCATCCTTTTCGCCGCCTGGAAATCCACCCTGCCTCCCCCCCCCCCCAACACACAGACACAAGGGTGCAATATCGCCCACGTTTAGAACCACTGCTTATTCGCTTCAATTTGCCACGCCAAGATAGCTAAGAGCAGAACAAGTCCTCTAAATCCAATCAAAAAGGGGCACATCTCTAACATTTTTTCTTACGAACAAAAAAAAACAAAAACCTTAGGATAAAAAAGGAAATAAAATCTCGTTTAAATAAAATAATGTACCGGTATAAGAATATGCATAGAAATTATCTCGTGCCAATACCAACAATGCCAAATTCCCACAACCCACTTGAAAGCAATTCCACTTGCACACAGGACTACAAAACGCCCCATGCAAGACCTAAAGTTGAATCAGTAAATCACTGCTTACTCTTCATTATCATATTAATAGCGTCGTTGGAAGCTGTTTAAAGATATTCTGGTATTCTCTGAAGCCAGGGTGGTTTCAAACCATCCAGCTTTGACACCATTCGTGAATGGGCGACCATTTATCAAATCCTCGAGACCACTTTGTTTCGGTACAAAGATGTTATTGCAGTTTTCACGATTGTATGGATGTTTCTCCCCGTCACTGGTTAAACCGTATGAAATGCATGTGGCTGCAAGCAATATTGATAACACAACAGTTGAGTACAATGACAGCCAATCATTTCCCTACGTTTTCACCACCGTGTCCCTATCATGGCGACGATCAGCCAGAGGCAGAGCTATAAGAGCGCCGGGGTAGGCGGAGGATGTGGAAGGGGTGTGGAGTGTTTAGATCTTTACTTTGGCAGCTCTTTGCCATTGGCATTTACATCTCACTTTTCTTGTTTGTTGTTGTTTTGTTTGTTTGTTTGTTTGTTTGTTTGTTTGTTTGTTTGTTTGTTTGTTTGTTTGTTTGTTTGTTTGTTTGTTTGTTTGTTTGTTTTTTTGTTTGTTTGTTTGTTTGTTTGTTTGTTTGTTTGTTTGTTTGTTTGTTTGTTTGTTTGTTTGTTTGTTTGTTTGTTTGTTTGTTTGTTTGTTTGTTTGTTTGTTTGTTTGTTTGTTTGTTTGTTTGTTTGTTTGTTGTTTTTTTTTGGTTCTTATTTCTGTGTTGTTGTTGTTTTTCCTAATTTTTCATATTTTTTGGTATGGATGAGTTTTTTTTTTAGAATTTTTGCCCCGGCGGCGGTCTTGTTCGGCCTGCTCTTCTCGACTTCCAACTGCCAAGGTATCTTTGACGTTCGCAACGTGCACACGGGCCCTCCGACTTTTTCGTCCTTGTCCTAGAAGACTAGGTGCTCGATCCTTCCAATCATAGGATCGGAAGGAGGGAGAGAGCGAGGGAGGGGGGGAAGGAGAGAGAGGGAGGGAGGGGAAGAGACAAAGAAAGAGGGGAAAAAGAAAGAGAGGGGAGGGAGGGGGAGAGGGAGAGAGGGAAAAGAAAGAAAGATGGGCGAAAGAGAGAGAGAGGGAAAGAGAGAGAGAGGAAAGGAGAGAGAGAGAGAGGGAGGAGGGAGGGAGAGAGCTCTAGAGGTAGAGAGACAGAGAGAGGGAGGAAGACAGAGAGAGGGAGGAAGAGAGAGGGGGCAAGAGAGGGAAAAAGAGAGAGGGGAGCGGGGGGGGAGGAGACCGAGAGAGAGAGAGAGGGAGGGAAAGGGAGAGGAAAGGAGAGAGAGAGAGGAGGGGGGAGGGAGAGAGAGAGAGAGCGAGAGAGAACAGTAGTTTCCGTCACTAGTGCTGATACAATTGACAAGAACGTAAGAGTTCCAGACTGCACCAGCGGACGTTACGCAGGTTAATGAAGCTCCCAGTTGTTCCACTGACCACCCAAATCTCCACAGGAGATCTTATTGCATTGATTCATCAACTGACAACATAGGAGCGTCCTGCGTTGCCGTGGCAACATATATTTACTGCCCAATACGTTACTGCTAATACCAAAGAAACTGCTGCATGGTTTCTTGTTTCCTCCAGTATTCTTCTACACTCACCATCCATTTCTGTTTTTCGATAGTTTAATCTGAATTTAGCTCATTCTCAGCCTAGGGGAAACGTCAACTCTAAATAATATGATCGAATCCCTTACCCTGACCCCTGCCCTTTCAAGAAAAAACAGCAACAGACAAACAAGAGGAAAACAAAAAGAAAATCTGAAAGAATAATTAATTAAGGCTGTTGTTAGGAGTATTTCGAAAGGAGTTCTCTAGCTCTGGAGTCAAAAAAGGCTTTAAAATACGTACCCCTAGCGGAAAAACCTAGGGGGACGTGAGTACAAGTAACAACATTCAAACTCAATATGAGCCGCTCAGAAAGGTCCGGCTGATAGCTCTCTGAGAAAAGTCTTGAGTTTGTTTTGTCTCAGAGCGTGAGGTCTCTCTTACCGGCAGTTGACTCAAGACACTTTTGTACCGCCCGAAATAATGGCGGAGTCTTATTTCTGTCTCGCCCGTTTGCGAGGTCTCGTCGATCTCCATAGTTCACGTTCACTGGTCCATCTCCATAGTTCCCGTTTCACTTGTCCATCTCCATAGTTCCCGTTTCACTTGTCCATCTCCATAGTTCATGTTTCATTCGTCCATCTCCATAGTTCACGTTTCACTCGTCCATTTCCATAGTTCCCGTTTCACTTGTCCATCTCCATAGTTCACGTTTCACTTGTCCATCTCCATAGTTCCCGTTTCACTGGCCCATCTCCATAGTTCACGTTTCACTTGTCCATCTCCATAGTCCACGTTTCACTCCTCCATCTCCATAGTTCACGTTTCACTGGCCCATCTCCATAGTTCACGTTTCACTGGCCCATTTCCATAGTTCCCGTTTCACTGGCCCATCTCCATAGTTCACGTTTCACTTGTCCATCTCCATAGTCCACGTTTCACTCCTCCATCTCCATAGTTCACGTTTCACTGGCCCATCTCCATAGTTCACGTTTCACTTGTCCATCTCCATAGTTCACGTTTCACTTGTCCATCTCCATAGTTCCCGTTTCACTGGCCCATCTCCATAGTTCACGTTTCACTTGTCCATCTCCATAGTCCACGTTTCACTCCTCCATCTCCATAGTTCACGTTTCACTGGCCCATCTCCATAGTTCACGTTTCACTGGCCCATTTCCATAGTTCACGTTTCACTGGCCCATCTCCATAGTTCACGTTTCACTGGCCCATCTCCATAGTTCACGTTTCACTGGCCCATCTCCATAGTTCACGTTTCACTCGTCCATTTCCATAGTTCCCGTTTCACTTGTCCATCTCCATAGTTCGCGTTTCACTTGTCCATCTCCATAGTTCCCGTTTCACTGGCCCATCTCCATAGTTCACGTTTCACTTGTCCATCTCCATAGTCCACGTTTCACTCCTCCATCTCCATAGTTCACGTTTCACTGGCCCATCTCCATAGTTCACGTTTCACTGGCCCATTTCCATAGTTCACGTTTCACTGGCCCATCTCCACAGTTCACGTTTCACTCGTCCATCTCCATAGTTCACGTTTCACTGGTCCATCTCCATAGTTCACGTTTCACTCGTCCATCTCCATAGTTCATGTTTCACTGGTCCATCTCCATAGTTCATGTTTCACTGGCCCATCTCCATAGTTCATGTTTCACTCGTCCATCTCCATAGTTCACGTTTCACTGGTCCATCTCCATAGTTCACGTTTCACTGGTCCATCTCGGTAGTTCACGTTCACTCGCCCGTCTCCATAGTTCACGTTTCACACTTTTACCGACAGACAAAACTGATAGGACTTAATGTGCCATCACCTTCAATGAAAAATCATATGACGTCAAAGTATCTCGTGGGCGGACCTCCCTACTCACCGTGCAAACCGTGTTAGAAAGGCCTGTACATCCTATAGCACAGGCGTGGTGGCAGCACTGATCTTCCCCGTCACTATAGCAACGCTTATCACTGCTTGAGTAGCAGTTGGTGATATTGAAAGCTGATGACGTAAAAAGCACACACATTTTGGTTACATTTCAACTCGTTCAGTAAATATCGGCAAACCATTTCGGCCAGTAACAACTGGCAAACCACTTCGGACAGAAAAAACGGCAAACCATTTCGGGAAACACGGGCGGACCTGGGCTTAGCGCACGGATACTTAGGTCAGTAAGAGACACGGTTGATAGTTGCCTGCAATCATTGTGTGTGTGTGCGTGTGTGTATGTGTGTGTGTGCGTGTGTGTGCGTGCGTGAGTAAGTGGGTGCGTGTGTGCATATATTTTTTTGTGAGGGAGAAGGGAAGGTAGGGTGGAGGGGGTAGTCTAATGCACGAATAATTCGACTCTTGGCTCCCCAGCGAGTTCAGATGATTTTTTTTTTTTTATTTGTTCGAATGCGACACCGCCCCGCATGAGTTCAGTGGACGAAATTATCCGAGCTATGAAATTATTCTGTGGAATAACCAATACCTCAGCGTCCCCCCACCCCACCCCCACCCCAAAAAAGATGCCTTTGCATTCTTCGGTTTCGTTTACCCCATTGCTCACACGACTAAACAATTTTAACTTCTGTACACATCATATCAATGGGTTTCAATCTAGTAATTTAACTATATAGTACATTTTGGCAAAGACACGGTACTTTACTCAGTACATGTATTGTTGACTATTAAGATATTCAAGGTACCCGAAGTGCTACAGAATACCCCCCCCCCGCCCCCACGCCCCTTTTTCTCTCTCTATGTATATGTATATATATATATTATATGTGTGTGTGTATGTGTGTCTTTCTCTTTGTCAGTCTCTTTATCTCTCTCTCTGTCACCGTCTCCCTCTCTCTCTCTCTTTCTCTCTCTCTCTCTCTCTCTGTCCGTCTCCCCCCCCCCCCTTCCCTCTTTAAAAAAAGCACTTCTGCAATCATCATTCTTTTTAATTGTGAAAAATCACTCTGGATTGGCTGTGTGGCTGATGGATGGATTGACTGTGTGACTGATGGATGGATTGGCTGTGTGGCTGATGGATGGATTGGCTGTGTGGCTGATGGATGGATTGACTGTGTGGCTGATGGATGGATTGGCTGTGTGGCTGATGGATGGATTGGCTGTGTGGCTGATGGATGGATTGACTGTGTGACTGATGGATGGATTGACTGTGTGGCTGATGGATGGATTGGCTGTGTGGCTGATGGATGGATTGGCTGTGTGGATGATGGATGGATTGGCTGCCTGACTGATTGGCTGACTGGTCAGTGCACGGGGCTCCTAACCCTCACCCTAAACCCTTCTTCATGTCACTATCTCCCCCCTCCATATGCCACTATAATTATTGTAAGGACAAAAGGAAGAAAAGGTTTATAACAGTCTTTAAAGTTGGGCAAGACACCCAGTGATTTATATAATATAATAATAGATAACAGTAGCACGCCACGGAGGCCATCGTCTCACTTTTGCGTCTTCTTTAACCCTTTCAGTGCCGGCGCAGAATCACTGAGTATATTTTAATGCTCCGTGAGTTGTACTACTTGGCTCTTTTCGTCTTGACAAGACGGTCAGCAGCTAAATTCACTTTCTCCCGCAGCTTCTCTCATGGCTTATCCTACCGATGTTGGACAAGCAGCTCCTATTACAGTAATGGCAGGTAAGAGAGGTGCCGCGAGATTGTGGGGGTTTCTCATTTCTTGCTTGGCGCTTCTCAATTTGGTCTGTCGTGATGTTGTTCTCAAAGTGTTGGACTCCAGCTCTCACTGTGGACTTCCAAGCTTTTGGTCATGTGACTGAGATGGGCGCTCGGATGGCGACTG
The DNA here is from genome assembly GCA_963931925.1 of Onchidella celtica. Classification (NCBI taxonomy): domain Eukaryota; kingdom Metazoa; phylum Mollusca; class Gastropoda; order Systellommatophora; family Onchidiidae; genus Onchidella; species Onchidella celtica. The sequence continues at coordinate 44,869,416 of OZ007583.1, forward strand.
CTGGCCTCTCACTCGTCGAGTGAAGGAATTGTTCGTTTCAGCTTTTGAGTGCCTGTATGTGAAGTTAATCTGATCTTTCTAGACTTTTATCACTCGCTAAAATTCAGAGGGCTTTGGTTCTCGCCTGCTTGTTATGGTACTTGGGCGATTTTGTATCCCATAGACAGCTCTCGCCATGAAAAATGTTTTGGTGAAAGTTTCATTGATAGCTCGACCGAACGCCATTTTAAAGAGCTCTTCCTAAATAAAAATCGCAAACCAAAAATCCATCTGTGGATGTCTGCGAATAAGCGTGGCCAATAATCCAGCTTTCACGGTCTTAGTAGTCAAAGGGTTAACTGAGCTCGAAGGTGACTATTGACACTGATAAACAGATGGGCTCATGTTTACCATAACAAGTGTGAAAAACGCCCATTTCATGCCCCGAAAGATGAAGGAATTCGGGAATGTTGAATTCAAACAGATACTCTGAGTTTTCCATGAGTTTTGTATTCACAATGGACGAAATACCCGAGCCACAAGAATTGTGTTCACCATGACGTCATAGCTAGGTATAAAATCTGCGCGCGCCAATGTGAACTCCTATTTCACGCATTCTGACATTGATTCTGCCTGGTGAATGTTAGCTTAGAGATTTGAAACAAGCAGTGAAAAAAAGTCGACACGAACAGAGGCCAGGCCGCTATTCAAGGTAAATCTACTTGAATTTCATATATTCGCGACCTCAGTTCTTGTTTGGTCCAACTCCATTTCTGTTTGTTCCAACTCCACTTCTGCCACAACTGAGAAATTCAACGTCAAACGTTTGCGCCTCTAGTATCATGGTAAAGAGTTGGAATAAATCGGAACTGTGAGACAGTTTGGTAAGTGCCGCAGCGTATTTTAAACAAGTGTCAAAGTGTGTATTTGTTATACTTCTTCTACACACTGAAAAATCTCAAGTTTTTCAGAAAATGGAGATAGAACAAACAAGGTCACGTATTTCTAATATGGCACTAGAAATTGTACCCGGTTCTAATCGTAGTCGAATAGGCTGGATTACATGCATTATGAATCCCAAGGCAAATTCATGTTCCTCCAGGCTTAGACTAAAGATTGGCGCTGCTCGGTGCCCTCATATCAGTTTGCATTAGGAAGTCCGTACGTGTTTTCGACCAGAAATGCGTGGAAGTTAAATCACGTCAGAAAAAGTTTTAAATTGGTTTATCTTGATTCGAGTTGAGATTTTCACTTATGGACAGTATTATGGGGCAGGGATTGGGAATTAGGTTAGTATTAATATATTTCGGGAGTCAAAACACACTAAAGAGGGGGCTTTTGGGCGGGCTTATCAAAAGGTTGGGTTTAGTATTTGTATGGGACAAAGAAAGAAGAAAGAAAGAACGAAAGCGCGGGTTAGGGGAAGACTTATCATATTTAACTTTTTGGTAAGTGGCGCGGACAGGGAGAAGACCTTCCATATAGTTCTTTCGAATTTGATCATTTAAATATCTTTTCTCACTCTTGCCCCATTAAAGGGCGTTTCTGTGTTTTCTGGAGAAAACCCGGATTCTGTAATCCTTTGGAAAAAAAAAGGTGACCATTGCAAAAATATATAGATCTAGATCCACGTGTGCTTCTTGAGCTCAAAATTACAAGAAATACTCATAAAAGGAGCAAATTATCTGTTTTCATTGCAGGAGCTAGGCCTATCTGATTAGATTTTAAGGTAGCCTGGAGTAAAAAAAAAAAAGCAAAAATCGTTCACATGAGTTGCTTTAAAACGAGGGTCGTGCAGATGACACCAGTATTGAATGAATGAGATTGTGAGGACACATTGCTGCCAACTCGTTTAGTGAGCACTGACATTAGTTTAAAAATTAAAAGAACAAAAAAAAGGAAAAAGGAAAACAGAATATGAAGCATCAACAATTGAAAATTAAAATTCCTAATCTAATCAACTGCGAGCATTAAAACATTAAAGCAGGGTTACCAGATTGGCTTTTAAGACAAATTCTAGAAATCTGGATTTTTCAAGTTTTGGTTCACATTAGAAAATTTGTCTTCAAATTTTTCCTGGATTTATTCTCTATAGATACTTAAAAATTATCTGCTTGAAAACTATATATACCATTTATTTCCTAAAATATTTTCTTTAGAGGAAATATTTAATTGGTACATGTTAATAAAATCTGCACTTTACAACATGGCGGCATAGTTCAAGACATTCACATGATTGGAACCTAAAAAGTATACAGGCCTAACTTATTGGAAGCAGTTTTGAACAATACGATTTTCTTTTTATTTAGTTTTCAAACCAGGCCTAATAGATCTCAGGATCTAGTCTAGATCTAGATCTACTTCCTTCAAACTGTAAAATTTACCCAGAAAAAGTTTTGACGTTGACATTGAGAATGGATGTCTTTTCTCAGACTGAGTCTTGAAAAGGGACTAGAAATCTACTTCTTCGGCTTTTCCACAAGTTTGTCTCCAAGTTTTCTTAATAATGGGACAGTAGCGGTAGATTTAGTCAAAATCTAGTCTTTCCATTTCATTATGTACATAACCTGTATTTGATAATCCTATAACTGTTTTGTTGAAAAGAAAAGTGAATAAAAGTAAACTTTTTAATTCATGACCATAATTTAAGTGCAAAACATTATACATATTTTCTTTGCTGTGTTTTCTTGCACAGGCAGTTGTCGGACAACTGAAAGTGAGCCACGCACACCACTTGTCTGTGACTATGAGATTTGTACTCTTGGCACCAGACGAATACACCAGAAGGTACCTTTTCAAACCTGCATTGGTGACATGGTCAACCCCTGTCAGCCTGACAGCTACTACAGTGTGAGAGATTGCTCCTTGATGCCTGAAAAATGTGAACATGGCATCAGTAAGTACAGAACTCTTTCAACCTAAGATTATCACAACTCAGCAAAGACGTTTCATCAAAACAGCTGAGAACATCACTTGATTTGGATTTTTAAATTTTAGATCACTACTCAGTTAGGTTTGTGTCAAAGCAGCTAAGAACATCACATGATCTGGATGTTTACAAAATTTTAATAGTGAATCACATGTACTCAGTTCAAATGTGTGTCAAAGCAGCTAAGAACATCACATGATCTGGATGTTTACAAAATTTTAATAGTGAATCACATGTACTCAGTTCAAATGTGTGTCAAAGCAGCTAAGAACATCACATGATCTGGATGTTTACAAAATTTTAATAGTGAATCACATGTACTCAGTTCAAAGGTGTGTCAAAGCAGCTGAGAACATCACTAGTTCCGGAATTTGTTGTGATCTAGATCTACTTCCTTCAAACTGTAAAATTTAGCCAGAAAAACTTTGACAGTTGACATTCAGATTGAATGTCTTTTCTTAGACTGAGACTTGAAAAGAGACTAGAAATCTAATTCTTTGGAATTTCCACAAGTTTAGTCTCAAAGTTTTCCTAATATCTATTATATATTTCAGTAACTTGCAACCTTTGGCATGACTAACTGACCAAACTATACTCTTCAGGCCTTAAATTTGGCAGGAAGGTGGCACTTGAGATAAGGAAGATGACTATAATTAAAAGTTGTTTACTTCAAGCATGTATTTTTAAACAAGAACAATGTTCATTGCTATGTAACATCTGTATTTTTGCATGTTTGTTTCGTAATGTATAGTACCGTGCATGTCATAAAAAGTAACCGTATCAAGCGTTCAGTTTGGTGCGTAATGTTCTGGTGCGCATGAGTTCTGAAGCAAGACCCTAGATTATTACTTTTATTATATGAGAGAGAGGGGGGGGGGAGCACATTATTTATTCTGGTCAATGCCCGGTTGGTCATTTAATTAGTAATATGACAGCACCATTAGATTTAGACTAGTTTTAGGGTTTCCATTTCATTATGTACATAACCTGTATTTGATGATCCAATAACTGTTTTGTTGAAAAAAAAAGTGAATAAAAGTAAACTTTTTAATTCATGACCATAATTTAATTGCAAAACATTATACATATTTTCTTTGCTTTGTTTTCTTGCACAGGCAGTTGTCAGACAACTGAAAGTGAGCCACGCACACCACTTGTCTATGACTTTGAGATTTGTACTCTTGATACCAGACGAATACACCAGAAGGTACCTTTTCAAATCTGCATTGGTGACATGGTCAACCCCAGTCAGCCTGACAGCTACTACAGTGCGAGAGATTGCTCCTTGATGCCTGAAAAATGTGAACATAGCATCAGTAAGTACAGAACTCTTTCAAAGATTATCAAAACTCATCAAAGACGTTGGGGCAAAACAGCTAAGAATATCACTTGATTTGTATTTTTTAATTTAGATCACAACTCAGTTCAAAGGTTTGTGTCAAAGCAGCTAAGAATATCACTTGATCTGGATTTTTACAAAATTTTAATAGTGAATCACATGTACTCAGTTCTCAAAGGTGTGTCAAAGCAGCTGAGAACATCACTAGATCTGGATTTTGTAGTAATTTATTCAGACAGTTTTGTGCCTAAATGTATTTGGCCATGTACAGTCACTTTACTGCCTAGAAGTACAGAAGCCTAACAAATGACTTTTGTATAGCGCCATTCAGCCAAGACATTTTACAACTGTTATGAATGGAGCAGGATAGCAATTTTCTCAGGATTCAAGATTTCGACAGTGCGTTTATGATGGATTTTATTAGTTTTTTTGTTTTATATTTTATGTAAATTTGATCATGGACTATTCACTAGAGAGGTTAAACCATTTATCATAAACGAAAATGGTCAGGAAGAGAACTTGATATTAGCAACTTTTATCCATATTGTAAAGTTAATGTAGGGCTTATATATGTGACCATGAGGTGGTTGTTAACCATATGAAGTTACCACAGGAATTTTTACACAAGATAGGCTAAACCGGCTGTGGGTGCTGTTATACTCTAGATATGAAATGGTTCTTAGGCCAGAATTTGCAAACGACCACCACAAAGGTCCATCAGATTCAGTCATCAGCATTTTTTTTATTTTTTTTTTTCAAGTATTTGGGGTATTTAGTGGCTCCCAATATTTTGACCGTACTGGAATCTGAAAAAGCAGGGTAACAGTGACATTATCATCCTAAACATTGTTGATGGGGAAAGTGCAATTTAAGTTCATAAATTCACCATGGGTTTCTAAAAAAAAATTGAAACAGATATCGCATGCATGTTTTGCAGCTGGGGAAAAGGCAGTCATGTATATAAATAGAATGAGATGAAGATAGCTGGTCATAGTATAGATTTAAAGGTTCAAACTCAAAATAAATGAGACATTATCTAAATTCAGACTGATAACTTTATCCCTGACTGATAGCACAGAAGGAAGTAGTAAATTTAATGAATTTATTTAATAGTGAATAGGCGGATAGTGATGATAATAGGGTGGAAGTTTCAATTAGTAGCTTTCTAACATTATGGCATCAGACTCATAGAAGTTTATTATGCCATTTCTGAGCGGAAATTGGAACCTGAAAATTTTGGGGTAAACTTTTTCCTGACACATGGTAGAGCTGCCCTGAACAGCATGTCATTATTTTCAAAGGAATAAATGGTTACAACTTAACAAAGAAGGCAAGGCAGATGTGTGTTCCGAACGAAGGGTAGGAGATGCTATTTCTTTCCATATCTTAAATTAATCTGAGATTGCATAGGTAGAACTACCATAAAGGGATTCACCTCTCAATGAAATTTTATCTTTGAGTTAAAGCTGGTGATTTTGTTGGCTTGAGATTGCCTGTTGTAGATCTTATCAAAATATGATTCATTTTGGGGTAGTGTAGATTGGGCAGAATGAAAGGTTTCATATATTTTGTGGTAATAAGGACTGCAACATCAGAGTTTAATTAGGGGATTTTTTGTGTCAGGTCAGTGAAAGCCTCAGATGCGCCAACCGTCTGTTTTGTATTAAATTATAAACTGCAAATGTTCTAATTTTGCTTTCATATCCAGGACTCCGCACAATGTTAACTTCATCAGTAACTGTAAACTTAATTTTGTAATGCGCAAAGTTATATGGAGTCCAAAGTGTGCTCTTCTGGTCTTTCAATTCAAAAAAATAACTGGGCTCATGAGTACAAACACTTATAATATTGGCTTTATGTGGCTTAGGCAAACAATGTTCAAATTTGAAATGTCAGACGCAAATGCAAGATTTTTTGTACAGTCAACCATGGTTCAGTCTCATCTATGGTTCCCAAATCTTGATGAAATTTTTCTAAGTTTGAAACCTTTTTCCATATTCAACTGAGTTAATTTGATACATCTGCGGCCTTCACTGCTACTATTAATGACAGTAAATGGTACTATCATGTGTCTGTCAACTGAGCTGGGCAGTACCATCAAAGGATCCTGTGAAAATTAAGTCTAGATAGATGTTTCACTGATAATAACAGTTTTATCAAAATGAAACAAACTACTTTTCACAGGATCCTACACTCCAGGGTAGGAATTCTAAAGTCTTGTTTTGGATTGTAGACTAGTTTTTGGAAAAGATGTGAAAAGAAATTAAGTTCAGGAATTCAAACATTAGGCCGGCTCCCATCCCAAAAAGCTTTTTTACGGAACATTTGTTAAGAAATACCCTGGAAGTTATCTTCACTTATATTTGGTCAGTTTTGAAAAAGAAATTAGTTTTTGTAGAACTTTAAATCAAAAGAAATATGTGTAAAGGCTATGGATGTAAGAGATTAAATGTTTTGGCATCAGGTTATCATGTATGTACACTTAAATTTGGTTGGAGTTTGAAAAACTGGTCAGTTTCCCTGAAATTGAATAGAAATCTGGAGTATTACAACATAGGCTGAAAACATTTAATAATTATGAGATGCATACTGAGTGAAACGATTTAGCTATTCAAGTGTGCCTGTTTGCCAGCCAGAGGCAAAAAAAAAAGAGAAAAGAAACCGGTGGCAAAAAGTGGGAAAGGGGCAAACAAGGAGCTCGGGATATAAGACGGATGTACTGACCAAAGTTGTACGGTACTGTTTGGGGAAAAAGAAAATTAATGATGACAAATGCTGATGGCGAGGAGCATTGACCAGAGACACGGCATGCTCTTGGTGTGTTAAAAAATGAACTGCCCCCATTCCTGGGAAGTAGAGTGGGAAAGCAGAAAGATATATTTATGAGAAAGAGAATAAAGTTAACAAACAGCCAAGACAGGCTGTGTTTGAGCTTTAGTTGAAAGGCCAGAATGAGGATGAATAGATCCTTCATTGACAAGGCAGGTGAAAGAGACTGAGGTGAACTTAGAGGAAAGAAATAGGTACAAACTCAAAAAGGTGTGGCAAGGAAAACAGGATACATTGTCAGAACTGACCATGAAAGAAAGACAAGCTGATGATGGCGAGGTACATTGACTAGGGTCAGGTTAATGAGATGGCCAAACTACCAGATATAATCAGAGGAGAGGAAGTCTCTGAGTCTACTGGGCTGTTGATATAGGGAAGGCACAATTGAGAATTGTGCCTTGGGTGAGCAAAGATTGAAATAGAACAGACTCTGTGCTCTGGGTGAGCAAAAAAATTTAAATAGGACGGACAAAAAAAATGTTCTGTGGAGGAAAAGGGATGCAAGAAAGTGGAAATTCAACAAGAGCTGGGCCTTCAATTACTGATGGGAAATAGTCATTTCCTGTAACTTGGGATTTGCAAGATAATTTTTCTTTATTTGGACCTTGGTTTGGCTTTGTAAAGTTTGTTCTTGATTTGGTCAGGGTTGTTTTTTTTTTCCAAAAATTTTGAAATTCTCACCATAGTGGTCGATTATCTGTAGTGACCCATTGTCCAGAGAGGTCCTCTTGTTTGTGATTGTGGTCAAGTATGTTGTTGTGTGTGACTCTGTTGTTTCTGTGTTGCCCTGTCCCTTGCATGTAGCACAGGATACAGGGACGTAAACAATTTTCTGACAATCTTGGTTCTTTAGGTGTTTAGGATCAAGTGATTTTCTGAATCGAATGAGTTGGAGTAAACATACTTCAGAAGGCACCTGTACTGGCAGATTAGCACTCATTTTCTTTCATCTATCTTTGTATATATCCTTCGCTCTCTTTCTTTCTATCTCTATCTCCATATATATATATATGCATATATCTCTCCTGCCTTTTTTCTTTCTCTGTCAATATGTATATATATCTTTTGCTCTCCCTCTCTGTATCTATCTATTGTATATATCTGTCTACATGTATAAATATACATATTTCACTTAATCTACATGTACATAATTATGTACATATATCTTTTTTTTCACTCAAACTAAATGTGTATATATCTTTCACTCTATTGAAACTAGTCTGCCCTAGACCATACTACAAGAGTTGCCGGTTCATTTATTGTCAGAAAATTAGTTATGTACCTGTAAGAGACCTCATCTGGCATAAGAATTGGGAGCTATTAAGGAAGGAAAGGTTGTTGACGGCGGTTCCCTGATTTTTTGTCTTTCAGTGGGGCCCAGACCCGGACCTTCAAAGATAATCGATCTGGAATGTTCTACCATCGGCAAGTCAAAGAGTTGCCCTGGCGCCCGAAACTCTTTGCCCATTCCGATGGCGAACATTATCCAATGGTGGCACTAGATAACAAATATTTTCAATAGGCTGAAGAGAGGACGAAAAGAAGATAGGTTGTTTTGGGGGGGGGGGGGGGGGTTGTGTTGGGTTTAACAGCTGCAAAAAAGCTGGAGTGAACTGACCCTTTGCTGGAGGAAGAAAAGAAAGAAAAAAATAAATGTAGTGCTCCCCTCCAGGGGAGCAGATTTTGTAAAGTGTTGAATGTACGCTCCCGAGGAGGGGAAGTCAAGAAAAAAAAAAAATATGCGTTAGTACTCCCCTCCTGGGGAGCAGAAAAAAAAAAAAAAAAGAAATGATGTACACTCCCGTGGAGGGGAAGTCAAGAGAAAAAAAAAATAAGTGTAGCACTCCCCTTTATAGAAATCAAAATTATCGTAGGCTCCCGTGGAGGGGAAGTCAAGAGAAAAAAAAAAAATAAGTGTAGCACTCCCCTTTATAGAAATCAAAATTATCGTAGGCTCCCGAGGAGGGGAAGTCTAGAAAAAAAAAAAAAGCGTAAGTACTCCCCTCCTGGGGAGCAGAAAGAAAAAGAAAGAGATATGATGTTCACTCCCGTGGAGGGGAAGTCAAGAAAAAAAATAAGTGTAGCACTCCCCTCCAGGGGAGTAGATTTTGTAGAAAACAGTTTATCGTATGCTCCCGAGGAGGGGAAGTCAAGAAAAAAAAAAAAAAAGCATAAGTACTCCCCTCCTGGGGAGCAGAAAAAAAAAATGAAGTTGAGACCAAAAAAAAGTTAGTATCCCCTCCAGGGAGGTAAATTTTGAAAGACAAAGAAAGATAAATTGGCAGTCAGAAAAAAGAAAATGAATAGGGTGGGGGGGGGGGGGGGGCAAGATGAAATAAAAATGCAGCCCCCCCTCCCCCTCCCCCAAGTGGGTGATTTGAAATAGAAAAAAAACAAGAGAAACTGCATAAGTGAATGATACCTGTAAATGTAACTGGGAATTGGAGCAGATATTGAATGCTCTTAAGGATTGGTAATTTTGGTTAATGGTAAATAGTTTTGGCCAAATGAGTTTATAAAACGTTCCAAATTTTCTGATATATACAGATAGGATGTTGATAAATTTGTACGGCAGTCAGAAAAAGTTGTAGTAGGTATTTAATCTTTGTCAGTTCAATGAACCAGCAGTATAACATTGTGTAAAGATGGCATTTATTTCATTAAAAAATTTGCCCACAATTTAAATGATGATAAAATAAGGGCAATTGCCATTTTGTCAACCAAATTCTCTTTATTTTATAGTAGCTGAACATTGTCAGTGAACTGTGTAGAGCACATAACAGCTGTTTTTAGTTTTAAGCATTGCTGTAGGACAATTTCATATAAAAGTACTTTGATTTAAATAAAAATGAAACATTAAAAAGTTTTTTTTTTATTTCACAAACAGAATATACATAATATTGGGGTTAGATTAAATTGTAATTCGGATAATGAATGTATTATATCTCATCTCAACTTTGTGAAATTACCACTGTAAACAGCAATTTCTGTGCTAATTGACAGGCTCAAAGAAAGTCAGTATTGGCCAGTCACAAGATTTAATGTTCCATAATGTTCTAATACAAGAAAGGGCTCGGATAGCTAGATTGTATATTAATCAGCTGTAGAAGTTGACTTGGTGTCAGTAAAAAGGCAAATTCCACTACTGAAAGGGAGAAATACATGAATGATCCAAGCTCTTTACCAACTATACTAACCTGCATGTGCCCCCCAAGCATGTTGCATGTCAAGGAACTTCAAATTTTGTGACTGGTGTAATACTGGAACATGGTGTGTTCATCTTATGACAGTGAGATATTGTCTTTCAAGATTTGGCAATGAAATACTGCACAGATAATGAAACAGTTGAGATGAAAGATACTATTTGGGGCTTTTCAAAAAGTTAATACTCGAAATGAAATTCTTTCCAGGATTTTGTCTTTCTACAAATGTAAGGTTTTCTTAATTTTGAAGTTCAACATTTGTGTTATGCAGAAAGAAAGGGGTGGGTGGGGTGGGGGGGGGGGGGGAGATTGAAACTAACGGTATTGAGCAGATTACTCTTAATGTTACAGAACCAGAGATATTTCTTTCTTTAAACGAGCAATCAGGAGTCATAGTTAGTTGTTGTGTCTGTGTGGAAATTATCAGCATGAACATTTGGAAATATTTAGAATCAGTGTACTTGTTTATATCAAGATGGGAAGCCATCTTTGCCAGTTGAAATTTAGGAAATTGTTTCAAAGTGTGTCAGTTTGCCGACAATGTTTAGTTATTATAATATATAAACCAGTGTACCTGCACCTATCAAGACAGAAAGAATGCCATCTTTGCCAACTGAAATTTAGTGAACTTGATCCATATTTTTCAAAGTGTCATTTTACTGACTGTCTTTAATGACTACAATATAAAACTAGTATATTTGCACCTATCAAGACAGAACGTCTTCTTTGCATATTGAAAGTTGGTAAATTTGAGCCGTTGGTTGCAAAGGTTTTTTTTTTCCTTTTTTTTTGAAGTTCTGGTAAGAGGTGATGTAGCTTAAGCAGACAATCAGCCGGGGACATAGACTTTGTGCTTAGTTTTGCCACTGTTAAGTCATATTTATAGCAAACTCTGACCAAATTTAAGAGGCAGAAGAGAAAACAAAAGAATGACTGAGTCAAAAGTGTAAAAATAATTTACAAAGGAAAGACCTTGGATGGAAGTGCGGAGACATTAATTTATCAACCTGAGCATTTGGAAATATTTATATAACTAGTGCGTTCACACCTATGAGGATAGAATACCATCATTGCCCATTGAAATTTAGTAAGTTCTCTTTAAAGATGATGTAGCTTAAGCAGACAATCAGCTGGGGACAAAGACTTTGTGCTTAGTTTTGCCAAAGTTAAGCCATGTTTATAGCAAACTCTGACCAAATTTGAAAGGCAGAAGAGAAAACAAGTGTAAAAATTTACCGAGGAGAGACTTTGTATAAAGTGTACAGACATTAATTTATCAACCTGAGCATTTGGAAATATTTAGAACTAGTGCATTCGCACCTATGAAGATAGAATACCATCATTGCCTATTTGTTGCGAAGTGTAGGTTGTTTGTATTTTTTGTATTTTTTCAAAATTCATGTCGAAGACAATGGAACCTTCAGATAATCAGCTGAAGACATAATAGATTTTGTATTTAGTTATGCCACAGAATGCCATTTTTGCCAAGTGAAATACGATTTGATCCATTCATTGCGGAGTTTTTTGGGGTTTTTTGTTACATTTCTTGTTAAAGGTTATGGGGCTTAAGCTCCATATTTTCAGCAAACTCTGACCAAATTTAAGATACAAGAGAAAACAAAAATGTGACCAAGTCAAAAGTGTAAAAATAAATTTACTAAGGGAAGACTTTGGATGAAGTGCAATAATGTTAACTTGTATAATTAATGAAAGAGTGCAACTATTTGAAGCCAACAACTTAGTATATAGAGTGACGAGACTAGAGAATGATACCAAGTAGTGTTACAGGTATGGATTGCCTTGCAATATTAATGAGAAAGCTGAAATGTAAATATTTGAAGCCAACAACTTAGTATACAGAGTGACGAGACTAGAGAAGGATACCAAGTAGTGTTACAGGTATGGATTGACTTGCAATATTAATGAGAAAGCTGAAATGTAAATATTTGAAGCCAACAACTTAGTATACAGAGTGACGAGACTAGAGAAGGATACCAAGTAGTGTTACAGGTATGGATTGACTTGCAATATTAATGAGAAAGCTGAAATGTAAATATTTGAAGCCAGCAGCTTAAAGAGTGACTAGATTGGAGGAGGATATGAAGTAGTGTTACAGCTATGGATCACATTAGGTCAGTGAAAGCCTGCCAAGTGCCAACTGCCAAACTTATCATGCGGTATAGAACTCAATTAAATTTGACATACACACAAAGAAGAGAAAAGGTGGTGTGAAATGAGACCCTGGGTATGAAAGGGGGGGGGGGGCGCGGTAGGTATGATTTCAGTTCTAAACAATATGAAAACAAAAGTTATTGTCATAGACAAAATGTGCTGACTATTTGAATCTGTTGGACCTGTGTATATAGATAGGAGGATGTTTTACTGTATTTTTGTATATGTAAACTCGATGACCTGCAGTATTGTTTCATTGTGGTAATTTCTTTTGATTGGGATTGACTTTGCTGTATTTTTTTTTTTTTGGAGGTGGGGGATTTGGGGTTGATTTTGCTATGTTTTTTGGGGGGGAGGGGGGGGGATATTGTATTTTTTTCGGGGGAGGGAGATTGGGGTTAATTTTGCTGTATTTTGGGATCTGATTATTTTCAGTATTGTTTAATTATGGGAGTTTATTTTGATAAATCTTGCAGGAAATTAACCAAATGGGAAGGGGGGGGGGGGGGGTTGAAGAGCACTGCATTATGTATGAGGGTTTTCATTGCAAGATGTACATGAAATGTGAAAATATTGTTTCAAGTTACAGTTGAAGAGCTGTGTAAATACTCTGTGTGTCCATGTAGATCTGTATAATGTATCCAACATCTGCTTCATTAGAGTTGCTATAGATGAGTTAACATCTCATTCATTGAAGCAGTTACAATGTCACCTTTATATGCTATTGCTTGATATGAAATGTGTTGTGTTGTTTTGTATGTTACCAGTGTCACGTGGGAGGTTGGCGGGTGCCGCTGGTAGGGTTCTCCTTCTTTCCTATCCTCTCTTTCTCTTCTGTCTCTCCTTCTTGTCCTTTTCCTCCTCTGTGTATTTTTGTCATAATGTTGCGCGAATGAAACTATTTTATTGAAAATATTCTGCCGTAATTTTGTAATTAACTTTATTTTCTTATGTATATTATATATTTTTTACAGGTTTATATGTTGAAGTTTCAGAAATTCAGAAGGCATTTCCATTGGTTTGCTGTCATTGTTCATTCATAAAAATTGTCCATATAAGTACAGCACTATTTCATAATGGTAGTGGGAACAGAAATACTCGGTGTCCTGCATGTGTTAAACCATATATGATAGAAACTTGAGAACAGTTACTGATAACATTACCCAGTGTCTCGTGGTTCACAAAGTTATGTGGATTATTTATCCACATGTCTGAGGAAAAACTGATTCACATCTTTATATAAGCCAGTGGTGTGATTTGCTAAAACATTTAGGTCAAATTGGAACTGGGAACAAAGTAAATTTGAACACTGGAAATCTGAAAAGTCTGAAATTTGTTGTAAGTTACGAATGATTAATGTAACCTAGAAAGGTTTGGGGTAGACAAATGTAACTTTATTGCAAAAATAAGTAATTTTAAAATTAACATGCTGAACATTGTCCTCATCAGTCAATATAGTTTTCTGACAGGTTAAGATATACTACATGCACATGTTTAGAGGTTACTGAATGTTTGCACTTTAATTTCTATAGTGTTGTGACAACAGGAAACATGATTACCAGTAGATAAGCTGATTTAATAATGTAAAAACAAACTTTGGGGGGAAAAGGGGGGAGGGGGGGAGAAGCACTTAGGGGGTGAGGGGGTGCTGGAGGATAACACTGGATGTCAGGGATACAGTTGTTTACCCTTTTTTGCAGTGTGCACTTCCATTGGTTCAGATGTGAATTCTCGCAGGTTACGACTGGTTATGCAGATATTGTCTTAAAGGATAGAGGTGTTAAACAGGCTGTGAATTATGTTCATTCAGACTAGCAATACCATTTCTTCTGTGATATATTTTCTAAGATTTGCTGTATAGAGAATGTTTTTAACTCATGGTGCTCAGGTTTTATGTGTCGTTAGATGAGCATTTTATAGTCTTGAGGTTTTTACAGTTGGCCGGTTTTGCTTTTTAAGTTTTTCTGGAATAGAGGATGGTCAGTGCCATGCTTTTTAAGTTGTTTTTAGGAGAGAATAATTCGTTTTTAGCATTGCTCAGTGGTAATTCTTCTTGTAAATTTCTGTAGATACAGGTTGGATGTGTCTTTTTGAGAAGTTTGATGCAAAAGTTGACATAATGGTATTGATGTTGGTTCTTTGACCTGCCAGTTCCACTGAGTTTGTTCGTATGGATTATGGAGTTTGACAAGTTGGAATTTAATTCTGTTGGAGTTTGACACATAGATTTTTGTGTCCAGTCGTTCACTGATTCAGATGTTGGCAAGTGTTTAGAGAATTGTCAAAAATGGTAAATTTTCTTTCACCCGAACAATGGAGTGTACACTGTAAACTTTGAAAGCGATAACGATAATGCTAAAATTGACGTACAAGTATAGAATATCCAGTGTTTATCCTGCCATGGAAATTATTAAGGCTGCAAAATAGGGCTAATGATAGACATGAGTAAGGTAAAGGGATGGATTAGGCTTTCAAATCCAAGATGGGAATGCAGACGAAATAGTGCACAGAACCTTGAATGTAACCTCTAAGAACAGAAAAACCAGGATGTTGCAGAACACGTACAGCATCCTTAACTGACATAGGCAATTTTTTTATATTTTTTTAAAATCATAATTGATCTAATCGTATCTGATGAGGACAATTGTTTCATTTCTAAGGGGAGATTAAAACCTGAAAATCCTGGGGTTAACTTTTTCCTGACACATGTTAGAGCTGGCATGGACATGTTCATTTTTTTCATTGGAATTTTTGGTCATGATGATTTACCTTTTATTTCATTTTTGTTTTAAATTTCCACCTGATTCACAGAGAGACAGTTTGTGCTGGAGATGAAACCGTGTTAAAAAACAGAATTGTTCTCACTTGGTGTGAGATTAAATGCTTAAAGCAGAGAATATTGACAACTGGCATAAATTTGGTTGTGAAATGACCATAGGAGATAATTTGTAAAATCGGAGAGCAAGATCTCAACCCAGTATCAGTGCCTAAATGTTGACACATGCAGGTCATTAGATATTTATCAAAATTCTTTGCAGGCATTAACCTAAGAAGACAAATACAGCGGGGGAAAAAAATTGTACTGAATATAATGGTGAAATATAGTGGGTTTTTTTTTTCCTTTTTTTTTTAGGTTGATCTTGAATTCATAGAACTTTTTTCTTTTTTAATGGGGTGTAATAGAGAAGGGGGGAGAGGTCAAGCATCTGAGCTGCCCTTATAGGTGACGTAAATTTCTGTTTTGCAATGTGGACACAATTGGGATGCCTAAAATAATCAGGAAAAATTACTTTCACAACCAAGTGGACTTTATAATTTGAGTAATTCTTATGAATTTGTTAAATAATACTGTAGTTTGTACTGTAGTTTGTATGTGATGTTTTCTGTGACTGATACATGTGATTAATTTACTGTGTGTGGTTGAGTGTGATTGATGTATTGTGTGTGGTTGGTAATTGTGATTGATGTATTGTGTGGTTGGTAATTGTAACTGATGTATTTGGTGTGGTTGGTAATTGTGATTGATGTATTCTGTGTGGTTGATAATTGTGATTGATGTATTCTGTGTGGTTGATAAATGACTGATGTATTGTGTGTGATTGATGTATTGTGTGTGATTGATACTTATGATTGATGTATTGTGTGTGATTGATACTTGTGACATATATTCTGCCATGCAAAGGCAGAGCAACATATTATGGACTTGTTTCAAAAAATTTCATGTCGTGTACGTTGCTCTTCCGTTGTACGGCAGTATTGTATGTGATTGATAAAGCGACTGTGGTTGATGTTTGATCTTCACAATTGGTCGGTGATTGGGATACAAACTTGATACAAACTGTATAACTTGATGTGATTAATTTTATATTGCTATGTGTTAGAAATTGACACTTTCTTCATGGAATATCCATCATGTCAGTATGAAACAAATCGTCACTGCTTTATGCTAATGGCATATCTCCAGATTTTATTGCATTTCTGAGCATGAGGACTATCAGATATTGTAGAAAAGAAATATGTCAATACAGAAATGTAATAATCCAATTAAATCATAATGGCATAAGTCACTAAATGACAGGAAAACTTTTTTTCTTAATATCTCTAAATTGTCAAAAAATGACTTGCACCATTCGTGTAGAACAGTGACGAAATAGTTATCATTGTTGTAGTCAGGATAACCCATCACGCAACATATGTAAGGCAGTGGACACTGTGTAGGTCTATGCACTGAACAGCATACTAAGATTTCATATGCAAAGTGTTGGCATTCATATCTTGGATTTAGTCAGTAAATCATACGGAGTGCAGTGAAGTCTAGTCAAAGGTGACTTGTATATATAAATTAATGTACTTTCAAAGTTGAATAATTCATATGCATTTAATGGATCTGTGATTGGATGTAATATGTAATGATTGTGATTGATGTATTACCTTAATCTTTATTACCTTAATCTGTGCAAGTGGTTAGGGATTAACATACAAAATTGAAAGATTATGAAAACCGTACAAAATGAAATGTCAGCATAATTGGGGGAGATTAGTTTAGTTTAATATTTCTTTTGTGCAGAAACTAAATTCACTTAACTTTAGAATATTTTCCCTGACTGTGAAACTTTAACTCAGCTTCTTGAAATGTAAATTTTCCGTACCTGTTAAATAAAATTTAAAGAATACATGAATTAATTTATTTATCCCTTATTTCATGTTAATCAGGACCCCCTGCCCAATTAATTCATATTGTTAGATTAGAATCCCCAAATCAGTTGTTTTATTATATCATTTATATTATTTCTATTATTTTATTATATTATTTATTTTTATTTATTATATTGTTAGTTATTTTATTATTATATCAGTTCATTATTTATTTTATATATTATCTATTTTATCAAGTCAGACCTGCATACCAAATTTGTCTTCATGATGAAAGCCCTGTATGTATCATACATTGTATGTATACATCTGTCTGTGACACTGAGTCAAGGCAGTTTGCCAGTTTGTGCACAATATACACTCATCCTGACTTTGAGCCATTGGAAGCAGTGACCAAAGTTTGAGAGAAGTTGTGCAGGCAATTGGGCTGAAAACAGATAAGTATAGTGCACAATATATACTCATCCTGACTTTGAGCCATTGGAAGCAGTGACCAAAGTTTGAGAGAAGTTGTGCTGGCAATTGGGCTGGAAACAGGTAAGTATAGTGCACAATATACACTCATCCTGACTTTGAGCCATTGGAAGCAGTGACCAAAGTTTGAGAGTTGTGCAGGCAATTGGGCTGGAAACAGGTAAGTATAGTGCACAATATATACCCATCCTGACTTTGAGCCATTGGAAGCAGTGACCAAAGTTTGAGAGAAGTTGTGCAGGCATTTGAGCTGGAAACAGGTAAGTATAGTATGCAAAGTAAGGTCTGACTCAATATTTGTTTGTCCATCCCTAGTGTAGAATTAAATGATCAGTGTGACCCATAACATAGAAAATCCTTACTCCTTTAACATTTGGACTCTGCTGCGTAATCAAAATTGGGAGGGAGGGGGGAGTTATCTTCTTGTGTAAAAAGTTTAGTACTCTGCAGATGACAATAACCATGTATAGATCCATATTCTCCTTTGTTAAAATTTCCTTATAATATTTTCTTCCCACTAATTTTGCAGTTTGGTAGGCATAATTATGCTTTATTACTCTGTCATAAACAGTTACACCCTGAATATGCGTGCACACTAATTTAGTCAGTTGTTCTTCTCTTTGTTGTTCAATGATATACGATGCAAGTTTAAAAATGTGAAGGGATGGGACAATGGGGGTTGAACCACCCTTCTTTATCATTTCCAGGTGTTGAAATTTTATGTAATATTGTAGTATCTCACATATAATTCTAGTTTCATTTACGAAATGTTAATTTGTTGAGAGTTAAATAAAAAGCATGGAAAATGTTAGTCATTTGTTTTTGCATTTTTATTGCCATGGGAGAGACGAGATGAGAAATTTGTTTGTTTGGATGAAAGCAGGAGCAAAACCTACAACCTGAGAAATTCGGCATTAAACATTTGCGGCTTTAGTAATAATGATTAGAATCTAGAATAAATCAAAACGGAAACAACTTGATGAGTGCCACAATGCAGTTTTAAACAACGGTCAAAGTGCATTTGTTTTACCTCCTCAACATACTCAAAAGATTTCCAGATTTTCAGAAAGTGGAGATAGATCAAACAAGAACTAAGGTCACTGTAGTTCATGACTAAATGGAACGTTTTAACTTGGTTGTAGGGCCGACTTCCAAAATCTGTTTGATCTGATAGTGGCAGAATTTTTGTGCAGGGGAAGGCCATTAACAAGGCTTCATATTCAAATATCAGTTGTACAGGTAAAAACACTACAGCGATAGCAGAAATAATGTAATTCAGGGATGGGAATTACTGACAGAAAAAATGTCCTGAACTTTTGATGTAACGGGTCACTGCCAACTGCAATGCCTACATACACAGACCAAGGCCAATTTGTATGGGAAAACAAACAGAATGTTCACCAAGGAAAAAAGATTTTGGAAATCAGGAAATGTCCTGAGAATTCCCACACCTGATTATACTTTTTTCATCGTTATTTGCAGGTTTGGTAGTCTTTGCAAGGGAATTAATAATAATAGTTCGTCCATCAGGTATGATGATGACCTTAACAACATCAGAGGAATAAAGAACAGAAATTGTTGAGAATTTCAACACATGGACAATAAAGAGAACTAAAGGACACAGAGGACAGAATGGAAAGACTGTTCTTTCATGACTTATGGCTTCTCATGTGACTGATAAGTCCTATTTTTGCCCTGCAGACCCTTCCGCATAAATGACAAGAGTGCTCCGTTGGTTCAGTACCACTGGGCCTTTTCTTGCGCCGTTCTCTTTTTTTGATAGCCTGCTGGACTCTGTCAGCTTCCCATGCTTTGCTGCCTCTGGTAAGGGCCGCCCTCCAATTTGCACGATCAAGCGAGAGCTTTTCCCACTCACTCACATCAATGGCAAAGGCCTTCAGTGATTGTTTGAGAGTGTCTTTGTAACGTCTCTTTGGGCCCCCAACATTCCTCGTTCCATTGGAGAGCTCAGAGAAGAAGATTTGCTTAGGGAGTCTGGAGTCGGGCATTCTGACTTATATCCATACATATATAACCAAAAAACTGAGAAATTAATTGGTTGCTGCCCTTACCACAGCTGCAGATTTCTAAAAGATTTTAAGAAACTTCCTGGGAAAGCACAAGTCTAGGTAGGGGGGGATTGGGTGGGGGGGGGGGTGAAAGGAGGTATTGACCTCTTGTCCCCTTACAATGACAAGGTTGTCAATCACTTCCATCAACTTATGAGAAATTTGTGATTGAAGTCTCATGTGCTATAGATTTTAGAAACACGTTTTTTTTTTCCATTTTAGTTATTGACACACCCAGTCCGCATGGATGGATGGAGGGAATGAATGAGTGATTGAATGAATGAAGAAATAGACGTATGATGGATGAAATAAATGGATGGATAGATGAATGGAATGAAAGAATGAATGAATGAACGAATGAATAGAATAAGGGATGGATTATTGGATAAATGAATTGATGGATGGATGGAATGAATGAATGAACGAATGAATGAATATACGGATTAAAGGAATGGATGGATGAATAGACGGATGGATAGAAAAATGACCTAATTAATGGAGTGATGGGTGGATTAAATAAATGGATAGATGGAAAGGCTGAATGAACAGATGGATGGATGGATGAAATGAATGAATAACTGAATATACAGATATACGGATGAAAGGAATGGATGGATGGATGGATGAATAGAAAGAATATTCAAATGAACAGACCAATGGATGGATGAAAGGAATGGATAGATGGAAAGGCTGAATGAATAGATGGATGGATGGATGGATGGATGGAATTAATGAATAAATGGATTAATCAATTCATCAAATGGATGAATGTATGAATGAATAGACGGGTGGTTCAGTGGTTAGATGGACTTAATTATAGATGAACTGATGGATGGATAAATGGAATGAATGAATGAATGAATAGTTGGATTAATGGATGAAAGGAATAAATTCATGTATGGGTTGATGGAATGAGTAAATGACTGAATGAATAGACGGATGGATGAATGAAAGGAATGGAGGGGTCAATGGATGGACTAATGGATTAAATGAATGTTGGAATAGACAGATGGATGAATAGATGGATGGATGAAATAAATGGATGATTGAATGGAAGGATGGATGGATGAAAGGGATGGATGGATATATTGATGAATAATAATGTGGGTGGATGGATTGTTAGATGCAGTAAATGAAAAAGACTAATGGATGGATGAAATTCATGAATAAATGATAGATGGATGGAATGAGTGAAGGAATAAATGAATACACGGATGGATTGGTGGATGGAATGAATGAAATAATGAATGAGTAAACCGATATATAAAAAAAAAGGAATGATTGGATGGATGGAATAAATGAAATGAACAGCCGGATGGATGGATGTGCCTGGCGAGCCGCAGTTTGGTCGTCCCAGCTCTAATGCGTAAGTCCAAAACATAAACTTGCTGATTAAAGAAATACATGTA
Source organism: Onchidella celtica (assembly GCA_963931925.1). Classification (NCBI taxonomy): domain Eukaryota; kingdom Metazoa; phylum Mollusca; class Gastropoda; order Systellommatophora; family Onchidiidae; genus Onchidella; species Onchidella celtica. The sequence continues at coordinate 44,890,472 of OZ007583.1, forward strand.
TGAGATTTTTTAGAAATCAAGAGTTACGGCTGAAGTGTTATAGGGCTAAATACAGCCACGAGACGTAGTGTAGCATGAACATGTTAATGCGCGTCGCCAACAATAATGGCCACTTTGCGCAGTTAACAGTTAACGGTCTTTTTGGGTATTTCATGTTTGATATTCAGAGTTTCATCAATCTAAATTTCTCAAATAGAATTAAATACTTCGAATAACTTGATCACACTGTTATAATTCTCAAAAATTGGTTTAAATATATCGGAAATGAATTTTGCAAATGTGCATTAAGGTTTTTAATTCAAGTTGCAGATCTCAGCCTCTTTCAGAAAAGACCAAATCGCTGTGTGGGTCCATACCAGAGAATAATTCTTCCATGGATCCGCAAGCATCGTGCTTTCTTCGGATGTGCATGAAATCTATACATTCAGTTAAGATAATAATTCCGTTTTATTGATAATTGGGTTACGAACCATCGATCTATAACAATTATGTATTATAATTATAAACTGGAGAAAAAATACTCAACTGTTGTGCGCTGGAAAGCTGAATGTGTGTTAAAATCTTCATCGTTTTTGCTCAGCTGGCTTGTTTTATTAATTTTTGACAGACACTCACGTAATCTAAAATATCTTTAAAAGTAATGATTAAATCTTGATGAAATTTTAACATAGCATTACACATATAATGGACATAACTCTACAAAATTTCCCACGGATTCATCAAAATGATTGCGAGATATTTGGTGTCAATGTTGGGGCAGTTTTTTGTTGTTTTTTTTATCACCCGATATACGTTTTGTGCAGAATACAAAACATCCAGTCAGTCTCCTTGGTCTCAAGTACAGTGCTCGCCTCTCATGCCAAGGGTCCCGGGTTCAAAACCCGGCCGGTGCAGGCATGTTGGAAGTTTGGGATTTTTCTCATATTTTCATGTCCCTGGTCCTATTGGGGGTAGGATCGAGCAACTAGTCTTCTCGGATAAGGACGAAAAAATTCGGAGGGCCCGTGTGCACGTTGCGCACGTTAAAGATACCTTGGCAGTTGGAAATCGTAAAGAGCAGGCCGAAGAGGCCGCTGCCCGGGCAAAATTAAATAAAATTCATTCCTACCATTCCCTCCCCCTCCCTCCCTCATCTCCCCCCCCCCCAACAAAAAAACAAAAAACGCCGACCGGCGCTGCACTGTGGCGACGACGTGCTTGCTCCAGTTGTAACTGGGCTGCAATGGCACAAAGGCAAATTTCCCAAAATGGGATTAAAGAGTTATACACAAAATACAAGTACTTGAGTTGTTATCAGAATGAAACGATGGTGTTGTTGTCAGTTATCAAGCAACAAAATGATATCAAATAGAAGGACACAAGATAATCAGTGAATAAGTAAAGTATAAGGTATTGGACGCACTGTTTGATACGTCAAACATCCCACGACAGTGGTTCTCAAACCATGGGTTGAGGGTAGATACTGTCGTACTGTCGCGAATACCAGAAATGGGAATGGTAAAAAATGATGATGAAGCTTATCTCACCCCAAGGGTAGCCACACAAAGGCCACCGAATTCGGTCACCGAGCCACTAGGCGCTTTAGGTGAGAAGAATTGCACTATATAATTTCAACAACTGCACACAGAGCCCACCTAGATTCGGTCCTTTTATGTAGTGCAATTCTTCTCACCTAAAGCGCCTAGTGGCTCGGTGACCGAATTCGGTGGCCTTTGTGTGGCTACCCTTACGGAACTAGCCCTACTCATCGAAAAAAAAAAAATGAAAACTGGTAGATAGATCAGACTATGTTTGCTTGCCGGTTTACGTGCACTTATTGATGCGAGAATACAGTCATTGAGCTGTCATATTAATAATTTTACAATTTCGACAATTTGAATAGTGGAAAATAAATATTTTCACCTCAATCCGCCATTTTAAAAGACGAATTAAAAACTTTGATTTCTGATGTTGCTCCTCCGCTCTTGATCAGAGCAGTTACATCTTTGATACTTTTACAAATTTCTCTGTCTGAATAAACCGGGGAAGGAAGCGCATATCCGTACAAAATGTTGTGCGGATATGGACAGTGCATATCCGTACAACGCACACAATTCGATGGCGTAGAACACACACCGGAATGACCTTGTTGATTTGCATAGTTTTTAAAAATATGAATCGGCTTAAGAGCAAAACAATCCGACTTCAGCTGCTCGAAGATTGCGTGATCTGCGCTAATAATATGCGTGAGTGTACGTCGATCGCCAGTGGCTATCCCAACCCCTTTTCGCCTGATTAGTCAATCTGACTACCGCCCATTGATACAAACTGACTGGACCCTCACGCCCCCAGGTCCATCTGACTAATCCATGGGTTGTCACTTTAAATTCGTGAACACCATACCAAGTTTTGTTTCAGCAAACCTTCACCAGTCGCGCTTTTTGGTAAACATGTTGTACGGATATGCACTGTCCATATCCATACAACGTATTATACGGATTATATACACTGCCATCAGGGAAACAGTTTTTACCTCGATTTGCCACTTTCACGTTCGTAAAGTGGTAATAGCTAGTCAAGTGGTAATAACTAGTCAAACGAAATGAGAGAAGTTTTCAAAAAAATCGTTCGGATTTCAAAAGCAGGTGGGACACACAGACTAATAAAATACCCAGACTGGATGATCCCTTTGTGTGACGTCACAAAACAGCGAAAGGTCATGAACCATCCGCCACATTAGGTTTACGGTAACGACCGACGCTTCAGCATAGCTACAATCTTGAATGACACCATTTTGACGCGCCTACTGAACGTGGAAGTTTGGTTCCGCACCAAGAAATTAATACATGTACAACCTATCTTGACAAATGAAAAGAAATTGCTACTGCAGATAGAACTAGAATCGGAATTTCCCGAGCGGCGGCCATGTTGGTTATACAGTCGTCGCTCGGGAAATTCCGTAAAAAACGACACAGCCCGAAGCTCGTGTTTCCAGTCTGGTTAATTTATTAGTCTGTGGTTGGGGCGCGGGACTTCAGAATGGCGCCTATAATTTCATAGGATGTTTTAACTTAACCGTAAAGACAAACTGTTGGGTATGTATGACGTGTTGGTGATTTCCTGGTTTAGCCCCGATTAAAACATGGAATATTTTTTTAATCTTCTTTGTATTTACTGTATATTGTCTTTGCTCAATCATGGTAGGGCATATTTAAAAAAAAAAAAATTGAAGTGGGATGTGGGACAAAAAAGGTTGAGAAACTCTGATCTAAAATAAGTAAGATTGAGAATCAACTGTGTGTACAGCACCAATGTTAAGAAGTCACTCTCAGCTTATCTGGCCACAGGTGTAAAATGATAATTGATTGATAATTAAGGGTACTGACTCTGGCCCATTTGTGTAGTGATGAAATGAGAAAGAGATGAGACAAGATAAAACATAATTTATCCACAGACTGGAAAGTTGATTACTACAGCTTTATCAGAACTACTTCACACATGCTGTAGACTCGTGCACACCTGTCTACATAGGCACTTGCCCACACACACCCCGCGCATACACAGTCTCTAAATCTGTATGAGTTACCTCGTACAAGTACAAAGATCAAAGCATACATCATCAGGAGACGCCACTGAGGCGAATTACGGATGGCTGAAAGGATGCTGTTTTAAGATAAATTATCCGCCTACTTCTTTGTGATCTAGCGGTCTGACGACCGGGGGGGGGGGGGGGGGGGGAAGACTAGCGCTGCTAGATAAAAAAAAAAAGTTTAAAAACGTTAGTTAATATTGGCTCAATATTAACCACAGATTGAGGGAAGGTAGTATCCCAGGCAACTACCCTACGAAAATCCAACGCGTACGATTGGTGTCAAGTCCGCACATAGGAATGACATCGTTCCTACCTAGATCCGCTGATGACGACCTCGGGCTGACGTCAGTTTGATGTAGGGAACCTCGTCCCATGATAATCCTACCAATCGCACGGACATCTTCGTCGAACTGACGTAGGGTGCTGGCTGGGTTGTGACATCCCAGTTTCAATTGGGTCAACGAGCTGGGGTCGAGTTTTTGGGTGCATACATAATTATGACGTGTACCTACACAAACAGAATGAAATTCAGATGCAAACGTATGCCAGGCAACGTCTTGTACCTGGGAAAGTTCACTAAATGTCGTTGTAAAATCTGTGGGATCGCAGCAAAACTTGAGGCTAAGTAAAATTGTAGCAAAAACAAAAAGTTGAATGTAATGCCTCGCAAAAGAAATAAACAGAAACGAAACAATAAAACCCAAAGGAAAAGGACTCACGCGAGATTTTGCAACATGATACTTTTTTTTTTTTTTTTTGCTTCATTCTGACCTTGTTTCAAGAATTGTTCCAGCCACACAGCTTTTCTGTGTTGTTGTTTTTTTATATTTTATATAACTAGCTGAGTTGCCCGGCCCTGCCCGGGATAAATCGATTTATTAGTTTCAGTTCTGGGTGATTATTATGAACCTGCTTCACTTTGCCTGTTCCTTTAGCTTTATTTTATTTTTGTTTGTTTGTTTGTTTTTGGATAAGTTTTACTGCTCTCTCTTTGCGCGTTGACATCCTGCGCATCCCGTCAGCATCCGTCAAATGGCAATGATTTGCGCACGGGTTAGTTTGTTTGTTAGTGAACACATCGCAGGAAGTGATAACGTCATGTGTAGGCGGAAGTGGGCTATTATTAGAAACATACATCAATATCTTATTGATCGTAAATTTTCGGATCAAACGCTCTCGTGAATTTAGTCTTTAATTATAACCGCATTTACCGATTAACTCAGAAATAACAAACGGTTTTGTTTGTGTATAGCGATAGGAACAATGTTCGCTATCCCATAATTCTTTGTGCCAAATTTCAGGTCGGTGCGTTGTGTAGTTTCCGAGTCCATAGGACTATTAGGGGTTTTGTTGTAGCTTTATTATACTAGCTGAGTTGCCCGGCCCTGCCCGGGATAAATCGATTTATTAGTTTCAGTTCTGGGTGATTATTATGGACCTGCTTCATTTTGCCTGTTCCTTTAGCTTTATTTTATTTTTGTTTGTTTGTTTTTTGATACGTTTTACTGCTCTCCCTTTGCGCGTTGACATCCTGCGCATCCCGTCCGCATCCGTCAAATGGCAATGATTTGCGCACGGGTTAGTTTGTTTGTTAGTGAACACATCGCAGGAAGTGATAACGTCATGTGTAGGCGGAAGTGGGCTATTATTAGAAACATACATCACTATCTTATTGATCGTAAATTTTCGGATCAAACGCTCTCGTGAATTTAGTCTTTAATTATAACCGCATTTACCGATTAACTCAGAAATAACAAACGGTTTTGTTTGTGTATAGCGATACGAACAATGTTCGCTATCCCATGATTCTTTGTGCCAAATTTCAGGTCGGTGCGTTGTGTAGTTTCCGAGTCCATAGGACTATTAGGGGTTTTGTTGTAGCTTTATTATATAGATATAGATAGAAGAATCGCGAGCTTAGTTCTTGTTTGTTCTATCTCCGATCTCTGACAAACTGGGGATATTTTAGTATGTAGATGAAGTGAAACAAATGCACACTTTGATACTTGTTTAAAATGCGTTGTGGCACTTATCAAGCTGTTTCACAGTTCCGATTTGTTCTAACTCCTTATCATAATACTAAAGCCGCAAATCTTTAATGTCGAAATACTTAAGTTGTGCAGAAAGTAGAGCTGAGACAAACAAGTACTGATATAGCGAAATACACCTGTAGGTGAGACCAAGAGAACAAGTCCACACCAAAACAGTCACGTTGTGCGGGGAAAAGGTAAGTTAATAGAGATATAATAGAATGATAAACTAGAAGCGCTTGCCAACCTCCTACAGTCGACTAAATGATATAAAGGTATGGTTTTGTACAACTTCGGCACATTTATTTATTACCTTTGTCTATGAAATCTGATATCTGATTCATAGCTACAGTTCCACATGTCGAGTTCCCCAGTTTTTTTTTTGTTGTTTTTTTCAAATGACGCTTTCATTACAAAATAGTAACTTTTGGAACAAAGTAACATATTTTTACTTTGGTTGCAACGAAACGAAACCACTTGTCTGTACCAAGACTGAAAAAAAACAACACGGGAGAGATAGAAAGAGAGAGGGGGGGAGAGAGAGAGAGGGAGGGAGGGAGAGAGAGAGAGAGGAGAGGAAAAGCAGGAGAGAGGAGAGGGTGGGGGAGAAAGAGAGAGGATGAGAGAGAAAGAGAGAGAGATAGAGAGAAAAAGAGAAAGAGGGCGAGGCTGACTCAAAAATTTTCTCGACAAAATTAAACTCATTATTGTCCACTATTGCAATTGAAGGGGTTAGAAATAGAAGGAATCTAAGTGTCATTATTTGTACTTAGACCTCTTGTAATTCTAACACCCTCAACTTACTTTAAAGGGGTTAGAATTAGATCCACAAGGGATCTAAGTGCAAATAGAGCTAAGACCCCCTTTAATTCTAACTCCCTTCAATTGCCCATTTCTGACCCCCCCCCCCCCACCCCCGGCCAGTTAATCCGGCCCTGCCCTTTAAACACCTGTTGACCTTCCTCACACCTTACAGGGGCCGAGCAATGCCCTTTTCGTGAATCTGGGTGACGTCCTGCCGTTCAAATTGTGACAGTTTCCCCTCCGAATACGGAGTGCGTAACGCAATAATGGGCCCTCACAGTGTGGTACGCCACTGAGGTCTCGGCTTATTAAGAAATCATCATTTTGTAACTGGGCTAAACGGCAAAAGAACCATTAGGCTAGACACGCCCATGAAACTTGATAGCGTATTTGAATTTGAGTTTGAGTTTGGGTTATACGGCACGTCTGCACGATAACGGCCGCTTTGCGCCCTTCACGGTCTGTTTGGGTACATTTTCTTTGTTTATGTTTCGTATTCAGAGCTGTTAAGTTTTAACATAGAATTCAATACATCTTATAGTAATGAGAGCATGGGGTAAACTGGCTTTGGCGCTTATGCATTTCATGGCCATTCAAGCTAGACACCTGAAAGTTTGCATACTACCGTTTTTGATACTGCCGAGTTGCATGGCTGGCTTAGTTTTTGCATTTCACCACGTCTTATATTTTTTTGAAAACTGTGAAACGACTTAGCGTTTAAACCCGGACTAAATTCCTGGTGTAGTTTTTATGATTGTTAGAGTGTTGCGTATGGGCGTACAATCGGTACTCAGTATCAAAGGCTGTCATTTTGTGTCTAAGCATTTCATGGCCTTCAAAGCGAGATACTCACAATTTTGGTATATCTAGGCCTAGGCCTATTGCTTTTTATCCTGTCGAGCTGCACGGATGCCGTGATGTATATTTATATGATTGTTATGGATGGCGATTCCGCAACCTCTTCACTGTGCGCTAGCAAAACCGATACACAGTATTGAATATGCCATTTCCTTTGAGCTGCTTGAAAGTAAACAAGACATGTGCTCAGTTTGCCACTCATCGTTGGAAGAACGGCTGCATTTACTAGTTCATATAATTTTAACACATTGGTAGCGTGTTGCATCGTGCCTTGGTTTGGTTTCATGTATACAAACAACTTTTGAGAATTTTACCAATTTAATGAAAATACGGAATTATTTCTTTCTGTTTGTGAAATCTAGAAGCTCTGAATACCAGACATGAATAGAGTACCCGAATAGACCGTCAAAAGTGCAAAGTGGCCGCCATCATGTCCACGAGCCGCAAAACCCAGAACTCAAACTCAAACTCCTATCGACTCTGCATTGTGCCCGTGTCTAGCACGTTTGTGCATCAATTGTAAATCTGGGACCCGAGACACAGAATACCGAGACGGACCATTCCTTCTTTCACTATATGTCCACAACTTGCGCGCGTATAAACACAGTGAGTACTACTCACAGAGCTCTGTGGTACCAGTGTTTTTCGTTCAAGTATGAAGGGGTGAGGTGGGGATTGTTACATTGTTGACATGGATGGTACGCGCGCAAGTCGACGGACGGAATTTGGCAACTTGAACCATCTCGGTATCCCGTGTCTCGGCTTGGACGCACCTTAATTCACACTGTACTAAACAAAAAATTTATATTCAAAGCATGAATAGATTTTTTTAAACAAGAAATCTTGTACAGAATGTAGAATATCCAACCAAGAGTTATAGCCCTTCCGATTTAAATCCAGCCAGCAACCATAGGGAAGTCCGACGAGGGATTGGCATCAAGTTTGTTCATTGGAATAATATCGTTTCTACGTAAATCAAGCTGGTTCCGACGTCGATTTGAGATAAGGAACTCGCATCTACGGTAATCCTACCCAGCCTACAAAAATCGTACCAATCTTACTGAAATACTACATAAATCTGCATCGGATTGACGTAGGCATACTGGCTGGGATACCAAGCTGATGAGAGATACCGCGCTGTACCACTGCTCACTGTGACCCTGTCACTCTCGGATCTCCGCGCAGCGTGAATTCTCTTTACTGAGCACTACAAATAGACACGCATTTCGAGTAGTATCGCCTATCACTTAGATGTGCTGAGTTATTTAAAAAACTTGCGTGCTTGGAATTTGGTGTTTTTGCCAGAGAGTGTATGATACGCTCACTCAGGCTCATATTCGCTGTGCACGTCAGCTCAGATTTTAGTCGAGTTGTGACGACAAGTCAGAACAACTGGTTTAACGGGCCTTGATCGTGAGTTGGTAGAAATTTTCGTTAATTTTTTAAATATTGCCATAAGTCCATTCATTCATTCATTCATTCATTCATTCACTTATTCATTCGTTCATTCGTTCGTTCGTTCATTCGTTCATCATTCGTTTATTGACTGATTCATCCATTCATTCATTCATTCATTCATTCATTAGTTTGTTCGTTCATCCATTCATTCATTGATTCGTTTGTTTGTTCGTTCGTTCTTTCATTCATTCATTCATTCATTCATTAGTTCGTTCTTTCGTTCGTTCATTCATTTATTCATTCATTCATTCATTCACTCATTCGTTTGTTCGTTCGTTCTTTCTTTCATTCATTCATTCATTCATTCGTTCATTCATTCATTCATTCGTTCGTTCGTTCGTTTATTCATTCATCCATTCGTTTGTTCGGTTGTTCTTTCATTCATTCATTCATTCATTCGTCCGCACGTTCGTTCGATCATTCATTCTTTCATGTTGTTGCAATGTTCTACTGCATCATAGCTACAGTTGCATTTTTCCTCTGTGGATGATCGACTGCTGCAGTGTTATAGGTCATGCAAGTATGACTCTTAGTGACATCAATCACCCGCCTCCATCTGATAAAAACCTTGAAAAAGAGGGGGGGGGGGTGAGAGTACATTTTAATAGATTTGAAGAGGTGGGTAAAACATAAAGCTATGTTTTTAAGAGTCATCAGAATTTAGGTTAAGGCGCACACATGCAACTTTCTGTCTCTTCTCAGTCGTGTCCTTGTTTCATGTTCCCGTCGCCTCAGAAATGTGCTAGTGTCTGACACGACAATGTGTGTGTGCATCTCCATTCATGTGTGTACATTTCAAATAATGCCACGCGACTCGACAGCAACGGAACCAAGGCGCATGGAGGTGTTTAGGCTTAAAGATCTGGGAATGACATTCGTTCATATCTGGTTTTATATGAAGAGACAAGACAGTGCTGGTTCTCTAGTGCAAGACTTGCGTTTCAAATCAAAAAGACGCTGGACGACCTTTGTTTTTGTTAGTCCCCAACCTTCATTTTCTGAAAAAAACTGGAGATCTTTTAGTACGTACAAGAGATATAACAAACGAACACTTTGACACTGGTTTAAAATGCACTGTGGCACTTACCAAGTTGTTTCGCACTTCCGATTTAATCTAACCCCTGATCATAATGCTAAAGCCGCATACGTTTCGCGACGAATTTCTCAGTTGTGCAAAAAGTGGAATGGGAACAAACAAGAGCTAGGGTCGCGGCATTAAAAAGAAAAAAAAAAACTAGTTAAAAAAAAAAGCAGAGAAAAAAACGAAGGTGAGGGGGAACTGTATGGTAATGTACTTTTGAATGTGCACCAAAGAATTCGCACTGTTTCAAATCAACACTAGCGTGCTGTGCACATGTGTTTAACACGAAATGCAAGACTCCATGTATCCATAGCACCACACCATCTGTTGTCCTAGCGTAAGCCCAGCTCAGCACTAACGTATTTGAAAGGTCACATTTCTATATGCATTTTACGTACAGTGAGAGTTACACTTTCTCTTTTTTCAATATATAAACCAACATAGATGATAAATGCCATGATACTGAATGCAAGTTACTGAAGAAAATGGACAAAGGTGATAAAAATTGAAATTCTGTTCAACTGTAGGACCCCACAACTGTTAAGCCACGTTTTTTTTTATAGTAAATCTAGTTTCATGTTCCCGTTGGCTCACTATTGAGCCTGTATCTCCCATGTGTGGTCACCTCCATACATTTTGCGTAAACAAAATACGACGCGACTGCGAAGCGACGGCAATACCACAACGTTGCATGTCGTGTGAGCCAACCTTGAATTTAAAGAAGTAAGCTACTTCTGTAGACAGTTGTCACTATGGGTTTTTGGTAGGTTCCGCTGTCGTTATGGCTTTGTTGTGTTGCAGTAGCCTCCCATTTTCTTGAAACTTAGCGTTTATCCGGCCGATAATTGGTTTAGTGATGTTTGTTTTGGAAAAATAATTCTTCACAATTATACAATGACGAAGTGGTTAGCATCTTGGCCTGTCAATCGGGTGACCATGGTTAGAGTCTGAGCCGGGTATTTCTTTTTTTATTTTATTTTTTGTTAGGAATCAATCTGTTTAATTTATTTCTTAATTCAACAACAATAATAGGGAATTAATCCTGTTTTTTTTATTTTTTAGTCAACGCTTATACTGGCGGATAAAGCCTAGCCGATATTGTTGGCGGATAAACCCGGCCGGGTGGTATCCGCTGACAATGTTGGCTGATAATGACAGCCTTTCTGAAATCTAGGTGAATGAATGGAAATCCTCACAGACATCTAGGAGACACGGGCACATTGCACAATCACTACAAACAGGAAACTTAAGTCCAGGCCAAAGAAGTTACAAACTAGGCGCACACATGAAACTGGCCATCGTGTTGCAGTTTTGTCTTAGTTTCATTTCCCATTAACTCTGCAGTAAAGCCCGTGTCTCACGCAAATGTGCGCAACTTCATTATTTGGCCTACGTTTCAGAAAATGCAACGCTCCTGTAACCCAACTTAATCGCAAATGCGCGTTTAACTTCACCGTAACTGAAAAGCGTAACTCGTGTTCCCCGAGCCCCCCCCCCCCCAAATGAGTGCCCTTTTCGTCTGCTGGGAACAAATCACCCTCTTCTTCCCACTCCCCTCCCCACCTCTCCCCCCCCCCCCCCGGGTGTGAGTACTTTATAAACTGATGTAGCCAAATAACGTCTAATTCATCAAAGCTTGTCAGTCTACTGATTGAGGCGTTACTGTGCCCGCTGAGCGTTTGCCGCTCCAATAGTTACCATGCTGGCAAATCATGTGAGTTATCAGTGGGTTGTCATGCTGTGAGGTGGTGATAGATAATGAATGTGGGAAGGCGGGGGGGGGGGGGCATTAATAAAATAAGGAGGGGGAAGGGACAGGGGACTGATTGCCCCCCCCCCAACCCAAACCAACCCAACCCAACCCAACCCAAGCGTATGAAAAGTGTACTTGAGGGTGAGAGAGATAGATGTATGTAAACTAATGTAAAGTGTACGCCAAGGCGCAGTGTACTGTGTACGTACGCTTTTCAGTCACGGTAATGAATCTGAAAGTTTGATTTTAGATTATTGTTACTTGTATGTATATTATTATACCCCATGTATTTTGCACTAGGAGTACGTATTTTAAAGCCTTTTGTGATTCCAGGGCTAGAGAGCTCTTCCCGAAATGCCTAACAACAACAGCCTTAATTAATTATTCTTTCAGATTTTCTTTCTGTTTTCCTCCTTTTTTTTTTTTGGTTGAAAGGGTAGGGGGCAGGGTTAGGGATTGGATAAGATTTGGGGTTGAGGATAAGGACGGGATTAGGGATAGGTACGTATACGTACGCGCCTCTTGCACTAAACGGTTGTGGTACGTACATACGAGTAACAACGGTCTTAGTTTTACTTATTATATATATATAGATATTTTTTTAAATGCTAAATAAGAGATAGGACTATAAAAATCAAACAGGCTATGTCTCTAAACAACAGAAGTATAGACCGTGCAAAAATACCCTTTAAAGTTACAGAATACCAAAGCTTTATCATGGATATTCAATGTTTTAGTGGCTGTAGGCTCGTATACGGCGTGGGGGGGGGGTCGCTAAAAACTCGTGCGTACTCTATGGATGGCCCCCTCGCCCGTCTACCCACACATACTCACATACACACACATTTGTTCTCTCTCATACACACGCACACACAGAGAACACCTGTTACATGACGGTTTTTTTGTCAGCGCCATAGATCATTTAGCGTGCGTGGCTTGGGTGACAAGGAGATGGGGGAGGGGGGGGGGGCACAGTTTACGAGAGGTGAGAGTGAGAGAGAGAGAGAGAAGGAAAAAGTTGAAAGAGTAAGATGGGAAGAAAACGGCAGTGAATATGGAAAGATAGAGTTGGCACGGCAGAGAGAGAGGGGGGGGGGGAGAGCGAGGATGGGGGAGAAATAGAGAGGGACCTAAGAGGAGAGGGAAAGAGAGGGAAAAATACTTTTATTACGTGAGAGAAGGAGAAAGAGAGAGAGAAGGAGAAAGAGGCAGTAAAGGAAAAAGAGAGAAGGAGAAAGACAGAGAGAGAGAGAGGACGGGGGTGAGACGGAAAAGACAAGGTAAGGTTGAAAGAATAAAACAGGAAGAAGAAAAAAAAAAGTAAATAAAGAAAGGTAAAGTGATAAATCGGCCTTTGGTACGACATAGAGAGAGAGAGAGAGAGAGAGAGAGAGAGAGAGAAAGAAAGAGAGAGAGGGAGAAAGAGAGAGAGACGGGGGAGGTAGGTGAGGAAGTGACATTTTGATGAAAGATTCTCGGCAGAGCAAGAAAGAAAAAAAGAAACACCACAAGGACCAGAGTTTCTGTACACGCCAAGGAGCTTTGGTACACGCAAAAAGTGCAAACAGCACAGTATTTTTATAATATTAGCTGTATCTAGGTCAGCCAGTGATAGCTAGTACAGGCCAAAGAGCACTCCAGCTTTCAGCGGATAGATGCTGAGACAAAGAGTGCGTGATCGTGCGAGATTAGAAACAGCCGGACTTTATACCGTTTTGTTAGTCAAAGGTAAGTTTCGTAGTATAATGCATTCTTAAGGCATCCAATATCTTGTACAAAGTTAGCAGCGTTAGATTATTAAGCAGTCTTCACATTGTAAACTTCACGTCATAAAACATAAAAACATACCAGTGCCACACAACTTTTAGAGTTCAAGTAAAGCAGGCTTGACACTGTAATATTTCGCAAATTTAATTACCAAACTTATTAGAAGTTAGAAGCGTCAAGTAAAGCAAGCCTCACATTATCGATTACTAGACCAAATTGTGTCATGTGGTATAGCATTAAATATACCGGTGCAAAACATAGTTCAGGGACTCAAGTAAAGCAGGCTTCACATTGTAGTGTGTATTATTTCGCAAAATTCCAGACATCTGAATATATTACTCTAAAGGGGACTGTCCGCAGAATCGTTCCTGAACCATCAAGGGCAGGATTTCTATGTCACGCCTAATCTCAGAAAGCACACTTTCCCGCCATTAAAAAATAATACAACTGCAAACTGTTAGGTCCAAGATAGATTAATGAGTAAATAAGACATTGTAGCATTTGAAAGTCGCGTTGTTTTGTGTACAAGCTAAGAAATTCCAATAAGCTTCACACTATCAACACAATTCAAAGATTAAAATGAAGCACTCTTCACACTGTTATAATTATATCACATTTCGCAAAGCATAAAAATTCTTGCATTAAGTTGTGAGATTCAAGTTAAGCAAACTTCATACCATCAACTATTAGTTCAACTTTGACAGGACGTCAAACATAATGCAATAATGATAATAATGATAATAATAACAATAATAGTTATTATTATAAAAGAGTAGAGGTTCAACCAAAGAAGGCTTAACACTCATATTGTTATTACATCACATTTTGCCAGAACTATCTTGCCTAAGAATGAATACTGCATAGCTCTTTCTAATACAATCAACAGTTTTACTCCCACTGAAATCACGTCTTTCATTTAACCCTGTCCAATCCTACATACTTTTATTGTAATCGTTTGAATGTTTAGAAAGTTCTTTTTGTGGAGATTTAGTTATTATTCGTACACTTCACTGTAATAATGATAATAAATAATATTCATTCGGTACTTCATCCCGTCATTTTTCGTCAAAACGGTACCAGCTCCAAGCGCTTTACACTCATTCTACATCTCACATTCAGTTCACCAATACAAAGAACGTACTAAACATGGGAAAACAGTCTGAAACAGCTGTGGTTGTACTCCATCAGTTAAAGAAGTGTATGGTCAGGCGTTTCATAAGTATTTCAGTGTTTTACATGGTATCTAATAGCTTGAAATAAATCTTGAAATAATGTTCCATGTACCAAGCTCAACAGTAGTTTTTATCTAGATCTAGGCTACATTAAAACATCATTAAAAATTTGGATTCTTACTAGAACTTACTATTACACCACAATTTCACATAGAAATACACAGATGTGATAACGTTGAGTTTCGACCACCGATGTGTAAAGAGAGGTCAAGGACGAAATTTCCGGTCACACTTTTCGGTTATATCCGATGAAAATGCGTCTCTGTTTTTACGGCTAAAAAACTTTTAATATAAATAACAGTAAAGACTGATTTTTGTCTAAAAATGAATGTGTCCACGTAAATCTTCGTCAAAGGTTGATGCAGTACACCAAGTTTCATAATTTTTGATGGCGTAGTTGCGAAGTTTTAGCTGCTTACTGGTTCACACTTTAGCTCAATTGCAGTAAGATATGTTTAGAGGAAGCGAATCTCAGGTCCGCGGTTCACAAAAAGAAAATGATCGCTTACCGAGTGCTCTAAGACACAGTTGGAACTTTTCATTTTGTTTTGTCATTAATTATCCTGTGACCGACATGTGAGTCATTGCAGAGTGACCTAATGTAGGTACAGCTTTCGAATAGTGAATAGAATAACTAGCATGTTTCAGAAGACAAGCTGGTTACTTAAAAACAACTCAGTAATTCAAAGTTTTAACACACATAATTACTCTCGTCTCAAATTGTTTGTTCTATTTAGCGTCCTTCCTCCCCTCCGCGGGTGTTTGGTGTGCGTTTCTGGTAAGGTCTCCCTCTGTCCTTCTGTCCTTCTGTCCTATCATTTTGCGGTAATATAATGTCTATCGTCTTGCTTCTTTCTAGCACAATGTGGACCGTTATGGTGCTGACGTGTCTACTCCAAACTCAGGTTCAAACTCCCTCCCCACCACGCACTATCCTGCTATAATAGTAGAGTCTCGATTAAGCCTTCCTGCCGGAAATTCCAGGTGTCTATTTATAGAAGGGGGGCAGATATCGAGCTGCATCCGCTCGCGTTCAATGATGGCGAATAGCAGTTTATAGTTTCGGGGCGAAGAACATTTTGTTTTTGCAAGAATTTCTACGGAACAGAGGGGTCTCTGTGTGCAATCAGGGGGAGCAAGAGCTTGTCCAGCTATTTAATGCCGCAGATAAACTGCAAATTGACCTCGATCCTGACGGGTTGTTGAAAGATAAGAGCGCCAGCACTAAGACTAAGAGGCCCTTATGCAGCATTGTTGGGGAAGGTTAAACCCCGCACAAATCCAAAGGACCCAACCACAGGCCAATTAAAACATCGATCAGTTATTTCTTTTTTCTTAATCTGTATTTACTTTGTAATAATCCAATATGAATATTTTTTTGTGAATTCTGACGTGAATAAAAATTATTTTATGCCCTTAGCACTTACTTTTCTTGAGTTTGGATTAAATGTGATCTGTCCTTTTTACAGTTTAGCCTGGTTATAACCAAGATACAGCAAAACTCTTCTCACACTTAAATATGACTTAACTAACACAATGCCTATTCAGCATACTCTTGTTCACAAGACCTTAGATTAGGCTCACTGTTTTGTTTGTAAATAAAAACGCTTTGAAAAAAAAACAAAAAAAAACATTGATAACACCCTGAGTATCTTGATGTGGAGTTGGGGTTTCATTACATTGGAACCTGGATAATAAACATTATTATATGTATGTCAAGAACAGATTTAATTCATAAATGTTTCCACTGACTAAATTTTTGTGAGAGAGCAGTGAGTAATTTTTACAAACGTAATTATTGTGCGAGCCAGCATAACTTGGTCTCGTAAACAAGTTGTTTTGAACAGTTTTTTTTATAATAGATAGACAGAAGATGTGGGGAAGGATAGACGGACAGCGTAGGTGTGCATGACTGAGCACTTATTGTATCTCGTGTTTTGAACTAGGTTTAGTAAAGAGGGAAGGGGTGAGTAGGAATTAAATGTTATTGAGACGTCTGTTGACGTACAGAAAATACCGTGATCCAGAGTAAAAGCTCGGGGTTTTGAACATGTTAAGAATTTATTGCTATAAAATTTATATTATATTGTATTGAAGTAATTCGACCTTTGATGTCGACCCAAGGTCGTTGCGTAGGGCTGTTACTTAAAATAACTCAGTTCGGCAGCTGAGCTAGAAGTGGTTGCACCAACCACAATCCAGGAATTAGACGGTAAGCTGCAGATGCAGTCCAGTATTTAAGGCCATACAGAACTTAGTTCTGGGCCACATGTAGAAAATCCATTTACGAGGTGGACGGCGATAGTCCTCAGCCAGATGAGAGACATAGAGACGCAGTTGAGCAGTCCATTGTGAGGGGCCTGATTTAAAGCTCCAGAGCCTAAGCTACTTGGTTTGATATAAACCCACAGCGTTTACATCCAGCGCTCTCACTCCCAGTGAGGGCCGCATGGTGAGAGTCCATACTAATTTGTAATGATGAAAGTGAACCGTTCTACTTACTTTTGAAGACAGTTTCAGAGCTACCGCCAGACAACGCATGGTTGTACAAGCATTCTCCATGGCGTGTCTAGAGGAAATGTCCATATCCTAACATGTCTCATTGAATTAATAGAATTTAAACTGTTAGATCCGTCGCCACGTGCGCGGATTCTATTTGCCATATAACTCATATGACCTGCAAGTAGTTAGATTGAATTCGTTAGTCTTTATAAAAGCTGTAGTTCCATTAGTTAGATTCAGTTGCCTTTGAATTGATATTTATATTTATAATTATATTTGTTACATTAATTCCTGTAATTAAACTGCCCTACAGTTCTGCTAAAATTGAAAGCAATTGATTTATTTAGTTTTTAGAGTGCAAGTATTTATTTTTGTGTGTTCGTCGATTGTGGGAGCGGACCTCGAAAGAGTGTCAGTCGAAATATCCCCATGTAACCCACATCGCGACAATGTACACAAAATTTTCTCTTCCTGCACAGTGCAGTTCTTTTCCGTCTTTAGCTTTGTTATTTACACCTTTATAAAGTATACCTTGGTATTAAGTATAAATTCTATACATTTATCCAGATTCTGAGGGTAGCTGTGTCTTTGAAAGTAAAATATCTTGACACCATGCTTCATCTCAGACTTAGATCAACCACACAGTACTAGATGATCTATAGATCTAGATATAATCCCTATCAGATAAGTTAATACAAATAATATTGTAAACTTAAACCATGGATAAGCAATACGAATCTTGCTGTTGCTTTCTTAAAAAAAGCGCACACTCAACACAAACACACATCTTCGAGCGCACAAAATGATAGTAACCTAGACGGCCTGATATAGTAAGGTCGCCTAGGTAGTACATGTAATCAATGTTGCTGATGAAGCTGGTTATGCGGGCGGATTGCATCGCCTTATTCACTCCATACATCTTTCTCGTTGTGTTTTGGGCTGTGGAAATCTTTTGAAAGTCACCCCTTTCATATCCTCATGATCTTTTCATCTTGAGCCGCTTTTACACACGCCCCAAAAGCATGTTTTGTTAACCATAGTTCCGATTCAAACACTCAGATGAATAGGTCTTGGCCTGATTGTTTAAGCCGATCGGCTGCCCCCCTTCTAAAAATAGACGCCGGGGGTTTCCTAGAATGCGCTAATTGAGACAAGTCTATTCTCTGCCACAGATTTCCAGCGCCACTCGTCACAGCCTCGTTAGTGAGTTGAGCGACTCAGCAGATTGTAGTGCGATACACAGAGTTCTTGAGTGTGTGTTTACAGCGCAGACACCTTACATGAGGCTGAAATAGCAGACATTATCAGCTGTGGTATGTACGCGCTTTCGAGAACCTACACACTCGGTGGTTCTCAGAGCTTCCAAACCAAATTCCTGTTCTTGCGATCCCAAGTTTCTTCAACTCCTCGTTCATTCTGAATTGTCATCTGTTATTTTTTTCATGATTATACTTTTACAGTGATGAATTTTGACTTTGATTTGGGTATTACGGAACGCATCGGAACGATAACGACCAGTTTGAGCCTTTTACGCTCTTTCTTGGGTACCCTATATTATGTTTCGAATGCAGAGCTTCAACTGTGTAAATTTCACAAAGTACTGAAGTAATCTATGGAACTGAATTTTATTATTAATTAAAATCAACTGAAAAAAAGTCCTGGTTTTAATGGATCATAAAACGTCTATATGATTATATAGTGTACAGATTATATTCTTTGCCCAATTTGGAGTTCCGCCTCTGTCTGAATTTCCTTCTTTAGGATTTGATCTTAGCGAGTATGCCTACGGAAATCCGACGCGCAGTATTGACATCAAGTTTGCACTTAGGAATGGCGTCGTTCCTTCATAGATCCGCTGATTACGACATCCCGCCAATGTCCGTTTGATGTAGGGAATTCAACCCCATGTTAATCCTACCAATGTTACTAAAATCCTACGTTGCATTGATGTAGGGATCGCTGGCCTAGGATATTCCTCAGTTTGAGAGCCAAATGTCTCCCGTTTGAGAATCATCGAACTAACCCGATGGAAAAAGTGAACGAAAAAAAAACAATAACCTTGGTGGCGTAATCTGGGGATATGAAAACGAGCGGTATTCCGTATAATATTAGATGGTATCCGATTAAGCGTGATTTTCGGAGTACGGCCAGTGATGTGGAAATTCGATTGCTATTTCATCACCTCTATACATGTAAGGTACAGTCAAAATGCGGCGAAAGGAAAACATTGCATGTATCAAAGCTCTCAAGCCACCATACAATGACAGACGGGCTGCGTTCTGTGAATCGATTTCTGGAAATCGAAGACGATAAAAATCTGCATTTGTGAAACATTCTACGATCTTTTAAAAATTTGTTTCAGTTTCTGTCCTGTTGCATGTTTTCCTGAAGAAAGTCAGTAGACCGAAAGTTTGACTTATCTTTCTTTTTCCTTTGCATTTTAACTCTATGGTGCTTTGCCAGAACTGCAGAAAACCGTAGATTTTCTTAAAAGAACAAATCTGAAGATTTAGATTGGTGAACGAAAGAAGAAGAAGAAGAATTGTGTCGTTTCTGAATTATTTCTTTCGCGAAGTTTGCTATGTGTGTTGTTGCTGTTGCTGTTGCTGTTGTTTTTTGCCACATTGTGACAGTTCTTCAAGTCTTGCTGTGACCTCAAAGATTTTCTGCTGTTGTTGTGTTTTTTTTAAATATATAATAATGTGTTAATTTCTGTACAGCACAGACTAATTAA
This sequence comes from Onchidella celtica, assembly GCA_963931925.1. NCBI lineage: Eukaryota > Metazoa > Mollusca > Gastropoda > Systellommatophora > Onchidiidae > Onchidella > Onchidella celtica. The sequence continues at coordinate 44,910,262 of OZ007583.1, forward strand.
TCAACCAGACTGGAAACACGAGCTTCGGGCTGTGTCGTTTTTTTCGGAACTTCTCGAGCGGCGGCCATATAACCAACATGTTATAACCAACAAGATTCTAGTTCTATCTGCAGTAGAAATTTCTTTTTATTTGTCAAGATTGATTGTACATGTATTAATAATGCATTAACTTGCCTATCCTTTTATTTTATTGTCTACATCTGCCTTTTTTTTTCATTGTTATAAATGATGACCGTATGGACTTTTAGCGACCGCTGCATTGTAGCTATGCTGAAGCGTCGGTCGCAACCGTAAACCTAAAATGGCGGACCTTTCGTTGTTTTGTGACGTCACACAATGGGATCATCCAGTCTGGGTATTTTATTAGTCTGTGCTGTACAGTACGTATTCCGAAAGTTTGGCCAAGCCCTACACCGTCTATTTATACTCTCCTTATCGTGTTCATGCATACCTAATGTAAGCGGTGAAAACTTTTCATATTTCTGCAGATCTTGAAATACGCACTGCACCGTTTACAGCTTTCTCAAGACATGAATCCGCGGTTCTCACCTCTCCACTGCAGGGTACACCGGCCTTTGTTCTAAGGCAAAATATGGCAAAAAGAAAAAACCTGGCGGAAGTAATAATACAAAAACAGCACAATGTAACGCAATGGTAAAGGAACAACAAGTAATAATAATAATCATCATCATAACAATAATAACACACAACATTTATATAGCGCTTCAGCCCGTTAACAACCAGGCTGTAAGCGCTTTACAACATTTATATCATGTACATCACACACACAATACTCAGGCATACCCAGGAGGAAATAAAAAATGGACATTCAGAGTGTGAAAAGATGATGTCAAGCTTTCTGTCGACTGACTTTCTTCAGGGAAAAATTTAGGGATTTCTTCTTCTTTTTTTTTTTTCAAATATAGCTCAGGCGACTGGCCTTGTTAGGCCTGGCCTTGACGATTTCCAACTCCCAGGATATCTGTAAAAAAAAAAAAAAAAGTGCACGTGTGCCATCCGATTTTTTCATCCTTATCCGAGAAGACTAGGTGCTCGATTCTACCTACCATAGATCAGGGACATGAAATTTTCCCTCAAATTTCCGACATGCCTGGGCCGACCAGGAACCTAACCCGGTACCCACGGCATGAGAGGCGGACACCTTGCCTCAAGACCAACTCGCAAAGATGGAATTGTGAAAGTGCAGAAAACGAGTTGGTAGGGAGGGGGGTGGGGGTGGAGGAGCCTGAAGGGAAATGTTGATTTCTAGATCTGATGAGCGTGGGAGCTGATGAGTTTGAGTTTGGAGAAAGGACGTGGACACGATAACGGTCACACTGTGCTAGGAAAAAGCCAAGACGATAGATAGAATATTTATAGCAGAACGGTAGGACAGACAGAGACTGTACCAGAAGAGCCCACCAACCACCCGCATTAAAAGTCCTAAATTATTTAATGTCTCTGAGCTTTCCGCGTATTCACAAACAACAACAAAGAGACCGAAAAAAAAAAGCGAACACACACACACATATACATACACAAACACGCACACACACACACACCAAGGGAGAGAGAGAGGGAGAGAGAGAGAGAGAGAGAGAGAATGGAGAATTTGGGGGGAACATACATTAAAATAAAATAAAGGATGTTGTTACAAGTACGTACGCCCCCCAAGTTTGTTTTTTTACCGCTAGGAGTACGTATTTTAAAGCCTTTTGTGACTCCAGAGCTAGAGAGCTCCTCCCGAAATACTCCCAACAACAGCCTTAATTAATTATTCTTTCAGATTTTCTTTTTGTTTTCCTCCTGTTTTGTTATTGAAAAGGTAAGGGGGCAGGGTTAGGAATTCAATAAGATTCAGGGTTGAGGATAAGGACGGGGTTAGGAATGGGTACGCATATGCATGCGCCTCTAGCGCAAAATGCTTGGAGTAATAATAATAATAATAATAGTTCGTCCATCAGGTATGATGATGACCTTAACAACACCAGAGGAATAAAGAACAGAAATTGTTGAGAATTTCAACACATGGACAATAAAGAGAACTAAAGGACACAGAGGACAGAATGGAAAGACTGTTCTTTCATGACTTATGGCTTCTCATGTGACTGATAAGTCCTATTTTTGCCCTGCAGACCCTTCCGCATAAATGACAAGAGTGCTCCGTTGGTTCAGTACCACTGGGCCTTTTCTTGCGCCGTTCTCTTTTTTTGATAGCCTGCTGGACTCTGTCAGCTTCCCATGCTTTGCTGCCTCTGGTAAGGGCCGCCCACCAATTTGCACGATCAAGCGAGAGCTTTTCCCACTCACTCACATCAATGGCAAAGGCCTTCAGTGATTGCTTGAGAGTGTCTTTGTAACGTCTCTTTGGGGCCCCAACATTCCTCGTTCCATTGGAGAGCTCAGAGAAGAAGATTTGCTAGGGTTAGGAATGGGTACGCATATGCATGCGCCTCTAGCGCAAAATGCTTGGAGTACGTAGGTACTTATAACAACAGCCTGAAATAATAATATATAGGAGTCTAGTAATAATTCTCTTTTGGTCTTCGTCAGTGTCGCCATCCATAGGCCAGTGATGTCAGGAATGACTTACGTCACGGACAAGCTCGAGATGACGCAATCAGCCTCCTCAGCCAATCAGAGCGAGTATTACTTCACGTGGTACATGAATGGAACCAATCGCCTGTCATTATTTGGTTACAGCATGCAGTTTTTTGTTTATAGACTGGGACATTGTGTCAAGCTGCAGGTAAGTGAGACAGACCAATCTGGGTAGACAAATTAGTGCTCAGACAATTAGATTATTAAAACGGGGCCTGGAAAAGGTAAGAGTTCAATTTAAAAAACTATCTTTCCCGAGCAGTTTCGAACGAGTAAGAACGATTTCATTCCTCCATCTCAAATTCTATTCTTTGGTAAGGAACTAAGGTCAAGACCGTATGTTTCTAGGTGTTATTGTTGTCTCGCGTCACTCGGCGTAAATTTTGCAACTCGCTTTTGTATATTACGTAAAGCACGATCGATTGGCTTTAGCAATGATTTTTATCTTTTATCTTCTTGTAAAATGTAAATATATAATAAGCCTACGATGAGTTAAAATCCAGAAGTTAAAGTGAAGAATTGTTGAAATGTTATAGTTTGTGGCGCCTATAAGAGAAAACGTCATGTTTGTAGCGATCCCGAACTGCTTCAAATGCACAATTTTGGCGTCTTGAAATTGTTGTCAGGTAAGGTAACTTTCGATGACTAGAAATTTGTCTGACGTCTTTGGTCCAAACAGCAACTCTGAACCAAGTTGCGAATGCTGTTTCACAAGGAGTGTCGGAACCAGTTACGTTCCAGTGCTGAATTTCTTATGCATAATCGTCTCCCTTCTTACTTTTGATGCGGCTGTGTCATTACAGCTCCGTCCATTCACATCACCTCCACCCCCCCCCCCCGCCCCCAACCTCACAACACACTATTTACACATGAACACATCTTTATAGCGCCCCACTTCGTCAAAGACAAGCTCTAATCGCTTTGCAATCATTCTTTAACTCACGTCATAGAACATACTAAACATGGGACAACAGTCAGAAGTAACTGTGGTTGCATTCCATCTGTTACAAAGGTGTATTTTCAGGCGTTTCTGAAACAGTTCAGTAATTTACACATCTCTTATGTTTTGAGGCAGCGAATTCCCGGTCTTTGGGCCATAAGAAGGAAATGATCGTTCAAGTAAAAACACTACATAGTACGGGCATGACACGTTAACATATAATATAAATAGAAGCATAGAAAGTACAATGGTCTATCTTGCTGATCACGGCCGATATGGAATAGGATGATAACGGCCTTCGCGTCAGGCTTTACATGTGACACGCTTATCTATAGCTCCTTGATGTCTGTGGTTTGCAGATTTGCAGCATGTTTTGTAAGTAGACAAGCACGAGTGTAGGAATTCTTATTTCATTACTGTAGCGTTTATTTGTTTGGTGTTGTTGTTTTTCTTACTGGACGAGGTACCCGGCATTACCCGGGATAAAGCTGTGTGTTTCTACCCTTCTCTCCCCCTCGATTTGAGGTCTTTATTTTAGGAGGTTCGCTGCCCTTGGCATTTACACCTCACTTTACTTGTTTTATTATTTCTTGTTCTGGCGGGGGGGGGGGGGGGGGGGAGGGAGATGATATGGATAAATTTTAATCTATTAATTTCAATTTTGCCCGGGCAGCGGCCTTTCGGCCTGCTCTTTACGATTTCCAACTGCCAAGGTATCTTTAACGTGCGCAACGTGCACACGGGCCCTCCGAATTTTTTCGTCCTTATCCGAGAAGACTAGGTACTCGATCCTACCCCCAATAGGACCAGGGACTTGAAAATATGAGAAAAATCCAATTTCCAAGAACTACTCGATCCTACCCCCCAATAGGACCAGGGACTTGAAAATACGAGAAAAATCCACTTTCCAACATGCCTGCACTGCCCGGGTTTAGAACCCGGGACCCTTGGCATGAGAGGCGAGCACCTTGCCTCTAGACCACCTTGTCCCCATTTCCCTCCATGATCTCTCCCCCTCTCTCTGATCTAGACAGTTCCTCATAATAATTGATTGTCTTGCTTCAGATCTCATGCACACTCAACACATGAAATACCGACTCCCGTGAGGACGGGCTTAGCACCGGCAGCACAAAAAAAGATCATTGCAGCCTGTTTTACCCTTTAACTTTGCATGACCCGAAAATACACAATCGGTCTATACAAAAGCGATTGGGTTAGATTAGCTGACGCTTGAGGACATTAATTTTATCATTTTTGAAATTGTCATTTACGCTGAAGCATTGAGCAAATATGGGGGGGGGGGGGGGGTGAAAATTGCACCATTATGAGTTACTCCCGAAAGTATTTTTTTGTTATAGCAAGATACTGGGATCGGGTTATTAATTTTTGTTTGGCTCATCTCCACAATAAACATGTTGTTTTATCAGGGCTGTGGCATGTCAAACAACAGCAACAACAAAAAAATGATATAACATTTTTTGTTCGTTTTACTTATTTTGAAACTCAGAAGACAGAGAGAGAAACAGAGAGAGAGAGAGAGAGAGAGAGAGAGAGGCAGTAAGAGAGAAAGAGAGTGAGAGAGAAAGAGAGAGAGAGAGAAAAGAGAGAGACAGAGAGAGAGAAAGATAAAGAGAGAGATGGAAAGAGTCAGAGACAGAAAAAGAGAGACATAGAGAAAGACAGACAGAAAGAGACGGAAAAAGAGAGCAAAAAAAAAATAAGGGGAGAAAGAGAGAGAGAGACAGAGACACAGAGAGAGAGAGGCACAGACAGATAGAGAGAGAGAGAGAGAAAGAGACAGAGCCAGAGACACAGAGACAGCGAGAGAAAAACAGAGGGACGGAGAGAGACACACAGAGAGAGAAAGAGAGAGTGAGAGAGAGAGTGAGAGAGAGAGAGAGAGAGAGAAAGAGAGAACGAGAGAGATGTACTGTGTATTTATATTATTTCACATCCTGACCTCTACAAAATTAATGCACCATTTCTTGTACCTTGCCTGGTTGTAACCAGTGTGCTTGGTGATGCAACAATCACCCTATTCACCTGATCTATCTGTCCCCCTGCAGGAAGACCCGACCCCTTTTCTAAGGAACATTGCTCTTGTCCAGCTGGCCATCAGTGTGCTCGGCTTCCTGGGGGCAGCGGCCACGGTGACCGTTACATCCTCCCGGAGAATGCGATCGTCGACCAGCGTGTTTCTGATGGCATTAGGTAACCTAGCAACCCCTGTACACAAAACTGTTTTTATTTCTTGAATTCTGGTATTTGATTTATACAGTCTGTCCTCTTACCCTCACCATTCGCCTGTTCGCTCGTTCGTCCATTCAACATTTTGTGTATGTCTAGCCACTTCTTCTTCTTCTTCTGCGTTCTTCGTGGCAGACTGTTAAAGTTATATCAGGAGGCCGGTAGCCTTTATGAAAGACGCTGTGCTCCTGAGTTCCTCTGCTGTCGCATATAGCTTAGTGTGTAGTGCCGCACCTCGGGGCCAGCTGTCTTCCCTCTGTTGTCTGTAGGCCTATAGGGGGCATTATTGGAGGACATGTTCTGTATTCTCTGGGGAATTTCCACACGGGCATGTCTCAGTTTCTCCAACCCTGTCTAGCCACTGATTTACAACTGTTTTTTGGGGCTATCTTTTTCAATTTGGCGGTAACTCATTCAATGCCAGTCATCTACATTAGACGAAATGGGTTGTTAGGGCTGTGCCTGGCATTGATATCATAGACGATGTCACTGTTTCGCTACCCAAGTTTTGTTAGTCAAATATTTATGAATAGTTTGTCTATAAACAGAAATATATCACCAGAGTATTTGTCATTTTTCAGCGGTACCCAGCAAAATGACATAATAATTATTCTAAGAATATCTCGGCAGAAAATTAAGAAATCCCCTTGGCATTGAATGAGTGAAGATTTGACTGACCATCTGACCAATACCTGCCCGTTATGGATTACAGATATTTCAGAATACTCCTGTCATGGATCGTTCACGCCATCGATTCCTGTCACATTTTCTGCTGCTTTTAACTTTGGCGAGAAATTTTTTGAAAGTGTCAGAATATAGGCCCCGACCTGGCTTCTTCTTCGTCTTCTTCAAGTGCCGGATCTGGAACAGATATCGACGATCATGGTTCGCCACTCATTCCTCCGCTCGGATGCTCTCAAAAGCCCATATTGTCCTGGTTTTTCCCTGTCGCCCATCTATTCAAACTCTCTAGATATGTTATTCTTTGTCTACCTCTGCCTTTTTTAAACCATCTATTTTTCCAGTTAGAGCAAGGTGTTCGAGGCCTTTGTGTCGATTCAGGTGTCCCATGAACTGCAATTGTCTTCTCCTAATTGTTTTTATTAGTGATCGCTCCGTGTTGGCGTCTTTCATCACCGTTTTATTCGATTTCCTTTCCTTCCATGAAATATTCAGGAGTCTCCTTAAAAACCACATTTCCGTTGCCTCTAGCTTGTTTTCCATGTCCTTAGTTAATGTCCAGCATTCACATCCGTACAGGAGGATTGACCACAAATAGCTCTTCAAAACCCTCGTTTTTGTTGACATTGAGATGTTTCTGTTCTTTAGGATTGAGCTCAGTTTATTAAAGTTATCTTTAGCCATTGCTATTCTTCTTTTTATTTCTGTTGTACATTTGCCACCGGGTGTAATTGTCCTAAATACTTAAACCCCGACCTGACACCCAGCAAAAACAAACAAAACAAAACAAAAACGACGTGGAGCTGACTCCTACCTGGTCAAACGTGTCTTTTGATAACTTCGCGATTTTACCTTCTGTTTTAACTGCGAGAGACACACTGTGTTATTCTTTGCTTTAGAAGGCACTGAAAGTGACACGAATCTACCTAACCCATCCACCCCCCACCCCCGACCCTCCACAACGGGGAGTGTAAATATAATTTGGTACAAACTACCTGGGTCATGCAATAAAAGTACTTGGTATAAGATTCTTATCACCAATTTGTGGCCAATTTGGAATTTAAAAAAGTTATTGTGGCCAGGTGGCCAGGGAAACGGTTTCTCTGGCCAGATAGCCAAATGTAGTCCTAACCCATACCCTAGCCCTAACTCTCAAATCCGGCGCACAATAGCCAATTTTTATTGGCCAACTAGTTGGGGGGTGACGTCACGACTCTAAGTTTCATTGACATCCAAGTAGTCGGCTGGTGCTCGAGGTCTCATTGAAACTCAATATCGTGACGTCACAACCCAATTAGTCGGCGATTTAAATCGACCAGCGCGCCGGGCATAAAAGTCAACAAAAAAAAAAGTCACTTTACAAACTAAATCAAATTTGGCGCCTCTATCTTACTTTATATATATATACTTGTTTACCTTGTTTCTTCGACCTTCCAGGTATCTATGACGCAGTGTTCACCTTAGCTTCCCTCGTCCTGGCCTCGTTGCGACTGGCTGGTGCTTACGTCATGTGGCTGACCAGTCTCTGCAATTGCGTGTGGACGTTCTGCGTCTTCAGCTCTGCTTACGTCATCATTTGCGTCACGGCTGAGAGATGTCTGTCTGTGGCCAAACCGTACTGCGTGGAAAAATACAGGTACTAGTAGCCGAAATTTGGGCCGGGAGAAAATTGTCCTGATTATTAAAATTTCATTTTCTTTTGAAAAGTAAAAATGCACAGATTCGCCTCAATTTGACCCTCTATTCTGAACATAGTCATGTACACTATTATGGTGTATACAAAATGCTTTTGCAGCTTAAAATAAAATTAATAATAATAATAATGGAGATCATTTATACAGCGCCTAATCCAAACGAATTTGCTCTAGGCGCTTTACAGAAAGTCTTGTTCTCTCGATTTGCATCTCTCACCCTCTCTCTCTCTCTCTCTCTCTCTCTCTCACACTCTCTCTACTTCTCTCTATCTCAGAGCAAATCGTAACGCAGCCTGTTGGGCGCAGTTCACAACTCACAACTTGCATTCTAAAGTATTATAGTAATATTTGAATATGTTTTAATATTTATTTTTAATAATGAATTATAAATTTTTGTTGGTGTTGGTGTTGGGGGGAGGGGGGGGGAGGGGGGAGGGGGGGGGGGGGAGGAGGTGATAGTGATAACTTTTAATCTATTAATTTTAATTTCAATTTTCAATGCAGGTTTCCATATTTTTCAACCCCTTTTTTTTTTCCTTTTGAAAGAAAAGCTGCCTGAAAGGAAGAAATTAATTCATATTATGTTTTTAAAAATAAATCAAAGTTTCAGCTCTCTGGTCAGAGGTTTGGCGGTCTCTAGGTAACAAAGGAACACACTAACAAAGACATTTTTAAACTAGAGAACAGATGAAGACGCTTTCACTGCAAAATTCCAAAAACCCTCTAGAACCAGCTCCGCCAATCTTATCTTTTCCCATTTCATGAAGGGAATCTGTCTTATCTTCCGTCATTTTCTGCCTGTGCAAGCAGGTACGCTGGGAAAGAGGGAGAGGGGAGGACGTGGTTGCTCCAAACGGATGAAAAACGTAAGTGTGGGGAGCAAGAGGGCTTCTGAAGAAGGAACGCGCGCCTTTTAACTACTCGAAATAATGACAGACACTAATTCTGAATGACTATCTGAAAGGGGTCATGGCTCATGCAAAATTCCACTTACCGGTACCCAGTTTTGTAAAAACGCACCTCAGTTGTGAAAGAAGTTTCTTACAACTTAATCAAAATATATCAAAGATCTACGATGAGCCAGGAAAGACTGGGTAAACTAGCTGTACTGTCCATTGAAAGTTCAGTGCAGATTTCAATGCTGTTGTTGAAAAATTTTGGCCAAGCCATGTAAAATAAATTTCAATATACTAGCATAAATTAAGGTATTTTACTCTAATTACATCAGTATTTTCTTAAACCGCGAGACACGTGCTTGTGGCTAGAGGGAGAGGATGGATAGTCAGGGTTTCAATACTAGTCTGGTGGGAGGGACTCAGGGGGTGCTAACGGTCCACTGGTCAGGAGGTGCAATACTCGCCTTGCCCCGGGCGCTGGAAACCCACGCTACGCTACTGTGACTTGGTCAGAGGAATCCTGTCCTTGTCTTCTTTTTGTTTTCACCTTTATTTTCAGGACAACGAGCCTGGCTGTGAAACTGAACGCGGGAATTCTGATCGCTGGGGCGTTGGTCAACATACCTCAAATCCTGGACGAGGTTCTAGAACTAAGTTCTGAAGGAAGCTGTAGAGCTGGCCAGAAACGCTTCAGACTGACCAAGTTTGGTCTTATCTACACTCTCTTCATCAGTTCTCCCATCAATTTTGTCATCCCTTTCTTCATCGTGTTGATCATGAACTCTTGGTTTGCCTGTACTTTGCTGGTCATGAAACGATCCAGACGGAAGCAATCTACGGTATCACATGGCAGCAGTGAGTTGGGTTCAACTTCTTGTACTGTGGGGTAACTTTGTAATACGAGATCACCAATAGTTCGACCCCATAGAATGATCAGGTTCTAACTCCCTTCCATCAACCTTTGAGAAATTGATGATTAAGGTTTCCTGTGCTCATAGCTTTCAGAGATACAACTTCTGAGAAATTGATGATTAAGGTTTCATGTGCTCATAGCTTTCAGTGGGACGGTACGAGTTTTTTTTCTTTTTAGTGATACTTACAAATTACACACCGAATCCGCTTGATACTTTGACACACAATGGAGAAGGCCTGTAGAAGTAGTGTGTAGTGTGTAACTCAGTTCAGCCGAAAAGTGGAGAAAGGACCTTGTCATTCTATGGGGACGTGTTTTACTTCAGGACGCTGTTAAGGGACCGCAGTAGTACACATAGTAATCTATAGCTGAACAGTGAGGGCAACTTACTTTTGTTCTCTATCCAGCTTTGTATTTAGACTTGATGTAACAAATCTTATAGTGAAATGTTAATGTTTGGAGTAAAGTTGAAGATCTTTGTGTCTCGGAGCCTCCAGCTTAGTGCTGTTGGCTCTCTGTTGTTCTTGATTGTCTATCTCTTTTCTTAATTCGTCATTGTTCTTGATTGGTTGTTGTTGTCCGTGTAGTAACGCTTGCCCGTTGTGTCTTGGTGTGGTAGGTGCTAGAGATTTTGAGGAAGAGAAAAGGCGCAGAAAGAGAGAGAGAGAGAGAGAGAGAGAGAGAGAGAGAGAGAGAGAGAGAGAGAGAGAGAGAGAGAGGAGAGAGAGAGAGAGACAGTCAGACAGACAGACAGACAGACAGACAGACAGACAGACACACAGACAGACACACAAACAGACAGACAGACACACAGACAGACAGACAGAGAAAAGAAACTGTTCACGCCTCTTAAAATTGATAATATTGTTTTGAAGTTTTGTTATCAATCACCAATGACAGATCGATCACTAATAAGTCATCGATCACCACTAAGTCATCGATCACCAATAGCCATCGATTACTATTATAATACGCCATTGATCATTCAGTTGTGATCAATTACCAATGTACCACGTCTTACCAGTTTTCAAAGTCATAATTGATGCAACGATTCATAATTGTCTTTCCCTTTACCCCACCATCTCTGCCCCCCCCCCCACTCTTTTTTTCCCCTTTCACCTGCCCCTCGTGTTGCTTGACCCGACCCCAGGCAGAAAGAGTTCTCAGCCCACGTCTCATGATGAAGGCCTGATACATCTGATTGTTGGGTTATCAGCCTGGTATACAGTATGTTGGCTACTGCCTGGCTTTTACTATGTCTACAAACTACCCAAGGTACTGGTGGTCAGTACATGTTATTGATGTTGTTGTCGATGTGGTTTGTGCAGTAGTGCTGTATGGAATGTTTTTCCCGAAAGATTCAAAGATATTTCTTGATTTGGGAAATTCAAAACAGAGCTAAAAGTCAATCCAGTATCGGAAATATTTACTGACTGACTGGTCATATCTTCCTTAAGCCTTATACGTTTTGTGTAGCCCGAAAGTATAATGTAAGTACATAAGAGAGAGACAGAGAGAGGGGGGGGGGGGCACTAAAATAATTATTATCTCTTTTGTCTTCTGATTATCATGTCCCTTCTTTTATCATTACATTTCTTCTCTTATTCATCTGTTTCCACAGGCCAATATCTTTAACCTGACGGAAGAAATTAAGATAGCCGCCTGTGTGGACACTCTCATTGTTGCTAACGCCGCCATCAATTCTGTGTTTTACTTCCTGTTATGGCGTCAGTTCCGGCTGGCGTGTGTGGCGTCATGTCGATATCATCTCAGTTCTCTACATCACCATGACTCAGTGTCTGTGCCCGTAAGATGGGAAGAGTTACCTCTGGAGCCCTCGTCTAGCCACGAACCCACATCACACGCCTCAGGCCTGTCTGGCAAAAGAGATCTTACTTGAGAAGCTCGCTGGCCAATAGCTCTGACCTCAGGGGTGTCAAGGTAACCCAGCCAAACAATGACTTAATGACCCTCGGATGCAGGGTGCCAAAAGTGAAGATTGTGCCAAATACTGAATGTTACCTAATGTTAAGGACACAGGAGACAAGTCTGAGTTGGCAGAAAGCAGGTCGACATCATAACGGTCACATTATGCTGGGGAAAAGACAAGACGATAGAACAGAATATAAAGGAAGGGTAGGACAGACGTTGGCTCTACCGGAAGCGCCCACCATCTACCCGCGAAACAGGAGACAAGACTAAAGGTCTGGAATAGATCAGAATTGGTTATCACAGGCTACTGGACCCTTGACCGGGAGCTCTGTGGTTGTGGGGACGCTGGTGCCGATGAACACGCCAACTCCCTCCATCTGTGTCGATCGTGTGCCAATGCCTGAGTTTCATCAAAACATTTTTTGGAGCTCATTCAGTGGTGGTGTCAGTCCATTTCTTCCCTTGTCTGCCACTTCTTCTGCTGCCCTGGACTGCGGTCCATTTCTTCCATTGTTTGCCACTTCTTCTGCATCCCTGGACTGCGGTCCATTTCTTCCATTGTTTGCCACTTCTTCTGCATCCCTGGACTGTGCATTGCAAGACTTTTTTTGAGAGGCGGCGGTTCTTAAGACAGTATTTTTATAGGAATTTTTTATAGTGACTAACAAAATGTCCATCGGCTTTTATCGATCTGGCGGTCTGCAAGTGGCCAAAAGTTTTTAACCCGAAGACATTGATCACATTCGAAGACCAAAAGGGAACAAATTAATCAACCATAGTCATATAAAGTGATTTTTGCTATTATCCCCCCTGTGTACAAATTTGATTCAATGGCATCGACTCTGCCAAACCAAAGTTTGGAGAAAGAGCTGAAATCACAACATAATTATCAGAATTGATCTTGTCAGTTGCGAGAGGGAATTTTGTGGTCTTTCAAAGACTATGAAATAATTTTCTGTTTCACATTTTCTTGCTGATAATGAAGTGTGTGCCTGGGAGCAAATGATATTCTTTATACAGTATGTAAAACTTTTTTTTTCGCTGTTGTTTTCGGTAAAAGACAATTCTAAAGTTCTGTGTATTTTCTATGTGCATATGTAGAACGTGAGGGGTAGGTTGGGGGGAGGGGGGTGGAAATTTGGAAGAACATATTATTCCACCGTTATTTAAAAGAAATATGGAGAAAAAAATAAGAAAGAAAGAAAGAAAGAAAGACAGGAAGAGAGAAAGAAAGAAGGACAGGAAGAAAGAAAGAAAGAAATACAGGACGAAACAAAGAGAGAAAGACAGGAAGACAGAGAGAAAGAAAGAAGCAGTTTGCCTTGTTACAAAGTCCTAACATTTGACATTGTCTATTGACAAATTTACAAATACAGGCCTAATTGCACTGTTGCATTTACATGGATTTGTTTTATTAACATAATAGGGACAATACTGCCAAATGGCATTGCAGTTAACAGGCAGTATTATTGGCGTGGAACAAGGATGTCTGTTGGTACCTTTGATCAGCTACCACTGAAGTAGTTGACCAAAGTGGGGGAATACACTGAGGTGCCCCCCCCCCCCCCATAACCAGAATGATTGAGGCTGGATACAGAAGGGAGGCGAGGGAAGGATGTGCGACAAGGCCGGACGGACCAGACAAATCCTCCCCTAAAGGCGGCTTTACATGATAGGTCGTTCTAGCGTACGGCACTAGACACGGCATTGAAGCGCACAGCATTATGACGTGCGTCTTTTCAATGATGTGCGTTTCTACTAGGCCTGTGTCACCCCATTCCAAGAAAGTGAACTCTTGACCTAGATTGAGGTCAAAACGTTCGCTTGTATAAAAAAAAAAAAAATCCAGAAATAATTAATTTTAGTGAAATCCAGCCTCGCCAGTATGGAATTTAGGCCGCTGATTTCATACATGCCATCAAAAATTAGATTTTTGATAAAAAAAAGTACTTTCAAAGGTTGTCATAAGAGCACCTGGTCTCAGGAGCTCGAGCTTCTGACGCATGCAGCAGACAAATTTTCAATCCTCGATGCGTGCTTTTCGACGCGTCAAAACAACGGAAGGTGCTGCACAGCTTCGGATGTTCATGTAAACGCAAGCATGCAGAACAGAAATACTTATAAATTGTAAACGACGTGCGCCTAAACGACGTGCTGCATGTCCGTCAGAACGACGTATCATGTTAAGCCGGCTTTAGAATGACAAGATTCTAACTCCCTTCCGTCAGCTTTTGAGAAATCGAGGTTGAAGTTTCATGTGATCATAGCTTTTAGTGCAAAGATTTATTATTTTTTGTTTTGTTTTAGTAAAACTTACAAGTTACACACCAAATCTGCTTGATAGCTTACTTTGACACACAACGGAGAAGGCCCGTAGAAGTAGTGTGTAGTGTTTAACTCAGTTCAGCCAAAAAATGAAGATAGAACGGTGTCATTCTAAGGGGTGGAAACATGGAACCAGCTGGCCACTAGGACAATTAGTAGGATAACTCCTCAGGTAGATCTTAGAGCGGGGAGAGGAGCATAATAATACTGGAATGTCCGGTGTGCTAGCATTCTGGTCCCTGTCGTCAAATCTAATCAGTGGTAAGAAACTCCTAAAGTGGAACGAGGCAGATGACGTTCTCCAGAGTAAGAGTGGATTCTTTCATTAGATGTTTCAGTCTTTAACTTCCTGACATCTTCTAGAAACACGACCACACCGAGTTCATGGTCAAATCAAGCCAGTGACCAATATTTAACTTATACTTGTAATAAATATTATATAATAATAATAATAATAATAATAATAAATAGAATTTCTATAGCGTATTTCTAATAAAATTATTACTCAATGCGCTGTACATTGCATCAATAATTCATGCATACACTTTCCAAATCTCATACTAAAACACGCACTCTCATCCATACAAACTGTCAGTTTCACACACATAGACGCTCTTAGTCACACAGCACTAGGTTATATAATCAATAAATATATAATTTTGTATTGACCATTTTCATTAACTAGTGTTCATTGACAATGTGCTGTGTTGATCTGACCATTCCCTCTGTGATAAACACATACAATGCTTGATTGGGACCTAAAATTAATGCCATTTTGGTTTTTGTTTATTTCTGCGCAGCTGACATGAGATTTGCGCTTCATTTGGAGTAAGAATGTTTTTACAAGTACGTACGTGCAGCGTTCATCACTGCAGCGCTCCTACGATCCCGGCGGGTTATGGGATCAGTGACCAGTGACCAGTGACGTCCCCTAAGTTTTTTTGCGCTAGAGGTACAGTATTTAAAGTCTTTTGTGACTCCAGAGCTAGAGAGTTCCTGCTGAAATACTCCTAACAACAGCCTTAATCAATTATTCTTTCAGATTTTCTTTTTTTTGTTTTCCTGCCGTATTTTTTTTTTCTTTTTGTTTGTTTAAAAGGGTAAGGCTGCAGGGTTGGGGATTCGATAAGATTTAGGGTTGAGGGTAAGGAAAGGGTTAGGGATAGGTACGTATGCTCACGCGCCCCTAACGCAGAACGCTTAGAGTACGTACGTACAAGTAAGAACAGCCTTTGAGTAATGAGGTACATTCTTTTCCTCTTTGAAATAGTGTGTCCCTGTGAGAATGTTGACGAAATAGGAGAAAAAAAAACAACAGAAAATAATAATAATAATACACAACATTTATATAGCGCTCCATCCCGTTAACAAGCAGGTTGTAAGCGCCTTACAACATTTATATCATATACATCACATACACAATACACAGGCATACCCGGGGAAAAACAAAAATGGATATTCAGAGTGTAAAAAAATGTCTCTTCAGCTGATGTTTAAAAGTCATACAATTTTTCAAAGACAGGGGCAGAGAATTCCAAATCTGAGGCCCTTGAAAAGAAAAAGATTTTCACCGATGGTCTCAAGAAACTTCTAAGGAATTTTAGACTTTTTAGTGTCAGCAGAGGATCTAAGATGCCGCCTTGGTGGTACATAGAGAGTCGCACCTGTGGGGTAGGGGCAAGGCTTAAAGCAATGTCGAAACGATATTATTTCTTAAGCGAGGCTTTGCTACATTCAACTTGTTCTTTTTGCCATATGTTGACCTCTCTCTCTCTCTCTCTCTCTCTCTCTCCCCCTCTCTCTCTGTCTGTCTGTCTGTCTGTCAGTGTGTATGTGTGTAAACAGATAGATTGATTGATAGATAGATAGATATATGATAGATAGATAGATAGATAGATAGATAGATAGATAGATAGATAGATAGATAGATAGATAGATAGATAGATAGATAGTAGATAGATAAATAGATATATAGGTAGATAGATAGATAGATAGATAGATAGATAGATAGATAGATAGATAGATAGATAGATAGATAGATAGATAGATAGATAGATAGATAGATAGATAGATAGATAGATAGATAGGCAGGCTGGCAGACAGATATAGGTAGGTAGGTGGTTTGATAGATAGATAGACAGACAGGTAGGCAGACAAACAGACAGGCAAAGAGAGACAGATTTGTCAACAGATGAAGACCTTTCGAACAGACGTTTGAAATATCAGTTGCAGTGACAATTTAAAAAGAAAAAAAGATAGTGGGGAAAACTAATTATTTCACATAATTTTATTACAAAAACGCAGATCACAAAAGTGTGAAAAATGTCCACATGGTATACAAAAATACGAAAATATACGATATTTTTCAGAGCAATATTCTTGATAGTTCAATCTCCACTGACAAAATGTTGGTGTGATTTATGTACACAGTATAAATAAATTATGTAAATAAAATTTAACCCTTTAGTGCCCAGTGTGCCATATTTGTAATAGGTCACTTGGAACAAAAATGCTCTATCTTTGATCTTTTTGTCTTCCTATTTTATTGACAAATGATTTTATCAATTACGTATTTATCTTTTTTGCAAATTATCTGGTTATTTAAATTCAGTGCAGCACATAATTTCAGAAGTTTTGAAATTGTTAATTTTCCTCTGGGCACTAGAAGATTATAGGCACAATGGTTAAGTAATACAATTTTTATTTTTTTAAAATAACCTTGAATAAGAACCAAAAAAAAGCATCAGTGTTCTCAGACAAAAGGGTCTGGGACTTTAAGTGGAATGTGCAATAAGATAATATTAGATAACAGAAAAAATGCAGATATTATCTGCCATGACAAATGGGATGTTAAAATGTAATGAGTGGTACTCTCCGCTTGCAGAAATTAAAACAGCGATATTTTCAAAGACAACAGAATTCACAAGATATTCAATCAAATGGTTTTGATGATAAGAAATACTAAAACAAAATTATAAAATACCGGAAAAACAACCAAAAAAACAAGTCAAAGGTCAAGACCTCATCACAGTTCGTCCTGTTTCATACCAGAAACTGATTGTCCAGGCAGTGTTTGATATAACTGTAATACAGGATACCATAAATGCCGACCGGCGCTGCACTGTGGCGACCACGTGTCTGCCCCAGTTGTAACTGGGCTGCAATGACACTGAGGCAAATTTCCCAAAATGGGATCAAAGAAGTGTACAAAATAGAAAATACAATTATGCAAATACAAATACAAATACAAGTTAGGTAAGTACGTTCAATTATGACGATTTTTAGCTTGAAATAAAAACATGACATACAGACCAGACTACACACAGAAGTCTGAGCTGATGACTTATAATAAAGACAATGATTGGAGATCTTAAATACAGAAGAGTTTGAGTTTGGGTTTAATGGTGGATCGGTACTTTAATGGCCACTCTGCATCTTTTACTTTTTTTTTTGATAGTACTAAATAGAGCAGTTTGATTTCCACAGGTTGATCTATTCAAATTTCACTAACAAATGAAAATCTGGGGGGAAAAGGCACGCACAAACTATTTTCATCTCTCTGCAGTTCTGAAAAAAAAGAGTTTTGTTTATAGTCTAGAATTAATTTTGTGAATTTGTTAAAAATCTTTAAATGGACGTGCAGATTTCAGCCTCCCCTCAGAAAGGACAAAATTATATTACAGGTCCACTTTAGAAAATAATTCTTTCATGGATCCGCAGGCAGATTACCTTTTTTGGATATTGTATTTGGTTTCTTTCCATGGATTAGACCCAGCTCATCAATGCCCAACGAAACAAAATAATGACTAAGTTTGTAATATTTACAGTAAAACATAATTATTACGGTAATCCCGTTTCCTTTATCCATTATGAACACTAGAAAACGTAACCAAATAATTGCAAAAACCAAATAATTGCAAAGTAATTCAAAGCTAATTGAATGGTGACCTTTTCGTGACCTTTTCGTGACCTCAGTTCTTGTTTGTTCCGACTTCACTTTCTGCACAACTAAGAAATTCTGCCTTAAACGAGTGCGGGTTTACTATTAATGACAAGGAGTCAGAATAAATCGAAACTGTGAAACAGATTGATAAGTGTCATAACACATTTGAAACAAGTGTCAAAGTGTGCATTCGTTATACCTTTTCTACATACTAAACGTTTTTTTGGGGGGTTTATTTTCAGAAATGGAACTAAGGTCACACGTCACTTCTATTAAAAGTACCAACAATATGAACACAAAATAATGACTGCTCTCACAAACAATTTAAAGCCATATTACCAACATGGATTTCCAAGTTAATATCACAGGTTTCTCCCAACATATTATACGACATTGACAATTGTGCAAAAATATTGGCTGTTTCGTTTGACGTCACAAAAGCTGCACCAGTCAGACATATTAACTTTCGTTGGTTTTTTTTTCTCTCAGTGCGCGAGATATCTTATCACACTAAGCCCGGAACGTCACAGCCAGGTGCTGCTAGCAAAATGTACACCCAAGAAATAATGGCAGAAGCTGACTGTGTCTGAGCGGGTTTAGTATGATAGGGTCTTCCCGGATTTACTAAGAATATTCAGGAAATTATGGTGTGTACTTCTTGTCTGCCAGCAGCTGACCATGCCGTTATTGGCTTGAAATGATACGCCCCAATGTCAAACCATCGGCTGTGATAAGTCACTAATATTTACTTTTACACCGTTTGCAATTTTATTACAACGTTTCTCGAATGTTTCCGGGCACCGGATATTTCAACATTAATCACAGTCACCGTTAATAACATTATACAGAGGTATTTGCCATATTATTGTTGTATTCGACAGTTTGCCGATTTTGAGGTTTCGCCATGAAATTGGTTCTCTCACTCCTGATTTCATTATGTCTAGATCTACTTGTCCTCATTCCAATCGGTTAAAAACGTTTCCAGGTACATGTGTGTTTGTGGCGTAATGTTGTCCTCTGATTTTACATGACTCTTCAAAGTTTCGACCTAGAAGCGACAAAAATGCACATACAGCAATATGGGAAATCCCCGACAATATTAAGGCACTGTGTATTTCATGAATAATTTACCTCCTCTTGTGAGAAAAAGGTATTTTGAAAAAAAAAATATATTACAACATGCAGTTGGCTGGTCCGTTTCACTTTATATCACGGAACTTGTGCTTCTCCTAAGTTTGAGCTGTAGACCATTGCATGGCTGTCAACGTCTCTGTTTTGATGACGCCATTGAAACATATCAACATAATACGTTCATGTATAATGTACTAAAATTAATACTGCCTGGTTGCCAGACATTTGTATGTTGCCACAGTTCAGCCCTGAGTATCAAAAGGTTTCAGTCCTCTACGACCTCAGCGGTTTTCTTGAGGAAAAGATCCACTTTGACGTCTTCTTCCAGGAAAAGTTTGGTGTCATTCACGTCTTCAGTGAGAGTAACTTGGAATTCATAGCCTTCCTCCACTGATCGCTTGCGCTTGAAGCCACTGGGAAGAGAGATTGATAACAATATTAAAATAGTTAAACACATAGACAACATTTCTTTTTAACCCGTTTCATGCCAAGACAGCAAAGTTAATCATATTTTTTATGTTAGTCAGTGTTGCTTTTAAATAGAACTATTGCAGTCTTTTTAGGTTTTCAAGTGTGAATCTTTAATAATGAAAAGTATGAATTTTCTTAACAAAATAGCTATCCATTTTCACCTAACTGGGAAGATTACAGAATGAGCAGTTTTTAGGCCCATTTTAAAGCCTTTTGTGACTCCAGAGTAGAGAGCTCCTCTCGAAATACTCAACAGCCTTCATTAATCATTCTTTCACATTTTGTTTTGTTTTGTTTTTCTTCTGTTTTGGTTGATTGAAAGGGTTAGGGATTCGATCAGATTTAGGGTTGAGGACAAGGGTAGGGTTAGGGATAGGTAGGCCTATTCTTTGCTGGGTCAAAATTGGGCGAAAAGAAAAAGTTGTATGTAGCGAAACCCTCGTGAGAAATAAAACCCAAGCGATACAAAGCAAACTAAAGAGAAGACAGAAAATACACAAAATTTTCGGCTTTCGCCCTTTTTCAAGTGAAAAAAGAAGGAACAATAAAAGATTTCAACAGGAAACAGGTGACTTGTTGTAATCTTTTATTGCCCGATCTCGTGAAGTGGACCACAAAACTTGTGAACTTACTGGCAATAACCACAGCACAGATCGTCCCCGTAGTTAGGACACACAGACGCCTTGGGGTAGTCTTTACACTGACTTGATTTATCTCCATACATACACGCTGAAAGGTAAACATAAATTAAATAAATATAGGTCAGACATAATTATATCAAAAATAAAACTGGAAAAAAAAGGATGAAAAGAAGAAATAAAGCTACAAACAAACAAACAAACAAACATTATATGAATTTGTTTTAAATCTTGCGATCTTAGTCCTTGTTTATTTCCATTTTCTGAACACCTGGAGATTTTTTAGTATGTAGAAGATATAACAGATGCGGCACTTTGATACTGGTTTAACAATGCGTTGTGGCACTTATCAAGCTATCAAGTCACAGAACTACAGTTTTGAGAAAAAAACGCATTTCAAAGCTTCCACTTTTCATCAAAATTATTGATGGTGACTCAATTCAGAGTCACTTTTGAGGCATTTACTGACTTCCCCTTTTCAAACAGGATTATCGTTTGGAAAAGGAATAGTAAAGAGGTTAAACTTTTCAAAAATACTGAAAACGCAAAATCGATAAAATTGACCCTGTGATGCCTTTTACTACACATACACCTGTAATAAAAGCTCAGACGTGGAATTAGAAGTTTGGTGCCCTCTAGTCCACGAATTGTGCTGTGTATGGGGAATGACTATCGCTAGTTGTATGAAGTGTTTATCCATCGATAACTGGTTTGGTGATGTTTGTATTGAAAACATTCTTCACTATCATATAGGGTCGGCAATAGCGTAGTGGTTACCATCTTCGCCTGTCGAAGTCATTTTTTAAAAATTAGGAATCAATCTGTGTTTAATTTATTTCTTTTAATCCAACAATAATAATAGGGAATAAATCCATTTTCTTTTCTTTTCTTTTTTTTTTTGGTATTTACTGGCGGATAAACCCCTTTCCAATATTGTTGGCGGATAAACCCGGGCCAATAATGTTGGCGGATAATGGCAGCCCTAGTTTTATGAAAGTTTTCTGTGTTATACTCACATGGTCGACCAGTGCTATGGCTATTGCAGGTAGCACAACATAGCTGACTGATACTGCCGTAACAGGCCGGTGGGCCTTTCTCTTTGATGTAGTCCTGACAGGTACCGACAAAACTCATACTGGGAATTTCCAACTGTTTCTGGTCACCCAAGGGACACGTGGCTGAAGACAGAGATATAAAACAGGTCAGTCTTTGGTTTATAATTAGACCTTGTTAAGGTCAAAATTTATTGTCTCGCTTAAGGATGAAACAAGCCAAGGCTAATGTAGGCGTCAGACAGGTAGTTTGCCTCACACTAGCACAATAGGCACAGCCCACACATCTATCTATCTATCTATCTATCTATCTATCTATCTATCTATCTATCTATCTATCTATCTATCTATCTATCTATCTACCTATCTATCTATCTATCTATCTATCTATCTATCTATCTATCTATCTATCTATCTATCTATCTATCTATCCATCTATCTATCTATCTATCAGTCTATCTACCTACCTATCTATCTATCTATCTGTCTATCTATCTATCTATCTATCTATCTATCTATCTATCTATATCTATCTATCTACCTATCTATCTATCTATCTATCTATCCAGCCATCTATCTATCTATCTATCTATCTATCTATCTATCTATCTATCTATCTATCCAGCCATCTATCTATCTATCTATCTATCTATCTATCTATCTATCTATCTATCTATCTATCTATCTATCTATCCAGCCATCTATCTATCTATCTATCTATCTATCTATCTATCTATCTATCTATCTATCTATCTATCTATCTATCTATCTATAATCTATCTATCTATCTATCTATCTATCTATCTATCTATCTATCTATCTATCTATCTATCTATCTATGTCAGTAGTACGAAATTCCTCAGGTGGAGCGAGACAGATGACGATCTCCAGAAGAAGAGTGGATTCTTCCATTAAATGTTTCGGCCTTTCACTTCCTGACAATCCTCTAGAAGCCCGGCCTCTATCTAGCTATTTACTTTTTTAAATCTACATTTAACTCGGTCAAGTAAAGTGTTCTGGTGCAGAATCAGATGAGACAGGTAGACTCATTTGCTAGTTCAAAGACAACATCACCAGATACTTTTATAATGGTTAACTAGTAAAGTATAAAACTTGACTCACCATCAACCCCTGGGGCGGGGGAGGTTTCCTCCACGACACACTCCCCCCTTATACATCTCTGTGAAAGATCAAGAAAAAAATCTTATTGGTAATAGAAACATTATCCTTGATAGATTACTGTCACGATGCTCTTGCAGTCTGCCAGCCGAGCACAGCAGAGCAAATAAAACCTTACACTATATGTAACGGAAATGTTCAGACTTCGAGCAGTCCAGTTCAGAGCCGTACGAAATCAGCCGGACATGATCAAATTCTGTTCCGGTCTGTTCGGCCTTAGCAGGATGTATAGGATATGCTCACTTAGTTCTGAACTGAGCTACACACTATTGACTACTTCTACAGGTCTTCTCCTTTGTGTGTCAAAGTATCAAGCAGTCTACTATAAAAACAAGAAGTCATATCTCCAAACGCTATAAACATAATGCTATAATTACTGTCAAAATTGGGCAAAAAGAAAAAGTTGTATGTAGCGAAACCCTGCGTGAGAAATAAAACCCAAACGATACAAAGCAATACTAACAGGGTTTCGCAACATACAACCTTTTCTTTTTGCTAATTTTGACATTGCTTATAGCCCTGCTGCGATCCCACAGTTTTTCTGTGGTTTTTATGCTATAATTACTGTGTACAGGTTAAGAGAAGTTGTAACAGAAGGCATTTTAGCCCATTAATCATTCTGTTCCCTAAAGGATTTTTCTTGATGGGTATGCGAATCGGATTTGAGAGCACACGTATTACAGTAATCTTTCTCTCTCTCTCTCTCTCTCTCTCTCTCTCTCTCTCTTTCTCTCTCTTTCTCTTTCTCTCTCTCTCTCTCTCTCTCTCTCTCTCTCTCTCTCTCTCCCTCTATCCATCTATCTATCTATCTATCTATCTTCCCCCTTATTCAGAGGCAAAGAGTGTGTTACTTTTTCAGACGTCATTTTCCATAAAATTAGCGGAGCGGAGCGGATGTTGTGGACAAGACCAAGTTAAGCAGACCTTCTACATTGACCATACCTTATTGACATCACAGACCATCCCCTCAGGCGTGTGGGCCACAGAGCACAGGTTAGTGCCCGGGATACGGCAGTAGATCTTTTGACACACAACGTCTCCCTTTGGAATCTGACCGTCGTATAGACCCTTTGACTGCACACACAAAACAAAATAGAAAAATGCAACCTTCATAAGTATTGGAAAAAGAAGAAAAAAAAAGCGAGAAAAAAATCTCATATCAGATGATATGTTTTTATCGTCTGATATGAGAAAATGAAACAAACACACAAACAAACAAACACACAATTTTGAAATATTGATTTAGTTCATTTAAAAAGAAAAATAAACTTGAGATATTGACTGCCATGTAATGCTTCTGCCATTTTGAGTAAAAAGGATGTAAGAAATCTGAAAGCATGTAGCCATGTTCTTTGGCAATCAAAATGAGAAGTCAGTATTTTTGTCTGATTTTTCTCTTTTCCCAAACTACTGTTTCTGCATGTCGGGTGGGGGAATCATTTGGGGGGGGGGGGGGGGGGGTGGGATGAGGACAAAGATATGACGACTTCAATGTAATGTTGACTATAATTGTTGTGGAAATCGTTTTAGTTCCTGTAGACCATTTATAAGATAAGATAAAAATCGCTGTGTTACCCAATGAGAGAAATTGTCTTTCACAAAGAGTTTAAGATCCCACACATGATACCCACGTCTTACGCATCATTACATAAACCTATCATAACTTATAACATAGAGTAACATTGCATGGAACCTGGGTACAATATGGCACACATCTAGCTATAATATCTTGCTGAAGCGAGCCGCGGAGGGCAAAAAAACGAACCAATTGGCAGAAATAAGGATATTTGCAGTAGCATCAATGCTAACCTACATCTGACAATGACTTACCAAACACATGTAGCTGTCGTCATGGTCCACTTTCTTCTGACAGGAAAAATTGGGATCCAGCAGTCGTCCTGCGTGACTGGACCAATTGTTGTCCACTTCTTTCGTGGCACTGTTTGTGGTCAGGAGACAATTGGGGCTGGACAAGAGATGGACGGTACATTATAATTGTGTCAAATAAATTTCAAAAAAAAAAAAATGATACTTAGATTCATAATTTCTCAAATGGAATAAAACAAAACGGTAGGCATAGTTGATATTTTCCTAAACCTTGGGGAAAAAAAGCAGGGTGCTGAATGGCACCAAAAAATACATAGGAAGGGGGAAAGGCGCGCCAAAGCTTTAGAAAAGGTGAAGATGTCGGACATTAAGCAGGGGACATAACCCTTCCAACTTTTGCGACATTCATTGTTACCTCCCATTGATATGGAGGTAATAGGTCGTTCTTACGGTTCTTGCATTGTTGGTTGTTGGTTGTTGATGTTGTTATTGACACATTCAGACGTACTTATGGTGTGATTCCACATAATGACAAGCCTGTTTAACCGATGCTAAATATTGACATGAGACAGGAGTGGGGAGGGGGGGGGGGGGGAGACCCTACCAAACTTGAAGCCTGTACAGTTTTTCTGGTACATTCCATTTCACACTTTTATCTGGCTTAAGAAGAGTGGAATTTATCCATTTTCTCCTACGGAGGTGGAACATATCAAATCAACCCTCCCCCTCTCGCCTTCCCCTCCCCCCCCCCCTTTCAACCTCAATCTAGTTCCAAAATGAAACAGTGTTGCTGTTGCTGTTGCTGTTGCTGTTGTTGTTGTTGTTGTTCTTATTAAAACTCGAAAGGAATCATATAAAAATTAAAGCAATCATGCTTTTTTGTTGAAAACGTATTAAGTAATTCGGGGGTATCTTATAGAACATTTTATAGAAAGTCTGGATTTAAAAAAGAACAGAAAGAGAGAGAGAGAGAGCGAAGGTGAGAGAGAGTGAGAGAGAAAAAGAGAGAGAGAGAGCGCGAGAGATCTTCGCCGCATTGGTTCCTGTTTGTTGTAATCCATTTTCTAAAAAACTGGAGATCTTTTAGTATGTAGAAGAGGTATAACATATGCACACTTTGACACTTGTTTAACAATGCGCTGTGGCACTTATCGAGGAATTTCACAATTCCGATTTGTTCTAACCGCTTGTCATAATGCTAAGGCCGCAAAAGTTTAGGGTCCAATTTCTCAGATGCACAAAAAGAGGAGTTGGAACAAATAAGAACTAAGATCGCGTTTTTTATACAACATAATACCTGTAAACAGATTACAGTGGTTTAAATGTTCTTGTGTTTTGATTGTTTACTCACCTGAGATAAGACATGGTTTCCTCGATACTGCTGACAGAACAGGTGGAGAAATCCCAACGTTTAGTGTTAACCGGGTTTGAGAAGGCAGCCATGATATACTGAGAATTAGCCCCGTCGTGATTGGAACCCAAGCTGTTCGAGAGAACGCACAACATGAAGTAGAAAATGAAAAGGGGGTGCAGATCAGCATGGAGACATGGGAGTATAACAAGGGAAAGAGCTAGGAGGAGGAGAGGTATGTCTATGAAAGTACTGGGAGGATGAAGACTGGATAGCACTCAAATCTAGGCATACACGTCTAGACGTCTCACCTTTTCTCTGATTCATTGTCTTCCAAATCATCGATGTCCCGACGGATAAATGGTTACGATGGAGATTCCGAGAAAGATGGTGAGAAACGTATGGAACGGGTGCAGAATTAGAATAAAACAAAAGCTTGAGAGGGCCTCACAGTCACATGTACGGGAATAGACAAAGACAGAAATGGAGTGACCGAAATAGAGGCAGGACGAGGTCAGTTCAAGCACGAGATTAAGTCACATTTTGCTAATAACTGAACTGCGCACATCATTGGAAACTAGATTATAAAGGACTATCTTCTTGTGGTAACATCATCTTTCTATCGTTAACCAGCGCTGCATGAGGTTGATTTTGAAAGGGCCAAACCAGTGCAATCGTGTTGGTACAAGTACGTATGTCCATCAAGTTTGGGGGAGTTGTTTATTTTGTGCCAAGGGTAAGTATTTTAAAGCCTTTTGTGACTCTAGAGCTAGAGGACCCCCCCCCCCCCCTAAACAGCATAAATTAATTATTCTTCCAGAGTTTCTTTTTGTTTTCCTCTTGTTGTTGTTGTTTTGGGGAGGGGGGTGAAAGGGTAGGAGGCGGGGTTAGGGATTCGATCAGATTTTAGGGTTGAGGATAAGGACGCGGTTGGGGATAGGTACGTACACGTACGCGAGTACGCCTCTGTAGCCTAGCACAAAACGCTTGGGGTGCGTACGTTCTTATAACAACAACCGTGCAAAAAACAAGGTTATGTCCAAAGTTTGGGGGATTTTTTTGTTGTTTTGTCTGGAAATAATTCAAATGTGACTTAACCCTGATCTTTGAACTCTTCCATTATGGATTCAAGCATGAGCTTGTTCATCCAATATGACTTACATATGTCCAATCTCGTGGGCGGTGACTGTCGCCGTCAGGTAGGTGGCGTTGAACTCCACAACTCCGGTAGCAAGCTTTGGGTCGCAGACCGTTCCAACATGGGCAAAACCTGGAAGTGAAAACACATTTAGGAATCTTGTAATTTTTATAATTACCAAATTTTCTGTCATACTGTTTAATTCTGCTCTAAGGAAATGCGTCTTTTCTTTCCGGTTCAAAATGTCAGAACACTTTCTTCTGTTCAACTCAGTTGTAGCTCAAAATCAACAAAAGTGTAAAAAATCTAGCGAACTTCAAGACCTTTTAAAATATGCCCACGTACACTTTTGCGTCTTTCTATGCGTAATATGATATTTTGATAGAATTTAAGGCCCCGGAACACAGACTAATAAATTAACCAGACTGGAAACGCGAGCTTCGGGCTGTGTCGTTTTTTACGGAATTTTCCGAGCGGCGACTGCATAACCAACATGGCCGCCGCTCGGGAAATTCCGATTCTAGTTCTATCTGCAGTAGCAATTTCTTTTCATTTGTCAAGATTGGTTGTACATGTATTAATTTCTTGGTGCGGAACCAAACTTCCACGTTCAGTAGGCGCGTCAAAATGATGTCCTTCAAAATTGTAGCTATGCTGAAGCGTCGGTCGCTCCATTAAACCTAATATGGCGGATGGTTCATGACCTTTCGCTGTTTTGTGACGTTACACAATGGGATCATCCAGTCTGGGTATTTTATCAGTCTGTGGGCCCAGCTGTTAAAAAGCCTTTCATGATTACAATGGAGGCCTTACTTCCTTTATGATATGAGAATTTTTAAATAGAATTTTCTTTTCATGCCCCTTCCACGTCTTTAATCTTTGAATATTACACTGCACAACTTTTAACGAGCAACGTTTTAATACTCTTTATAGAATGAGAGTTGTCATACACAGTAAGTGGTCCTGTGTAGTAATTATTGGCTGAGCAACTGAAATGACGAGGTCAGTAAAAATGTCCTCAATTATTGTACAGGGTTCTATAATTGACATTATTATGATCACCAAGTGTTCATTGCTGTCATAGGTTATATATCAGGGGTGGTCAAACCGCGGCTCGCGGGCCACATGCGGCTCTTTGACCTTCAATATACGGCTCATGGAAATAATGTTGGCTGAGCTTTTTTTTCTTTTTTTGAAACGCTTGATATAATTATCTATGTGTACTTTAGTGATTATTGAAATTAATACAGATGAACAGTTTAAAAAACTGCACACATGAGTAAATATTGTTGTATACACGTATTTCTTAACATCTATATACAATTTTGTATCAAAATGTGTATG